>CM069156.1:5158770-5222821 GCA_035221665.1 Okamejei kenojei
CCGCCCCCCCTCCCCACTGTGACTGCTTCAAAGTTTCATGCACTTTAAGTCATAAGGTCTTAAGGAACAGGAGCAGAATTAGGCCATTGGCCCATCAAGCATTCGGCCCATTCAATCATGGCTGATCTTGTCTCTCCCTCCTAAGACCTCATTCTCTGCCTTTCTCCCCATAACCTCTGACACCTTTAATTTAGGCCTGGGGCAACAATTTGGCATATATACAAATTAAATGAATAAACACAAATTTCCAAAGATGGCTCGATGGTGATAAAAAATTATTGTGAAGATTGCTGAATTGCATTTTGAGGAGTCGGAAGTAAGAATTTGGATGCACCCTACGACATTCACTGTTTGAAAAATTTCTATGCCATTTGGGAAATATATCCTTGGTTCCAACTTTACTGAAACTATAAGTTGAGCACTCTGGCTATGGGTTTTTTTCTCTTCTGCTTAATGTTGTAGTTACGGTTGTGCTCATGAAACAGTATCATTTACTTATACTGGAACGGAAGGCAAAACAAAGGTTTCACTGTATCTCGGTATGCGTGACTTTAATAAGCCGACCCCAACAAATTTCTGCCGTTCCGCAGAGAAGAATGGGAGGATTCTGCTATGAATACAAACGGTTGCGAAACATGAAACCTACCAATTCCTGTTTCCTTTTCACTGATCCGTTTGAAAATTTGACGAGGAGGAAATGCAGATGCTAGCTCACTACAAGGGTTAGTGCAAAAGTGCTGGAGTAACTCAGCGGGTCAGTAGCATCCTCTAGAGAGAATTAATAGTGACGTTTCGTGTCAGGACCCTTCTTCTGATTAGTCTCGGACCCTAACCCTTTATTTCCAGAGATGCTGCCTGACCCACCGAGTTCCTCCAGCATTTTGCGTCCAGGTTTGAAGTTCTTGGTATTGAGTCTTCCCGTAATTTTTAATCGGTTGATTTAATACACAAGTGGGCGGCAAGTGGCGCAAGCGGTAGTGTTGCTGCTACAGCGCCGAGAGCCGGGTTTGACCCTGTCTGTACGGAAGGTTTTAACACTCTCCCCGTGACCGCGTGGTTTATTCCGGGTTTTACCCCGGTTTATGCCCACACGCCATGGGCGGTTACAGGTTTGTGGGTTAATTGGCTCAGTAATAATTGTCCAGTATAGTGCGGCAGGATAGTGCTTTGTATGGCGGGGGGGGGGGGTTCGGGCGGCGGGGAAGGGGATCGATGGTCGGTATGGACTATGTGGAACGAAGGGCCTGTATCTCCATAGTTCTAAGTACAGTAATCACAAAAAGTAGTGAAACTGAGACCTGAATAATTCTGCAAGTATTTCTCCGTTCATTTGCACGCTTCGTTGGTTTTTATAAATTGACCTATGGACAAGAATTGAGGGACAGTGGTTCAGTTTTTAGTTTAGAGGACACAGAGTGGAAACAGGCCCTTCGCCCACCGTGTCTGCGCGACAAGCGATTCCCGCACACTGATAGGGCCTGTCCACTTGCCGATTTTTTTCGCAACTGTTTTACCGGGCATCATTGACTGACGTATCAGGTCACAAAAAATCGCGGCCGTGACGGGTCATATTGTCGCGCGGCGTTTTCCTCCGTGTCGCACCATTATTTGTTGCCTGAAAATTTGGATAATGTTCGAAATTCTTTTGGCAGCTGATATTGACGGCCATTCAGTCCGCGAAAAAAAAGCAGTGGGACAGGCCCTTTACACCGGAATATCACGATCTGGTTTTGGAACTGCTGCCCAGGACAAGAAGGCTCTGCAGCGTAGTAGCGCGTTCGGTGAACGCACTATGGGAACTCACTCGGCCCTCTGCAGGACCTATACATCAGGAGGTGCAGCGCCAGAGGCAACACGATCATGTGGGGACCCCTTCCACCCCAGCAGCGGGACGGTTCAGCTACTAACCGTCAGCAAAACGCCTCCGTTAGCCTACGACGCGTGAGAAACGGAGAGAAGAGAAGGATTATTCTTCCAGAACGCCATTGCGTGGCGACCAGTACCTCCTATCTCTACCATGGGACTTGAACTCTAATGGTGTTTTATTGAAATTGCTGTTTTCTCCAATCCTCCCACAATATTATATTGTAAAAGAATATGTGATTCTGTTCCATTCTGTTTTGTTGGTTGTTTTTGCACGAATCCGCCGAGCGTTGCCGCTTTTTCATTCGCCGCACATACCTGTATTATGTATGTGTACTAATAAACATACTTTGACGAACACCATCCTACACAACAACTGGGGACAATGTCACTTGTAACCACGCATCAATGAATCCTACCAAACCCATACTTTTTTGGAGGTGGAGGAAACCGGACCACTAGAGAAAACCCACGTGGTCAACGGGGAGCAACGTGACAAACTCCGCACACACCGCACTCCCGTAGTCAGGATCGAACCAGTCTCTGCGCGGTGAGGCAGCAACTCTACCGCTGCGCCACAGTGCCCCCCCCCCCCTCAACTTGTTAACAGATGGCGAACCTGTTTTTTCCTTAAGGCAGCCTTTACTCGTGTAATGAAGTAACGACGTAATAAAAAATGGCAAAGAATTGAGGAAAAGGTAAACCGTCACTGATCCACAATATTAGTACGTAGGAAGTTGCCTTTAAGATTGGTCTTGCATTTCTCCTGTCTTTCCAAACTGATGTACAACCGTATCCTGTATACATTTAAAACCATTTTTCCGGCAGGAGATGAGAGCTCGATCACAGCATCGACCCAACACAAGGTAAATACTACTACCTTAAACAAAAGTTACACCTACTATACTTTACTTCTTGCTGAAGCCAGACCGTTACCAAAAAATTTTAGTTGTTTTTAGAGATACATAGGCGACGGAAAAAGGCCTCGGAACTAGGTCCCCACCGGGTCCGCGCCCGATCCAGCGATCCCGCACACTAACACAATCCTACCCACACTAAAGGGACTCACTTTTACATTTATACCAAAGCCCGAATTAACCTGCAAAACCCTGTACTTCATTGAGTGTGGGAGAAACCCGAGCTAACCCGAAGAAACCCACGCATCTCACCGGGGGGGGGGGGGGCGGGCGGGAGGGAACCGGCGAACGTACAAACTCCATACAGACAGCAACCCGTATCCAGAGATTTAAACGCCCAGGCCCGGTGTTGCACACGCTGTGAGGCAGCGACTCTACGCTGCGCCGCCGTGCTAATATGGCCGTAACAATCCTGAAATAGTCCCTCCAGCGAAAATTAATAAAGCTATATTTGATGTTCTCAATATGTCACCCGTTCGCCTCAGACAAACGCTCCACGCACAATAATCTTTACTGGAGTCATGGCAATCACAAGCGCCAATGACGAGGTACAACACGAACATTAATTTAACGAGAGTTAACAAAAACGAGCGTATAAGTGAAGGGAATGAGGGGTATGTCTGAGTGCGGTAGATGGGACTAGGGAAAACAAATGGTCGGCACGGCCTGGAAGGGCCGAGAGGGCCTGTTTCCGTGCTGTAATTGTTATATATGGTTATATGGTAATAAGTGGTCAATTAAATTGTATTGGACAATGCAGCCTCCCATCCTGACTCCATCTACACCTCATGTTAGAGCAGGAATCATGTTATCCCATGTTGGGGGAGTACCAGAACCGTGGGCCACAGTTTAAGAAAAAGGGGGTAAGCCCCATTTAGAACGGAGATGAGGAAACCACTTTTCCTCACAGAGAGCGGTGAAGTCTGTGGAATTCCTGCCTCAGAGTGCGGTGAAGCAGTTCTCTGTGATGAACTTTTCTAGAGAAGCTAGATAGCTCATAAAGATTGAGCGGAGTCAGGATATGGGGAAGAAGCCAGGAACAGGGGTACTGATGGGGACTGGTCAGCCATGATCACATGAATGCGGTGCCAGGCTCGAAGGGCCGGCGATGGCCGACTCCTGCAACCTGCTTGACTATGACACGTGCAGCTGAGGAGAGGCACAGACACGTCGCACCTACCGACTATGCGCGAAGATGACACGGCGCTGCGGACGATCTCCGCAGAGGCCAGATGTGACGCTAGGCCGCGGCAAAGCGTTGGCAGAACGTTCACTGACACACACAAAGCGAACAACCCGCGCCACAGCACAAGGCTAGGACATGACTGGCGGGGGAGGAATGTGGGACCAAAGGCTAGCAGGTGGGGACCAAATATAGATGGGACATGTTGGCCATTGTGTCGTCCAAAGATCGTGTCGCATGCCAGCAGGGCCTGTTTCCACTCTGTACACACTCTGTGTCTATCAACAAATGACACCTTGTTTGCGATGTATTCGCTACACACCTGACTCATATATTCTATCTCCACCCAGATCTACACGGAGAGGCGAATGGCAAAAGCTGAGGATCCTGTTGAATAGGGTAAGAAAGGCCATAAGAGACAGTGCAAGAATTAGGCCATTCGCCCATCAAGTCCACCTGACCATTTCAAACATGGCTAGATCTATCTCTCCCTCTAACTCCACATTCTCAGCCTTCACCCCCACAAACCCCTGACACCCGCACTAATCAAGAATCTATCTATCTCCTGCCTTATAAAAAATCCAATGACTGGCCCCACAGCCTTCAGTGGCAAAGAATTCCACAGATGCACCATCCTCTGACTAAAGAAATTCCTTCTCATCTCCTTCCTCAAAGAACGTCTAATTCTGAGGCTGTGACATCTATGAGTCCTAGACTCTCCCACTGGTGGAAACATTCTCTCCACATCGACTCTATCCAAGGCTTTCACTATACTGTATGTTTCAATAAGGTATTGAAACCCCCCTCATTCGTCTAAACTCCAGTGAATACAGGCCCATTGCTGTCACAAGCTGCTGGAGTGCCTTCTCATCAGACAGCAGGGTTACCCACAGCATGCAGAAAGGAGACACAAAATGCTGGAGTAACTCAGCGGGTCAGGCAGCATCGCTGGAGAAAAGGATTCTGCGATGGTTTGAGTCGAGTCCCGTCGTCTGAAGTCTCAAGAAGGATACTCGACCCCGACACTTCACCTATTCCTTTTCTCCAGAGATGCTGCCGGACCCGCTGAGTTACTCCATAACACCTTGTGTCTTCCTTTTTTGCATCTGCAGTTCCTTTTTTTAACCGGAAACATCCACTGGGACTGTGCTGTAACGTCCGAAAGATGCTTGTTGTTTTATGCAATACTAATTGCAGAAAAGTCTCCAGAAGAAACAACTGTGCACGGAGGATTGTCACAGTTATATTCCCAGTTGACAGCGTGGGTTCCTCCGGGTTCCTCCCACAACATCCAAAAGATTCTATTCTGACAGTGTTGTCAAAGATCAAATGACAATCGTGAAAACAATGAAGGGTTAAAAATGGGTAACAGGACAGTTCGCTCGTCCCGTAATGGGGTCAAGTCAAGTCACTTTTATTTCTATAGCACATTTAAAAAACAACTTCTTCGTTGGCCAAAGTGCTTTACATTGGTAGAAGAATAGTATAAACAAACAACAGTGGTTCATAGATTAAATACAAACATACAAAACATACAAAACAAACATACAAGAACTACATACATATAGCCCCTCGCTCAGAGGACGTCAAGAACGGTCTTGGGAGATGAGTTTTTAGTCTCTCGGCTTAAAGGAGTTGAAGGAGGATGGGCAGTTCTGATATTCATTGGAAGAGGGATACTGCTCCACAGTCTACAGGAGCTGCAACCGCAAAGGCGCGGCCGGTCGGCACCTGAGCTTATGCGCCTACGACCGCGGGATGTTAGCAACCCACATGTCGGCCGATCTGGGGGGCCTTGGAGGTGTTTTTTGTGGTGGGTGAGCAGACTTTTAATGTTGGTTTCATGTAGGTGGAACTGGGGCAGTGTCACTCTGCTGTGTCTTCAGAGGTGTCACCGCTTATAATTGTGGTAAAATGGCCTGTCCCACTTGATGATTACTTTTTTCGACTGCCGGCATCATCATTTGCTATCTATAGTAAATATATTTTTATAGTTAAAAAATAACCACAACACACACCACCCAAACACAAAAACCCCAACGGAGAACGTGTCAGGTCACCAAAAAAGTTTTGCGGCGTGACGCGGCGTGACGCCGTATTTTCTCAAGTGTCGAAATATTTTTTTTTTGTCGCCGCGGATTTTGAATGTTACAAAATCTTTTGGCCCCCCTAATATGCCACCGAAAAAAATCGCCAAGTGGGACACAGACGTGGAACCTTAAGATCATCCAGAAGACGCAAAAATGCAACGTGCGTGGAAGCTACTGTAACAACACATCAAAGGACCATTCTGTATCTAAGGTGTAGATGAATCTTTGCTCTTCGGGTGATCACCCAGTGATCACGGTTTTAGGCGTTCTTAAATAAAGTCTTTTACTCAATCTTTGTGTTGTGTTTTAAACTTTTCTATAACATGAGCGCAGGAGGATAAGAGGTGATCTTATAGAGGCTGTATAAGAACGTGAGAGGAATAGATTGGATAGATGCACAATTTTCTTTGCCCAGAGTAGGGGAATCGAGGACCAGAGGACATAGGTTCAAGGTGAAGGGGACAAGATTTAATCGGAATCCGAGGGGTAACATTTTCACACAGAGGGTGGTGGGCGTATGGAACGAGCTGCCAGGAAGGAGGTCGTTTGAGGCTGGAACTATTCCTCATCGTTTAAGGAACAGGTACATGATAGGACAGGTTTGGAGGGATATGGACCAAGCGCAGGCAGGTGGGACTGGTGCAGCTGGGATATGTTGGCCAGTGTGGGCGAGTTGGGCCGAAGGGCCATGTTGTTTCCACACTGTAATCTCACTCTGTGACTTTGGGTTCCTCCAAGCTTTTAGTGTCATGTGTAAACCAGTTATCTGAGGTTCCTTCATTGTCACGTGTAACTGTTGACGGATCCTCTTTGTGCCTTGAAAATAGATTCAATGCAAGAAGAAGGCGCCTTGGTACCCGGATGGATTTCGGAACGGAACACGGAAGACCGTTACTCAGTCCTCCCCTCAGGAGCAGCGTCTTGCGTTTCAGGACAACGGAACTCTGGAGGTACGAACTGGCTGCTTGACAATGGAGGTTGATGCACAAGTGTTAATGCCAGTCGAAAGAATAAAGACAGACAGAAGTGCTGGAGAAACTCAGCGGGTGCAGCAGCATCTATGGAGCGAAGGAAATAGGCAACGTTTCTGGCCGCAACCCAAGGGTTTGAAGGAAATAGGTAACGTTTCGGGCCGAAACCCTTAGGGTTTCGGCCCGAAACGTTGCCTATTTCCTTCGCTCCATAGATGCTGCCTCACCCGCTGAGTTTCTCCAGCAATTTTGTCTACCTTCGATTTTCCAGCATCTGCAGTTCCTTCTTGAACGAAGGAATATAGACGTAGACTACTTTCGAAATTGGGGAGAGGGTCCAGAATTCGGAGGTGCAGGATTTCCAAAAAGGGAGTTAGGAGGATTTCCAAAAAGGTTAATTTGGGAAAACCTGTCTGAAGAAGGGTCTCGACCCAAATGAAATTGTATTGATGGGATTGGAAGTTACTACAATGGACAGAATAACATTTGAATATATCTGTCTGCATCTTCCATCTTTAGCGAGGTTCTGGCGTAATTGTTGTTCAGTTCCTACGCCAATCCATAAAAGTTTTGAAAACGGCGAAAAAGACTGAACTTCAGTCTGAAGAAGGGTGTCGACCCGAAACGTCGCCCATTCCTTCTCTCCCAGAGATGCTTTTAATGTTGGTTTAATGTAGGTCGAGTCCCAGCGGTCAGGGAGGCGAATGCAATGCCGGCATTCATTCACGAGGGGACTAGAATATACAAGCACGGATGAGCAATGCTGAGTCTTAAAGATAAGCAATGTGGATGGCGAGCCGTGGAAAATGCTGGAGTGAGATAAGAGATTCCTCCTAGCAGGCAAATCAGACCAATTCCAAAAGATTTGGTGTTAAAGAAGGAACTGCAGATGCTGGAGAATCGAGGGTACACAAAAGGCTGGAGAAACTCAGCGGGTGCAGCAGCATCTAAGGAGCGAAGGAGATAGGCGACGTTTCGGGTCGAGACCCTTCTTCAGACCTGTCTGGAATTTCTCCACCCCCAAAAGATTTGGTCTCCATTTATCGACTTATTACAAGCATAGGGAGCAACATAACTTTGAAAATAAACGGTTTCAGGACCTGGTGAGGGGTGTGTTAAGATACGAAGTAGGTACATCTTATTTTACTTTCTTATATTTTTTCTCTTTTCTATTTTCCTCTTTCCTTTTTTTTTGTTTTTTGTTTTTTTTTACTCGTTCTCGTGTTCTGCGTCTCTACGGGTTCTTCCTTTTGACTTTTTCACGCACTTACCATCTTATCTAACTTTCTCTATTTGTATTCTTCTTGAAGTTTAAAGCAAGAAGTGGTAAATGAAAACGTATCATGTTATTTTTGGCTTGTATCGCTGTACCGTACATTACTTGTAATAAAAATAATTTTTTTTAAAAATTAAAAAATGCTGGAGTAGCTCAACGGGGATGGGCAGCATCTCTGGAGGGAAGGAAAGGGTGACGTTTGGGACCGAGACCCTTCCTCAAGCAGACCGATGGAGAACCGTGGGCCAGGGTGGAGGGAGGGGGCAGGGAGGGAGGCCGCTTGACCAGGGCCGCAGTTGTTTCCCCTTGAGATCGCGCCAACCCCAGCCAAGAATGGACCGACCGGGCACCAGCCCTGCCCGACCGAGGTCATTGGTGGCCGGCCCCGCTTAGTCCGAGTCTTTCCTCGCCTCCAGCTTTTCACCCCCCATCCCCTACTTTTCAGTCTGAAGAAGGGTCCCGGTCCTAAATGTAACTTGAACTTAAAAGTGACCCGAAGCGTCACCCATAGCTTTTCCGCAGAGATGCTGCCTGTCCCGCTGAGTCACTCCACCACTTTGCGCCTCTGTTTCTTATAGACTGCTATATCTGGGCAAATCTAACCCACAAAGTTACCTCAACATTATTCAGGAAAAACGTCACATTTCGAATAGTTCTTCTAAACTGTCTAAGCCGTGGTTGGAGAATTTATGTCTTTTAAATTACAATAAACTTTTTTCTTGTTTGTTGCGGATAAAGACTGTACAAATATATTTAATTTCTACTTTATTCACTGTTCACAAGTTCATGTTCATAAGTGATGGGAGCAGAATTAGGCCATTCGGCCCATCAAGTCGACGCCATCATTCAATCATGGCTGATCTAACTCTTCCCCTCAACCCCATTCTCCTGCCTTCTCCCCTTCACCCGACACCCGTACTAATCAAGAATCTATCTCTGCCTCAAAAAAATCCATTGACTTGGCCTCCACAGACTACTTGGGCAATGAAGTCCATAGATTCGCCAGCCTCTGACTTAAGACATTCCTCCTCATCTCCATCCTAAAGGGATGTCCTTTTACAAATGTTTTGGAAGGAACTGCAGACGCTGGTTTACACTGTAAATAGACACAAAATGCTGGAGTAACTCAGTGGGACAGGCAGCATCCCTGGAGAGAAGGAATGGGTGACGTTTCGGGTCGAGAGCCTTCCTCAGACTGAGAGTCGGGGGAGAGGGAAACGAGAGATAAGGAAGGGTAAGGTGTGAAAACGAGTGATCAAAGGGGATGAAGGTCATGGAAAATGTAGAATAGATTATTGTTAGCTCGGGGAAGGTGAAGATGATAGCTAGGATGGGGAGGGACGGAGAGAGAGGGAAAGCAAGGGCTACTTGCAGTTAGAGGTGAATATTCATACCGCTGGGTTGTAAGCTGCCCAAGTAAATATTAAACAATGAGAATGGGATGAGCACAATATGTATGGAGTCTTTGTGTCTGTGACTTTACCCTTCAATTCAGTAGCTGTGTATCTGTCAAGTTCCACACTCTTTGATGCATATACCATTCGGAATTAAATAGCCAGGAGCAAAATCTCTTAACATATAAATAGCAAAATTTAAAACATATTCTTTGTATGCTCTGTTGATAATAGAAATGAGAAAGGCCTTTAATTTTAATATTCCAGATATGGCCTACTGCCGTGAAGATGGGAATTTCGACACTACTTATGCTGAGATAACTTGCATTAGCACGACGTAATGAGAATATGTTTTTTTTTTAAACTCCCTTTATTTAGCGGCAGGTTACTTGGTGGGAGACAGCAAAATTGGCAGTTTATGCTGATCATCCAGAATGCCTCAAATTAAGAGGCGCAGCGGTAGAGTTGCTGCCTCACAGCGCCAGAGACCCGGGTTCCATCCTGACCACGGGCACTGTCTGTATGGATTTTGTACCTTCTCCCCGTGACCTGCGTGGGGTTCCCCCGGGTGCTCCCAAATTCCCACCCAAATCCCAAAGACGTGCAGGTTTGCAGTTTAATTGGCTTCTGCAAAATTGTAAATTGTCCCCAGATAGTGTTAATACACGGGGATCGTTGGCCGGTGCGGGCTCGGTGGGCCGAAAGGCCTGTTTCCGCGCTGTATCTCTAAACTAAGCTTTAAACCAGCTTTAAAATTGCCTTTTGATATACCTCCATCCGCAATATGTCCACATTTCCATTTAATCGTGATGCCACACTTAGAGTATTGTGTTCAGCTCTAGGCACCATGTTATAGGAAAGTTGCTGTCAAGCTCGATAGGTGCAGAGACGATTTACGAGGATGTTGCCAGGACTCATAACGTCATAGCAAATAAGAATACAATTAGGCCATTCGGCCCATCAGGTCTACTCCACCATTCAATCATGGCTGATCTATCCCTCCCTCCTAACCCCATTCTCCTGCCTCTCCCCATAACCTCTGACACCCGTACTAATCGAGAAAGGCTCTGAGCTGTAGGGGGAGGTTGAGCAGGCTGGGAATCTATTCCTTGGAGCGTATGAGGATGAGGAGTGATGTTATAGAGGTGTATAAAATTACGAGAGGAATAGATTGGGTAGATGCACAGAGTCTCTTGCTCAGTGTAGCGGAATCGGGAACCAGAGGAACATAGGTTTAAGGTGAGGGGGGGAAAGATTTAATAGGAATTTAATAGGAGGGGTAATTTTATCACATAGAGCAGTGGTTCTCAACCTTGTTTGCCCCATGCACCCCTTTCACCATATGTCAGAATGTCATTCCCCCCCCCTCATTTCCACGATTGTCTGCCTCAAAAAGTGCGTTCCACATAATATGCAAAGGCAATAAAAAGATCAACATTCTAACAGTTTGAGTTTGCTAATCTGTGGTCCCAATTCCCCCCCTGAAAACCTGAAATCCCCCCCTGGGGGGAATTCCCCCCTGGTTGAGAACCCCTGACATAGAGGATGGCGGGTGTGTGCAACAAGCTGCCAGAGGGGGTAGTTGAGGCAGGGACTATCGTAACGTTTAAGTAACATTTGGGCGGTCCGTGGGTAGGACAGGTTTGGAGGGATACGGGCCACACGCAGGCAAGTGGGACTGTTGTCGATGGGACATGTTGGTCAGTGTGGCCGAGTTGGGCCGAAGGGCCTGTTTCCACGCTGTATCACTGCGATGTACGCAACGTACCATCACCGTTGCAAGCGACAATAAACTAAACTATCTAACTAATGGGCCTGTCACACTTAGGCAACTACAAGCGACTACTTTGCTGCCACATGTTCGCCGGGAGTCGTCTCCTCAATCGCGCAAAAAGTCGTAGCGTCTTTATGCTCCTTATGCTAAATTTTCAACATGTTGACAACATTTTTTGGCGACAGTGGGTTTGACGCCAGTGAGCGTAGCTTGACTTCTCCTGTCGTAGGTTGGCGCCAGGATGACGTAGGTCGTCGCTGGTTTTCAGCGACCTGCTACGACTCTGACAGTCGCCGGCAGTTGCCTAGAAAATCGGCAAGTGGGACAGGCCCGTAACTGATTAACATGAAGAAGTCAGTATTGTCTTCGTAGTGAATGTCATCGAATTCAGCTTTTCATTCCAAACATGGAACCCTGCCAATAACTCAAGCCCATTGGAATGCTGCCTTGGAAAAGGTCCACGCACATTAATAAAAAGAGACATAGATGTCTTTGATTTTATGGTTGAGGAAGACTGATGTAATTCATTCAACCACAGCTGAGCAAGCGTTGTGTTATCATGTGTTAAGTGAGCTGTGGTCGAGGATGATCCGAAAATATATTCAGGTCCAGTCAAGTCTAGTTTATGGTCATGTGAACAAGGTACAGAGGGGTTTAGTTTAGTTTAGCGATCCAGCGCGGAATCAGGCCCTTCGGCCCACCGGGTCTGTGGCAACCAGCGATCCCCGCACACTTACAATTTTTACAGCAGCCAATTAACCTGCAAACCTGTGACTCTTTGGGAGGAAACCGGAGATCCCGGAGAAAACCCACGCAGGTCACGGGGAGAACGTACAAACTCCGTATCGGACAGCGCCCGTAGCTGGGATCGAACCCGGGTCTCTGGCGCTGCGAGGCGGCAACTCTACCGCTGCGCCGCCGTGCCACCCACTGCAGATGCAATGAAAGTCCTGCTTGCAGCACAGCTGCAGACACCACACAAAACACATGGATAATACATGAATTACATGTCATTCTCCACAAGACGGTGAGAAGAAAAAGGCTGCAAAAATCAAGGCACGAGGGCCAAAATTAAAACATTTGAAAACGAGTTCAGTGGTAGCAAATGAGATGATGTGCCGGTTTGTAGGTTATTTGGCCTCTGAAGAGTGACCCAAGCATGCTGGGAGTGGACGAGATAGTGGGATGACAATGAATTGGTGGGCACCGGTGATCGGCCGGTGGGCCGCATGGGCTTGGCAGGCTGAAGAGCCTGTTTCCATGCTTTATCTCTGAACTAAACTACAGATAGGTTCTCCTGTGACCTACTGTCACCCTCCAGTCTTCTCATGTTGGCCAAGTATAATTCATGATGAAGGGGCATTATTCTGTACAGAATCGTGAGGAGAATAGAGCGGGTGAACGCACAGAGTCTCTTGCCGAGAATACGGGGATCGAGAACCAGAGGACATAGGTTCAAGGTGAGGGTGGAAAGATTTAATGGGAACCTGAGATGAAACTGTATAACACTACGGGGGGGGGGGGGGGGGGGGGGGGGGGGGGGGGTGTGGAACGAGCTGCCGGAAGAGGTCGTTGAGGTAAGGCAAGTCAAGTCAATTTTATTTCTATAGCACATTTAAAAACAACTCTCGTTGACCAAAGTGCTTCACATTAGTGCAGGTACTAACGTGCTACAAACAGTGGTACATAGATCAACTATACATACATAAATACATACATACAGCGCTCCCTCAGAGGACCTCAAGAAAGGCTTAAGAGTAGAAAGAGTTAGACTTAAAAGAGTTGATGGAGGGGTCAGTTCTGATGGGAAGAGGGATGCTGTTCCACAGTCTAGGAGCTGCAACCGCAAAGGCGCGGTTGCCCCTGAGCTTATGCCTAGACTATATCTCGATGGTCAATAACCGCGAGTACTATCCCAACGTTTAAGAAACATTTAGACAGGTACATGGATGGGACAGGTTTAGAGGGATATGGGCCAAATGCAGGCAGGTGGGACTGGTGTGGATGGGATATGTTACTTGGTGTGGGCACGTTGGGCCAATGGCCATGTTTTCATGCTGTAAGACTGTAAGACTGTGTTTTCTAAACTGACTCTACATGAAGCATTTCTTTCTCTCTCCACAGATGCTGCCTGGCCTACTGCGCATCTCTACAATTTTCTATATTTAATTTGGAGTTCCAGCATCTGTTCCCCTGTCAGCTTTGCTTCCATGTTAGCTAATGCAGTCAAAAATCACTGTCACATTACTAATATGTTTCAATGAGATACATAGTCCCCATTCACTGCCGTCATTAGAACCTTGTAATTGAGAAAACCTAGTCTGTTTTTTTGTAAATTCATAAATACATAAGTCATAGGAGATCCGGGTTCGATCCCGACTACGGGTTTGTACGTTCTCCCGTGACTTGTGTGGGTTTTCTCCCGGATCTCCGGTTTCCTCTCACACTCCGAAGACGTGCAGGTTTGTAGGTTAATTGGCTTGGTATAACTGTGAATTGTCCCTAGTGTATGTAGGATAGTGTTACTGTGCGGGGATCGCTGGTCGGCACAGACTTGGTGGGCCGAAGGGCCTGTTTCTGCGCTGTATCTCTATAAGGTACTTCCTTTTATTCTGACGCTGTGCCCTCTGATCCTAGACTAGTGGAAACATCCTCTCCACATCCGCTCTGTCCAAGCCCTTCACTAAGTTTCAATGAGGTCCCCCTCATCCTTCTAAACTCCAGTGAGTAGAGGCCCAGTGCCGACAAATGGTCAGCAAACATTATTATTTAATATGATGCTCCATTGAAGGGAATGCAAGGCAGGACTGGGTCTTGATTCTGATAACGTGAGCATGTTTTGGCTTGCGTTTCTCCAGGGGAAGGGTGGGGTGAGGTTACAGCTGGGTGCCTCAACGGCCTCCGTGACCCTCGACACATTCTGTGGGTGGGTCGGTTTTGGACGGGTCTCATTGTGCTGAGGAGGCCGATGGCCGTGGTCCCAGAAATATTTCAGAGAAGGGAGGAGCCACAGTTAAAGGGGACTGAAGCTGTAGTTGAAGGAAGCAGCTGCTCCTGAACCTGGACCTTATAGTTTTCGGGCTCCTGCACCTTCTTCCGCAATGGGAGGAGTGAAATGAGTGTTTGGCCGGGGTGGTGTGGGTTTAGTTTAGTTTAGTTTAGAGATACAGTGCGGAAACAGGCCCTTCGGCCCACCGAGTCCGCACCGACCAGCGATCCCCGCACACTAACACTATCCTACACACGCTAGGGGCAATTTACATTTACCAAGCCAATTAACCTACAAACCTGTACATCTTTGGAGTGTGGGAGTAAACCGGAGATCTCGGAGGAAACCCACGCAGTCATGGGGAAAACGTACAAACTCCACACTGACAGCACCCGTAGTCAGGATCGAACCCGGGTCTCTGGCGCTGTGAGGCAGCAACTCTACCGCTGCGCCACCGTGCCGCCCTTAAATCTTTGATGAGGCAGCGACTGCTGTAGATCCCTTCGATGGTGGGGAGGCCAGAACACGTGATGGACCGGGCAGTGTTCATCACTTTTTGCAACCTTCTTCGTTCGTGGGCTTTCACGTTGCTCTGTGAACGATGTAAAACCAAATCGGAGAGTTTAGTTTAGAGATACAGCGCGGAAACAGGCCCTTCGGCCCACCGGGTCCGCGCCGACCAGCGATCCCCGCACACTAACACCATCCTACAGACGCTGGGGACTATTTACATTTACACCAAGCCAATTAACCAACAAACCTGTACGTCTTTGGAGTGTGGGAGGAAACCGAAGATCCCGGAGAAAACCCATGTGGAACGTGCAGACTCCGTACAGACAGCACCCGTAGTTGGGATCGAACCCGGGTCTCAGGTGCTGCAAGCGCTGTAAGGCAGCGACCCTCCCGCTGCGCCACCGTGGCCGCCCTTATTGTTCATGAATTGAATGCTATTTGACTTCTTTCATTTCAGACTACTGCGCGGAGGGGCCATCCCCTTTCTCCGGCAGGAGGCTTTTCCCAACATGTCATTCGTTATGAGCTCCCCATTGATCTTTGGGTTCTCAGGGGTAGGTCGTTCGATGATCAGTCATTAAGATTATTGGTTTGTTTTGTTGGAAGCTGCAAGAGGGGCACAGCTCACGGTGAGCGGGGCAAGGTTTTAAAGCGATGTGTTGGGCAAAGGGCGTCACGGAGGCGCAGCGGTAGAGCTGCCGCCTTACAGCACTCGCAGCGCCAGAGACCCGGGTTCGCTTACGGGCGCCGTCTGTACGGAGTGAGTACGTTCTCCCCGTGACCCACGCGTGGGTTTTCTCTGAGATCTTCGGTTTCCTCCCGCACTCCAAAGACGTACAGGTTTGTAGGTTAATTGGCCTGGTATGAATGTGTGTAGGATAGCGTAAGTGTGCGGGGATCGCTGGTCGGCGCGGACTTCAAGAGTTCGAGAGAGTTTTATTGTCACGTGTCCCTGACAGGACAATGAAATTCTTGCTTTGGTGGGCCGAAGCGCCAGTTTCTGCATTGTATCTCTAAACTAAGCTAAAGGTGTTTTACACAGACATTGGCAGGTGCCGGGAACATGCCCCCAGGGGTGGTGGTGGTGGCAGTTGCAATAGTGGCCTTGAAGAGGCTTTTGGATATGGATATGCAAGTGTAGTTTAGTTTATTGTCACGTGTACCGAGGTAGAGTGAAAAACGTTTGTTGTGTGCTGACCAGTCAGCGGGAGAGACAACACATGACCACAATGGAGCTGTCCTCAATGCACAGATACAGGATAAAGGGAATAATGTTTTGCGCAAGATCCAGTGAAGTCCTATTAATGATAGTCCGAGGGTCTCCTGGGATGTAGATGATAGCTCAGGACCCGTTGCTAGGACGGCTCAATAGCCTGGTAACAGCTGGGAAGAAACTGTCCCTGAATCTGGAGGCGTGCGTGTACAACAGAGGGATCTGACTTATGCACAGGTAGATAAGAGATAGTCTTGGCATCATGTTCGTCCACATACATCGTGGTATAGAGGGCCTGTTCTAGTCTTACATAGAAACATAGAAATTAGGTGCAGGAGTAGGCCATTCAGCCCTTCGAGCCTGCACCGCCATTCAATATGATCATGGCTGATCATCCAACTCAGTATCCCGTACCTGCCTTCTCTCCATACCCTCTGATCCCCTTAGCCACAAGGGCCACATCCAACTCACTCTTAAATATAGCCAATGAACTGGCCTCAACTACCCTCTGTGGCAGAGAGTTCCAGAGACTCACCACTCTCTGTGTGAAAAAAGTCTTTCTCATCTCGGTCTTAAAGGATTTCCCCCTTATCCTTAAGCTGTGACCCCTTGTCCTGGACTTCCCCAACATCGGGAACAATCTTCCTGCATCTAACCTGTCCAACCCCTTAAGAATTTTGTAAGTTTCTATAAGATCCCCTCTCAATCTCCTAAATTCCAGAGAGTATAAGCCGAGTCTATCCAGTCTTTCTTCATAAGACAGTCCTGACATCCCAGGAATCAGTCTGGTGAACCTTCTCTGCACTCCCTCTATGGCAATAATGTCCTTCCTCAGATTTGGAGACCAAAAACTGTACGCAATATTCCAGGTGTGGTCTCACCAAGACCCTGTACAACTGAAGTAGAACCTCCCTGCTCCTGTACTCAAATCCTTTTGCTATGCTGTTTGATGTGAGATGAGGATGGAAGCCAAAGGAATATACAGTAGGGGGATGGGGAAGAAAGTCACCCAATACCTCTCATGATTTCATACACCTCTATAAGATCACACCCTAGCCCCTCATGTACCGAGGTACAGTGAAAAGCATTGTTTAACACGCTATCCAAACTGATCCGATAAGACAAAACACAAATACAATTGTCAAACTCAGCTACAATAGGTAGAGCCAAGGGGAAGATACCGAGTGCAGGATATAGTTCTCAGCATTGTAGAGCCTCAGACATAGACACAAGATGCTGGAGGTAACTCAGCGGGACAGGTACGTCTGCCATTCCATCTCTCCAGAGACGCTGCCTGACCCGCTGGGTTTCTCCAGCATTCTGTGTCTATCTTCAGTGTAAACCAGCATCTGCACTTCCTTCCTACAACCTTAAATCCTACATTTTAGTTTACTTTAGAGATACAGCGCGGTAACAGGCCCTTCGGCCCACCGAGTCCGCGCCGACCGGCGATCCCCGCGCACGAACACTATCTGACGCACACCGGGGACAATTTACATTTACTCCAAGCCAATGAACCTCCAAACCCGCGAGTATGGGAGGAAAGCAGAGAAAACCCACACAGGTCATGTGGAGAACGTACAAACCTGTAGTCGGGATTGGACTCGGGTCTCTGGCGCTGTTAGGCAGCAACTCTATCACTGCGCCACCGTGCCAACCTCTATACTGTTTTGCGATACTTTTCTGATTAATTGACCTGCCATTTGGCGCTTTGTTTTGCAGGCATGTCTCCGACGCAGTATTTGAGCACCTACTGTAGGTGTGATGACGGTTTAAGTCTGTTGTATAAAACAGCCTTCGATCAGCAGGACAAGGATAGGGATAAATATGTTACCTTGAAGGTAGGATGCCTGTTCAGCAGAATTTATCAACATATCGGAATGAGTAAAACAGATAGCAAGTAGGCGGGCGGTTCAATATCATAGCTGCTGCCTCCTTAAATCAATAGATCAATAGGCAATTGGTGCAGGAGTAGGCCATTCGGCCCTTCGAGCCAGCACCGCCATTCAATGTGATCATGGCCAATCAGTACCCCGTTCCTGCCTTCTCCCCATATCCCCTGACTCCACTATCTTTAAGAGCCCTATCAGTCCCGCCATCCCGGGAATTAACCTGGTAAACCTACGGTGCACTTCCTTATCCGTGCACCTCCCTCTCCCCTGACTCTCAGCCTGGAGAAGGGTCTCGACCCGAAACGTCGCCCATTCCTTCTCTCCAGAGACGCTGCCCGTCCCCACTGAGTTACACCAGCATTTTGTGTCTATTACTGATTATAGGTTTGTTATATTGCAGATGACTGTATATTAATTTATGAATAAATCATGAGAGGAATAGATCGGGTAGACGCACAGAGTCAGGGATGGAATGCCGTGCCCCCACGAGTCGCTGGTCAGGCCGCATTTGGAGTATTGTGAGCAATTTTGTGCTCCATATCTGAGGAAGGATGTGCTGGCTCTGGAGAGGGTCCAGAGGAGGTTTACCAGAATTATCCCAGGAATGGGTGGGTTAACATATGATGAGCGTTTGACAGCATTGGGCCTGTACTCACTGGAGTTCAGAAGGATGAGGAGGAACCTCATTGAAACTTACCGAATAGTGAAAGGCCTGAACAGAGTGGATGTAGAGAGTGGTTGTTTCTACTAGGGGGAGAGGCTAGGATCAGAGGGAACAGCCTCCGAATTAAAGAGCGTTCCTTTAGGAAAGGGATGAGGAGCAATTTCTTTATTTAGAGGGTGGTGAATCTGTGGAATTCATTGCCACTGACAACTGTGTGGAGGTCAAGTCAATCAATATTTATAAGGCAAAGATAGATAGATTCTTGAATCGTACAGGTGTCAGGGGTTATGGGGAGAAGGCAGGAGAATGGGGTTGAGAGGGAAAGATAGATCAGCCATGATTGAATTGTGCTGCAGACTTAATGGGCCGAATGGCCTTATTCTGATCCTATTACTTATGAACTTCTAAATTAGGTTAGTGGATAATCATCGGTTTGTTACCTGATTATGTTTCCATTCTGAAGTCAAGACCTCGTTTTGCTGTTAGTCAAGTTTCTGTGTAATCTCGCCAGCCCTGAGAATGTAAAAGCTGTACGCGCTCAGGAGCTCAGCTTTGACCGGTCCCCGGTGCTCACCAGATTCATAAATAAATCGCCCGTGACTTCGAACACCAACTCTGCATGACTTTTCCACTTTGCTCAGACTCTCCTTCTCCAATCAATCTAACGATTAATTCTATATGAAATTTATTTCTTAGGAAATGGAACGTGCGTTATTGCTCATCTACCAGTTAAATGAAATACACACTGAAAGGTTGTACAACTTGATGAATGTCAATGAAGATTTCAAAGTGGACCTGAAATTATTCATAGCTCTTGCTGGTCTGACGTCCAGAATCCTATTCAAAGAACCAACGCAAGTATAAAGTCCCATTATCTGGAGTTTAGAAGGATGAGAGGGGATCTCATTGGAACACATAAGATTGTTAAGGGCTTGGACACGCTAGAGGCAGGAAACATGTTCCCGATGTTGGGGGAGTCCAGAACCAGGGGCCACAGTTTAAGAATAAGGGGTAAGCCGTTTAGAACGGAACGAGGAAACACTTTTTCTCACAGAGAGTTGTGAGTCTGTGGAATTCTCTGCCTCAGAGGGCGGTGGTGGCGGGTTCTCTGGATGCTTTCAAGAGAGAGCTAGAAAATAATGGGCTCTTAAAAATAGCGGAGTCAGGGGATATGGGGAGAAGGCAGGAATGGGGTACTGATTGGGGATGATCAGCCATGGCAGATTGAATGGCAGTGCTGGCTCGAAGGGCCGAATGGCCTACTCCTGCACCTATTATCTATTGTCTATTGTCATTGCTATCAGGGCGGCACGGTGGCGCAGCGGTAGAGTTGCTGCCTCACAGCGCCAGAGACCTGGGTTCGATCCCGACCATGGGTGCTGTCTGTAAGAGAGTTTGCACGTTCTCCCCGTGACCTACGTGGGTTTTCTCCGAGATCTTTGGTTTCCTCCCACACTCCAAAGACGTACAGGTTTGTAGGTTAATTGGTTCGGTGTAAATGTAAACTTGTTCCCAGTGTGTGGGATAGCATCAGTGTGTGGGGATCACTGGTCGGTGCGGACTCGATGGGCCGAAGGGCCTGTTTCACGCTGTATCTCTAAATTAAACTACTCAATACCTCTTAGACTGGTTCACGGAAGCAACATTAGTAGGTTTCGCAAGTGTGAACGTTTTCATAGACCCTTGTGTCTTACTGTCCTTTTTTGAAATTAGTTAATGGTTTACGTCAAAGATCTGGTTTTATTTCCATTTGTGTCATTTTTTACACGTGGGCATTGTGACTGCCTCTCATTGACTGTGTCTAGTTTAGTTTGGTTTAGTATAGAGATACAGCGCGGAAACAGGCCCTTCGGCCCACCGGGTCCGCGCCGACCAGCGATCCCCGCGCACTAACACTATCCTACACCCACCAGGGACAATTTTACACTTATGCCAAGCCAAGTAACCGACAAACCTGTACGTCTTTGGAGTGTGGGTTTGCACGAAGATATTGGAGAAAACCCACGCAGGTCACGGGGAGAACGTGCAAACTCCGTACAGACAGCACCCGGTAGTCAGGATGGAACCCGGGTCTCTGGCGCTGTGAGGCGGCAACTCTACCGCTGCGCCACCGTGCCGCGCCTATGCTACAGTGGGCAACACCGCTGTGTGCTACGGTTCACTAACTTGTCATCTTTTGTCTCAGTGAGGATGCTGTTGGACCCAGCATTATCTCCGGCAGGGGCCTGCTAGAAAAGGCTGACTTCTACGCTCTGCACTGGAGAGCTTCTGATGTTGGCCTCGGTGGTGACCTTTGGCTTCTGCTGTCTTATCTGTTTTAAGTCGCAGCACATTGAACAGTACAGCACAAGAACAGGCCCTTCGGCCCACAATGTCTGTGGCGAACATGGTGCCAAGACCGTCTCTTACCTGAGTGTGAAGAAGGGTTCCGACCTGAAAGATCACCTATTCACAGAATCATGGAGTCATACAGTGTGGAAACAGGCCCCTCGGCCCAACTTGCCCACAACGGCCAACATTGTCCCAGCTACACTACTAGAAACATAGAAACATAGAAACATAGAAACATAGAAATTAGGTGCAGGAGTAGGCCATTCAGCCCTTCGAGCCTGCACCGCCATTCAATATGATCATGGCTGATCATCCAACTCAGTATCCCGTACCTGCCTTCTCTCCATACCCTCTGATCCCCTTAGCCACAAGGGCCACATCCAACTCACTCTTAAATATAGCCAATGAACTGGCCTCAACTACCCTCTGTGGCAGAGAGTTCCAGAGACTCACCACTCTCTGTGTGAAGAAAGTCTTTCTCATCTCGGTCTTAAAGGATTTCCCCCTTATCCTTAAGCTGTGACCCCTTGTCCTGGACTTCCCCAACATCGGGAACAATCTTCCTGCATCTAGCCTGTCCAACCCCTTAAGAATTTTGTAAGTTTCTATAAGATCCCCTCTTAATCTCCTAAATTTCCAGAGAGTATAAACCGAGTCTATCCAGTCTTTCTTCATAAGACAGTCCTGACATCCCAGGAATCAGTCTGGTGAACCTTCTCTGCACTCCCTCTATGGCAATAATGTCCTTCCTCAGATTTGGAGACCAAAAACTGCACGCAATACTCCAGGTGTGGTCTCACCAAGACCCTGTACAACTGAAGTAGAACCTCCCTGCTCCTGTACTCAAATCCTTTTGCTATGAAAGCTAACATACCATTCGCTTTTTTCACTGCCTGCTGCACCTGCATGCCTACTTTCAATGACTGGTGTACCATGACACCCAGGTCTCGCTGCATCTCCCCTTTTCCTAATCGGCCACCATTTAAATAATAGTCTGCTTTCCTGTTTTTGCCACCAAAGTGGATAACCTCACATTTATCCACATTATACTGCATCTGCCAAACATTTGCCCACTCACCCAGCCTATCCAAGTCACCTTGCAGTCTCCTAGCATCCTCCTCACAGCGAACACTGCCCCCCAGCTTAGTGTCATCCGCAAACTTGGAGATATTGCCTTCAATTCCCTCATCCAGATCATTAATATATATTGTAAATAGCTGGGGTCCCAGCACTGAGCCCTGCGGTACCCCACTAGTTACTGCCTGCCATTGTGAAAAGGACCCGTTTACTCCTACTCTTTGCTTCCTGTTTGCCAGCCAGTTCTCTATCCACATCAATACTGAACCCCTAATACCGTATGCTTTAAGTTTGTATACTAATCTCTTATGTGGGACCTTGTCGAAAGCCTTCTGGAAGTCCAGATATACCACATCCACTGGTTCTCCCTTATCCACGCTACTAGTTACATCCTCGAAAAATTCCACAAGATTCGTCAGACATGATTTACCTTTTGTAAATCCATGCTGACTTTGTCCAATGATTTCACCACTTTCCAAATGTGCTGCTATCCCATCTTTAATAACTGACTCTAGCAGTTTCCCCACTACCGATGTTAGACTAACTGGTCTGTAATTACCCGTTTTCTCACTCCCTCCCTTCTTAAAAAGAGGGGTTACATTTGCTACCCGCCAATCCTCAGGAACTACTCCAGAATCTAAAGAGTTTTGAAAGATTATCACTAATGCATCCACTATTTCCTGAGCTACTTCCTTAAGTACTCTGGGATGCAGCCTATCTGGCCCTGGGGATTTATCGGCCTTTAATCTATTCAATTTACCCAACACCACTTCCCGACTGACCTGGATTTCACTCAATTCCTCCTTTGACCCACAGTCCCCTGCTATTTCAGGCAGATTATTTATGTCTTCCTTAGTGAAGACGGAACCAAAGTAGTTATTCAATTGGTCCGCCATATCCTTGTTCCCCATGATCAACTCACCTGTTTCTGACTGGAAGGGACCTACATTTGTTTTAACTAACCTCTTTCTCTTCACATATTCTATAAAACTTTTGCAGTCAGTTTTTATGTTCCCTGCCAGTTTTCTTTCATAATCTATTTTTCCTTTCCTAATTAAGCCCTTTGTCCTCCTCTGCTGGTCTCTGAATTTCTCCCAGTCCTCTGGTATGCTGCTTTTTCTGGCTACTTTGTACGCATCATCCTTTGCTTTGATACTATCCCTGATTTCCCTTGTTATCACGGATGCACTACCTTCCCCGATTTATTCTTTTGCCAAACTGGGATGAACAATTTTTGTAGTTCATCCATGCAGTCTTTAAATGTCTTCCATTGTATATCCACCGTCAACCCTTTTAGAATTAATTGCCAGTCAATCTTGGCCAATTCACGTCTCATACCCTCAAAGTTACCTTTCTTTAAGTTCAGAACCATTGTTTCTGAATTAACAATGTCACTCTCCATCCTAATGAAGAACTCAACCATATTATGGTCACTCTTGCCCAAGGGGGCACGTACAACAAGACGGCTAATTACCCCTTCCTCATTACTCAAAACCCAGTCTAAAATAGCCTGCTCTCTCGTTGGATCCTGTACATGTTGATTTAGATAACTATCCGCATACATTCCAAAAAATCCTCTTCCTCAGCACCCCTGCCAATTTGATTAACCCCAATCTATATGTAGATTGAAGTCACCCATTATAACTGTTTTGCCTTTGTCGCACGCATTTCTAATTTCCTGTTTGATACCATCCCCAACTTCTCTGCTACTGTTAGGTGGCCTGTACACAACACCCACCAGCGTTTTCTGCCCCTTAGTGTTTTTGTAGCTCTACCCATACCGATTCCACATCCTCCAAGCTAATGTCCTTCCTTTCCATTGCTTTAATCTCCTCTCTAACCAGCAACGCTTACCCCACCTCCTTTTCCTTTCTCTCTATCCCTTCTGAATATTGAATATCCCTGGATGTTCAGCTCCCAGCCTACGTCACCCTGGAGCCCATGTCTCCGTGATCCCAACTATATCATAATCATTAATATCTATCTGCACGTTCAACTCGTCCACCTTATTACGAATACTCCTTGCATTGAGACACAAAGCCTTCAGGCTTGTCTTTACAACGCATTTACCCCTTATACAATTTTGCTGAAAAGTGGCCCTTTTTGATTTTTGCCCTGGTTTTGTCTGCCTGCCACTTTTACCTTTCACTTGCTACCTAATGCTTCTACCCTCATTTTACACCCTCCTGCCTCTCTGCTCTTGTACATCCCCCTGCCACATTAGTTTAAATCCTCCCCGACAGCACTAGCAAACACTCCCCCAAGAACATTGGTTCCATTCCATTCCAAGTGCAAACCGTCCTGTTTGTACCGGTCCCACCTCCCCCAGAACTGGTCCCAGTGCCCTAAAAATTTGAATCCCTCCCCCTTGCACCACTTTTCAAGCCACGTATTCATTTGCATTATCCTCCTATTTCTACTCTGACTGGCCCGTGGTACTGGTAGTAATCCGGAGATTACTACCTTTGAGGTCCTACTTTTAAGTTCATCTCCTAGCTCCCTAAATTCACCTTGTAGGACCTCATCCCTTTTTTTACCTATATCGTTGGTGCCAAACATGCACCACGACAACTGGCTGTTCACCCTCCCCCTCCAGAATGTTCTGCAGCCGTTCAGTGACATCCCTGACCTTTGCACCAGGGAGGCAACATACCATCCTGGAGTCTCGTTTGCGGCCGCAGAAACGCCTATCTATTCCCCTGACAATTGAATCCCCTATTACTATTGCCCTTCCCCTCTTTTTTCCCCCCTCATGTGCTGCAGAGCCACTCATGGTGCCATGAACCTGGCTGCTGCTGCATTCCCCTGATGAGCCATCTCCTCAACAGTATCCAAAATGGTATACCTGTTTAGGAGGGAGATGACCGCAGGGGACATCCCACCCGAGTGCTTTTGACCCATATCCCTCTATACCTGTCTTATCCAGGTACCTGTCTAATTTTCTGAAACATTGTGATGATATCTTCTTTTTCACCAGAGATGCTGTCTGTCCCGCTGAGTTACTCCAGTATTTTGTGTCTATCTTCGGTGTAAACCAGCATCTGCAGTCCCTTCCGATGCCATCTCATACTTAACTGCAGGCAATCCATATCTGACTGTCTACCCTATCGATGCCTCTCAATATTTTTCAATCAAATATCATAAACCTAAGTAAAACACAAAGTGCTGGAAAAAAATCAGCGGGCCAGGCAGCATCTGTGGAGGGAACCGATTCATGTATTGTCTTTCTGCTGACCGGATAGCACACAACTAAAGCTTTTCACTGCACCTCGATACAGGTGACAATGAACAAAACTCGAACACAAACACTTTGTCTTTTTTGTAAACCAGTAAGTGCAGGACTGGGTGGGCCTGTTTTCGCCCTGTGTCTCTAAACTAAACGAAAATTATACATATAAAATTATAAAAGGACTGGACAAGCTAGATGCTGGAAAAACGTTCCCATTATTGGGGGAGTCCAAAACCAGGGGCCACAGTCTTAGAATAAAGGGGAGGCCATTTTCAACTGAGATGAGGAATAACCTTTTCACCCAGAGAGTTGTGAATTTGTGTAATTGTCTGTCACAGAAGGCAGTGGAGCCCAATTCACTGGATGGATTTAAAAGAGAGTTAGATAGAGTAGGGGCTGGCGGAATCGAGGGATATGGGGAGGAGGCAGTCACGGGTTACTGATTGTGGATGATCAGCCATGATCACAATGAATGGCGGTGCTGGCTCGAAGGGCCGAATGGCCTTCTTCCTGCATCTATTGTCGATGTTTCTATGAAAATGGCACCAAAACATGGCCGCCTCTTGCAAGCGGTCTCAGTGGACTGTGTCTGTCCACTTTGCTAATCGGGGATTGGGTGTAGATGTGGCAATACTTTACTGAACTGTATTGAAAAATAGAATTTCAATGAGTGTTTGCGCATGAGATAATAAAGTAACATTGGCCATTGATATTGCCTTAATTCACAGAAGATTCATTTCCTTCAGTGTAATGTGTTCTTTTTTAAATTGTGAGTTAATAGCAAAGGTCTGAAGTTGGTAATAATATTACACTTTATTATTGTAAATACATACAACTAAATTTCAGGCGCACTGCACTTACTGTAAACGCAGTAAGTGCAGGACTGGGTGGGCCTGTTCTCGCTCTGTGTCTCTAAACTAAACGAAAATTATGCATATAAAATTATAAAAGGGCTGGACAAGCTAGATGCTGGAAAAATGTTCCCAATGTTGGTGGAGTCCAGGACCAGGGGCCACAGTCTGAGAATAAAGGGGAGGCCATTTAAAACTGAGATAAGGAAAAACCTTTTCTCCCAGAGAGTTGTGAATTCGTGGAATTCTCAGCCACAGAGGGCAGTAGAGGCCAATTCACTGGATGAATTTAAAAGAGAGTTAGATAGAGCTCTAGGTGCTAGTGGAATCAAGGGATATGGGGAGAAGGCAGACATTTACTAGTAATAGCGGATACATCAAAATATGTGTAGCAAACATTTTCATGCACTATCAAAGGGTAAGATAAGGTGCAAATAGGTTTACTTTCTGTGCAAGACAAGACAAGATTTGGAGGGATATGGACCAAACGCAGGCAGGTGGGACTAGTATAGCTGGGACATGTTGGCCGGTGTGGGCAAGTTGGGCTGAAGGGCCTGTTTCCACACTGTATCACTCTATGACTCAATGCCAAAGTGCTGGAGTAACTCAGCGGGTCAGGCAGCATCTCTGGATAGTGGACGTTTCGGGTCGCGACCTTTCTTCAGACTGGCATATGAACATGGATCCTACTGTTAGTCTTCAGACTGACTATTCTTCAGACTATATACCAATCTGAAGAAAGGTCCCGACCCGAAACGTCACCTAACCATGTTCACCAGAGATGCTGCCTGACCCGCTGAATTCCTCCAGCACTAGCCGAGAATTGTGGACGCAGCCCAGACCGTCACACAAACCAACCCCCCTCCCATTGACTCCATCTACACCTCACGCTGCCTCGGCAAGGCCAGCAGCATCATCAAGGACCAGTCTCACCCCGGTTACTTCCCCTCTCCCCTCTCCCATCGAGCAAAAGGTACAGAAGTGTGAAAACGCACACCACTAGATTCAGGGACCGTTTCATCCCAGCTGTTATCAGGCAACTGAACCATCCCACCACAAGTGGTCCTGACCTACCATCTACCTCATTGAACACCCCTCGGACTATCCTTGATCGGACTTTACTGGACTTTATGTTGCACTGCATGTTGCTCATGTTATTCCCTTTATCGTGTGTCTATACACTGTAAATGGTTTGATTGTAGTCACGTGTTGTCTTTCCGCTGACTGGCCAGCACGCAACAAAAGCTTTTCACTGTAGCTCGGCACACGTGACAATAAACTAAACTCAAAATCAAACTCAAACACCACGAGTCTTTTTATGTAAACCAATAAGTGCAGTTCCTCGTTTCTCCTCTTTACTTTCTGGGCAGTTGCGCTCAACAAGATTTCAATATTTCCTTTGAGTTCTTGTATTGCTAAATGTTCGTTCCTTTGAATGGCAGAAATAAAGCCAGGATTAAAAAAGAATTCTAGTTACTACCAGGAAAGGGAAGTGCCACATGTTAAGTAGCTTTAAGCATTATGCAACGGGATATTCTTCATGGTGTGGAGTGCTTTATTAGCTCGGCCCTCCTTACTTTCTCCCCCGCCCCCTCTCCTAAATCCTTCCTTAGCTTAATCCAGCTTTAAAAACAAGGATCTTTAAAGACAGGACAATCTTCACAAATGCATTTGTATGTATGTGGTGTGTTGTCTGCAATATTCTCTCCCAATCCATAAGCTCTCATCATGGAAGAAACATATCTGACAAATATCGAAGGTGTTAAGAAGACGATTCTTCACGGAGGAGCTGGTGAATTACCAAAATTTCTCACGGGATCCAAAGTAGGTTTGAATATATTCAGCAATAGATTTACGACATTTTCAAACTGTATTAAAGTAAAATAGGTCGGATAATTTATTGGAATGTATAGTCCTGATAATGTATTAGTTTAGAGATACAGCATGGAAACAGGCCCTTCGGCCCGCCGAGTCCGTGCCGACCAGCGATCCCGCACATTAACACTATTCTACATACACTTGGGACAATTTTACATTTATACCTAGCCAATTAACCTACAAAGAATAAGGGATAAGCCATTTAGAATGGAGACGAGGAAACACTTTTTCTCACAGAGAGTTGTGAGTCTGTGGAATTCCCTGCCTCAGAGGGCGGTGGAGGTCGGTTCTCCGGATGCTTTCAAGAGAGAGCTAGATAGGGCTCTTAAAAATAGTGGAGTCAGAAATTATGGGGAGAAGGCAGGAACGGGGTACTGATTGGGGATGATCAGCCATGATCACATTGAATGGCGGCGCTGGCTTGAAGGGCCGAATGGCCTTCTCCTGCACCTGTTGTCTATTGTCTATTGTCTAACCTGTACGTCTCTGGAGAATGGGAGGAAACCGAGAAAACTTCGGAGAAAACTTACAAGGAGAAGGTACAGGGAGAACGTACGAACAGCATCCGCAGTCGGGATCGAACCCGGGTCTCTGGCGCTGTGAGCGCTGTAAGGCTGCAACTCTACCGCTGCGCCCACTGTGCCATCCATATTTTAACTTGTATATTTTAACAAATTAAAATTAAATTCTAACTTAAACAAAATAAAACTAAAGCATAACTTATTTAAACTTCAGTGTGATCTGTTACATTCTATCGTTAAATTTAAATTGATTTCTATTTTTGTATTGTTGTGCTACACGTCAATTAATTTTACAAAATAGTCAATATTTAAAAATAATTGAACTGGAAGCTTTTGTGTTCCATAATAACTTTATGAGGGGAAACATTTTTTTTACTCAGAGGGTGGTGGGTGTATGGACAGATAGAGGCAAGGACTATCATAACGTTTAAGATACAATTAGACCCCCCACAATTAAAATGTGGATTACGGAAATGTCGGAGACCCTACACCTGGAAAGAATCAGATTTGCCCTAACGGACAAACAGGAAGTTTTCGTTAGAATATGCTCTTCTTTCATTGATTACTTAAAAGGGTAGATTGGTTCGGCAGGGAACTCTAACTGAAACTGGGACTCAGGATTAGATGAAAAGTTATATTCTATACTCCTTGATCTTATCTCCAATGATGTATTAATGGTAAATTATTCCATTCTTTATGATTTTTTTTTTGATTTTTCTTTTATTTTTCTTTCTGTTTTTCTCTCTTTATAAAAAAAATAAATTAATAGAGACAAAATGATTCACTTGATAATATTAATAATGTATGACTGTTGTACACAAAATATTGCTATCATAATATGTGTTTGCTAAGTCACTGCCTACATACTCTAATAAAAATATATATTTAAAAAAAAAAGATACAATTAGACAGGTGCATGGATAGGACGGGTTTGGAGGAATATGGACCAAACGCAAGGAGGTGGAACCAGTGTAGATGGGAGTCGTTGGTTGGCAAAGGCAAGTTGGGGCCGAAGGGCCTGTTTCCACGCTCCATCACTCTACAACACGAACGATGGTCAAATTCTACACGGCCATCATAGAGTCTGTCCTCACCTTCTCCATCGTGGTCTGGTTTGACTCAGACACCGAGCACGACACCCGGAGGCTGCAGCGACTCGTCCGATCAGCAGAGAAGGTTGTTGGCTGCAACCTTCCCTCCATTGACGAACTGTACGCTGCAAGGGCCAGGATGCGAGCGGGCAAGGTCATCTCTGACTCTTTGGGTGAGTCAGGAATGGGTGACGTTTCTTCAGGTGAAGAAGGGTCTCTACCTGAAACGTCACCCATTCCTTTTCTTCACAGACGCTGCCTGTCCCGCTGAGTTACTCCAGCTTTTTGTGTCTCTCCTCAGTTAAGGGTCCCCTAAGAAGGGTCTCGGCCCGAAACGTCACCCACGCTGCCTGCTACTCCAGCATTTTGTGTCAACCTTTCTTAAAAAAAAATTAAAACAATCTTTATTTCTGGTTACGTAGGTCACGTTTCATTTCCGGACGATAAAATGTGACGGGGATCGGACGGTCATCGATGACAGTAAGCAAGTCGGCCGGCCAATGGAAATTATTGTGGGCAACATGTTCAAGCTGGAGGTCTGGGAAATTCTCATCGCCTCCATGAGGATCGCAGAGGTTGCTGAGTTCTGGTGCGATGTGATTGTGAGTGTTACAGGACCAGTTTACCTGTCTAGACTCCCCTCTCCCCTGTCGTTTTCCCAACTTACCCTTCCTTATCTCTAGACTCCCTCTCCCCTGATCTGTCTTTTTCACACCTTACCCTTCCTTATCTCTAGATTCCCTCTCCCCTGACTCTAAGTCTGAAGTAGGGTCACCCATTCCTTCTCACCAGAGATGCTGCCTGACCCGCTGAGTTACTCCAGCAGTTAGTGTCTGTCTACGATGGGAGATTATGAATTTAGTTTAAGAGTTTAGTTTGGTTGAGAGATACAGCACGGAAACAGGTCCTTCGGCCCAGCGATCCCTGCACACTAAAACTGCCCTACACACACTAGGGGTGATTTACAATTTTACCCAAAACAACTGAAACTGACCGAATAGTGAAAGGCCTGGATGGAGCAGATGTGGAGAAGATGTTTCCAACAGTGGGAGAGTCTAGGACTAGAGGCCACAGCCTCAGAATAAAAAGGACAAACCTTTCGAAAGGAGATGAGGAGGAATTTCTTTAGTCAGAGGGTGGTGAATCTGTGGAATTCTTTGCCACAGATGTCTGTGGAGGCCAAGTCAGTGGATATTTTTAAGGCGGAGATTGACAGATTCTTGATCAGTACGGGTGTCAGGGGTTACGGGGAGAAGGCAGGAGAATGGAGTTGAGAGGGAGAAAGATAGATCAGCCATGATTGAATGGTGGAGTAGACTCGATGGGCCGAATGGCCTAAATCTGCTCCTGGAACTTATGAAATGAACGTATGTTCTCCGTCCCATCACAAGACACTGTTGAAACTCAATGTTGCTTCTCTTGTTACATTTTACCAGCCGCGAAAATGCATTACTTGTTCATTCTTGAAATGATTAACGTGAGAAAAGGAAGGCAGGAGAATAGGGCAAGGAGGGGCAGATAGACCAGCCGTGATTGAACGGCGGAGTAGACGCATGCCCCTGTCCCACTTAGGAAACCTGAACGGAAACCTCTGGAGACTTTGCGCCCCACCCAAGGTTTCCGTGCAGTTCCCGGAGGTTCCCGGAGGTTTTTGCCAGTCTCCCTAATGGTCGAAAGTGGTTTCCGTTTTAAAAAACGGTACATTTTTAGTCGAAGCCGGATGCGATGCTAGTTGGTTACTGCGAAGGTGGCTGCCGGAGGACAAAAACCTCCGGGAACCGCATGGAGACCTTGAGTGGGGCGCAATGTCTCCAGCGGTTTCCGTTCAGGTTTCCTAAGTGGGACAGGGGCATAAGTCTACTCCGCCGTTCAATCAAGGCTGATCTATCTCCCCCTCCTTATCCTTTGGCCCAACTTGCCCACACCGGCCAACATGTCCCATCTACACTAGTCCCACCTGCCCGCGTTTGGCCCATATCCCTCCAAACCTGTCCTATCCATGTACCTGTCTAAATGTTTGCTTAAATGTTGGGAGCTCATTCCATACACACCCACCACCTTTAGTGTGAAAAAGTTACCCCTCAGATTGCAATTAAATCTTTTCCCCTTCACCTTAAACCCATGTCCTCTGGTCCTCGATTCACTTACTCTGGGCAAGCGACTGGAGAAGTGCATCGACCTGATCTCTTCCTTTTTAGTTCAGTTTAGTTCAGAGATACAGCGCGGAAACAGGCCCTTCGGCCCACCGGGTCCGCGCCGACCAGCGATTCTCGCACATTAACACTATCCTACACCCACTAGGGACAAGTTTTACATTGAATACCAAGCCAATTAACCTACAAACCTGTGCGTCCTTGGGAGTGTGGGAGGAAACCGAAGATCTCGGAGAAAACTGACGCAGGTCACGGGGAGAACGTGCAAACTCCGTACAGACAGCAGTCGTAGTCGGGATTGAACCCGGGTCTCTGGCGCTGTGAGGCAGCAACTCTGCCGCTGCGCCACCTTGACCCCTCATGCTTTTATACACTTGATGGGCCGAACGGCCTAATCCTACTGCCACCACGTTTGACCGTATGGACTTGTCTTCTTCCTCCTCCAACAGCACACAGGACTGTATCCGATGGTCGCCAAGAGCCTGCGGCGAGTTGCCGAGGGGAAGGATGCCACGAACTGGCACACCCACACCTGTGGGCTGGCCAATATGTTTGCCTACCACAGCCTGGGCTACGATGACCTGGATGAGCTGCAGAAGGAGCCACAGCCTCTCATCTTCATCATTGAACTGCTCAAGGTTGAACCGCGTCCTACTTATGTAAAGGATTAAACGCAGAGTTAAGTCAGTCGGAGGAACACGAAACGTCACCCATTCCTTCTCTCCATGTTGGCCGGTGTGGGCAAGTTGGGCCAAAGGGCCTGTTTCCACACAGTGACTCTGTGAGACGCTGCCTGTCCCGCTGAGTTACTCCAGCATTTTGTGTCCATCTTCGGTGTAAACCAGTGTCCTCAGTTCCTTCCTACACAGATAGACACAAAACGCCGGAGTAACTCAGCGGGACAGGCAGCATCTCAGTGTGGAAACAGGCCCTTCGGCCCAACTTGCCCACACCGGCCAACATGTCCCAGCTACACTAGCCTCACATGCCTGCGTTTGGTCCATATATCCCTCCAGACCTGTCCTTTCCATGTACCTGTCGAACTTCCTTAAACGTTGGGATAGTCCCAGCCTCAACTACTTCCTCTGGCAGCTTGTTCCATACACCCACCAACCTTTGTGTCAAAAAGTTACCCCTCAGATCCCTATTAAATATTTTCCCCCTCACCTTAAACCTACTGTAAGTCCTCTGGCCCTCAACTCCACTACTCTGGGCAAAAGACTCTATGCATCTACCCGATCTATTCCTCTCATGATCTTATACACCTCCATAAGATCACCCCTCATCCTCCTGCGCTCCTGGGAATAGAGTCCCAGCCACTTCAACCTCTCTCTACAGCTCAGACCGTCTAGTCCTGGCGACATCCTCGTAAATCTCCTCTGCGCCCTTTCCAGCTTGACAACATCTGTCTGACGACACGATGCCCAGATCTGAACACAATACCCGAAATGGAGTATTTAGAGTTCTCCGGAGAGAAAGACACAAAATGCTGGCTGGTCAGGCAGCATCTCCGGAGAGAAGGAAGGGGTGACGTTTCGGGATAATATAGATGAGGGAGTGGGGGGGGGGGGTCTGGAAAATGGGAGTCATTGATGGGACGAAGGGCGTGTGAGGTGTCTTGGATGTAGGGAGGGAGTGTTTGGACCGGGCGGGGGAGGGGGGGGGAGGATGGGATGGCGGTATAGTATAGATGAGGGAGTGGGTGAGGGAGATAAGGGCCTGTCCCACTAGGCGATTACTTTAGGCGACTGCCGGTGAATACGACAATGGAATTCACCAAAGTCAGCACTGGCTACAACCTATGACAACCTACGTCAGGAGAAGACAAGCTATCACAAGCCCACCGTCACCGGCTCACTCCGAAAAGTTTTGAACATTTCAAAATCCAGCGGCGACCAGAAAGACGCTACGACTCTTTGGGCGAGTGAGGAGACGTCTCACGACCATACAGGCGACGTCCCGGAGACCGTGTGGCGACACCTAGTCGCCAAAAAAAAATCGCCCAAGTAGGACAGGCCCTTTGGGACCCCACCGTCCAGTAATGGTGGCGCGACTTTCACTGTGGAATAGAAACGTGTGGTGTGTTTATACGTAGGTCGAGTCGCCCAGCGCGTACAAACGGGAAACCTGGGCCCTGAACGACGATGAGAAGCTGCAGGCCGTTCCCCTCCTACACGGCACGGGCAACAGGCTCTACAAACTCGGCAGGTATCCGCAGGCGCTGGCAAAATACCGCGAGGGTGTTATCTGCCTCATCAACCTCCAAGTAAAGGTATGTAACGTTTCTACGCTGAAAACCGCACTGAATCACGTTAGCGAGTCATGGAAACAGGCCCATGAGCGCACGGTGGCGCAGCAGTAGAGTTGCTGCCTCGTAGCGGCAGTGACCCGGGTGCTGTCTGTACGGAGTTCGTGCATTCTCCCCGTGACCTGCGTGGGTTTTCTCCGGGAGCTCCGGTTTCCTCCCACACTCCAAGACGTGCAGGTTTGTAGGTTAATTAGCTTTCCGTAGAAAAATGCAAATCGTCCCGAGTGTGTGCAGGGCAGTGTTAGTGTGCGTTATCGCTGGTCAGTGCGGACTCGGTTGGCCGAAGGGTCTGTTTGCGCGCTGTATCTCTAAACTTAAATGTACAAACAGACAGCACCTGTAGTCAGGATCGAACCTGGGTCTCAACCACCGGGTGGCGACTGTAATGACCGCCTTGCCAACAGTCTGTCTCGTCCCTCCTCTGTTTTTATTATTTTAAGTATGTCTTGAATGTATGTTTTAATATCTCTTGGAATGTTTTATGTGGGGGGGGGGGGGGAGGGGGATCGGGGAAAACTTTTTCCAGTCACTTACCTCTACGGAGATGCGATTTTTCTCCGTTTCGCATCTCCGTCCCCCCCCCCCCCCCACGCCCCCTGCGGCCTAACAACGTGGAGTTGGCGGCCTTTCCTGGAGACTGGCCCGGCGCTTCAAGCGGGCGCGGCGTGGATTTTAACACCGGGAGCTGCGGTCCTTTGCCGAGGATTGTGGGGAGCTCCAACCGCGGGGCCTGTGGACTTCAACACTGTGAAGCCTGCGGTCTCCGGGTAAGAAGAGGTTTTAAGGGGTTGGACAGGCTAGATGCAGGAAGATTGTTCCCGATGTTGGGGAAGTCCAGGACAAGGGGTCACACTTTAAGGATAAGGGGGAAGTCTTTTAGGACCGAGATGAGAAAAACATTTTTCACACAGAGAGTGGTGAGTCTGTGGAATTCTCTGCCACAGAAGGTAGTTGAGGCCAGTTCGTTGGCTATATTTAAGAGGGAGTTAGATGTGGCCCTTGTGGCTGAAGGGATCAGGGGGTATGGAGAGAAGGCAGGTACAGGATACTGAGTTGGATGATCAGCCATGATCATATTGAATGGCGGTGCAGGCTCGAAGGGCCGAATGGCCTACTATGTTACTATGTTTCTATAAGAGGCTGACTCGGGAGCTCCATACCGCGGAGTGTTCCGATCCGTCCCGACGCCGGAGATTCCATCATCCTGACGAGAGGGCTTCAGACGCGGACCTCCGCAGCGGCAAACTGTGGAGGGTTGGAACCGACCACGGGTGAACAAAGGAGGAAGATGATTGAACTTTATTACCTTCCGTCACAGTGAGGATTCCGCTGTGGTGGATGTTTACGTTAGATTTTATTTTATGCGGCTGTGTGCCTCGTTGCTTTTTACTCAGTATGGCTGTATGGTAACTCAAATATTACTGGACCTTAAAAATAGTACGTGCGACAATTAAATTGAATCTTGAAAGGCAGCAACTAGACCACTGCGCCACCGTGCCGGGTTCCGGGTACTCCGGTTTCCTCCCACATCCCAACGTTTGTACGTTTATTGGTGGTATATTTCTTCCACCAGAGTCCGATAGGATATCATTGCCCTGAACAAGGTTTGGAAAGCAATTCTGATATTTTTGTTTTAGCTGAAGCCCTGGGAGATTCAGTGGCTGAAACTGGAGAAGATGGTGGTCACTCTGGTTCTGAACTACTGCCACTGTCTCTTGAAGATGGAAGAATATTACGAAGTGTTGGAACAAACTACCGACATCCTCAACAAGCACCCAGGTGAGGATAGAACGGTCAGGTTACAGCTGGAAACTCTGGGGTCAATGTTACAAAACAAAAGGTTAATTCCCGGGATGGCGGGACTGCCATGTGCTGAGAGAATGGAGCGGCTGGGCTTGTACACTCTGGACTTTAGAAGGATGAGAGGCTATCTCATTGAAACGTATAAGATTGTTAAGGGCTTGGTCATGCTAGAGACAGGAAACATGTTCCCGATGTTGGGGGAGTCCAGAACCAGGGGCCACAGTTTAAGAATAAGGAGTAAGCCATTTAGAACGGAGACGGGCAAACACTTTTTCTCACAGAGAGTGGTGAGTGTGGAATTCTCTGCCTCGGAGGGCGGTGGAGGCCGGTTCTCTGGATGCTTTCAAGAGAGAGCTAGATAGGGCTCTCAAAGATAGCGGAGTCAGGGGATATGGGGAGAAGGCAGGAACGGGGTATTGGGGATGATCAGCCGTGATCACATTGAATGGCGGTGCTGGCTCGAAGGGCCAAACGGCCTCTACTCCTGCACCTATTGTCTATTGTCTATTGTCTAAAACTATCAGTGTAAATGAAAACTTTACAAGCTCTTAAGTGTGCAACATCTTTTAATGATAGCACTGGGTATTACATACACCTTCAAGCACCGGCTACATTTTCCTACTGAGGGGAAGGCGTTATGATTGATGTTAACTGGGCGGGGTTAATGGGAGTGAGGTAACTATATTATTGGTTGCATATAAACCATCTACATCCTTCCCCTTAGAAATCAAAAAAACATTATCTGGGATTATAAGAACCATAGAATAATTAAAAAACACTTATGTAAAGATAAAATAAACGGGGATTAGCATTACCAAATTTTATGTTTTATTATTGGGCAGTTAATATTAAAAATATGAACTTCTGGTTAGAAGAGACAGATAATAAACCAAACTGGTTAAAAATGGAAAGAGAAGACTGTTTTCCATTTGAAATTAGTTCTATGATATTTGCCTATATTAATGTACCTAAGAAAATCTATAGTGAAAACTCGATAATAGAAAGCGGAATCCGTATTTGGAAACAAATAAAGAAAACATTAAAACTAAAATTTATACCGCTAGGTCTTACTATTGCCAACAATTTTACGTTTAAACCCTCAACGATGGATAAGGCTTTTATACAATGGAAAAATAAAGGAATTTTAAATATAGGGGATCTTTATAAGGAAAATTTTTTTCTTTCATTTCAAGAGTTACAACAAGCTTACGGGCTTCATAATAATGAATATTTTAGATATTTACAAATCAGAAACTATATCTCTGCAAATACACAAGAATTCAGAAATAGAAAGAGTGAAATTTTAGATGAATGCTTGAATAAACATCCAAATACAGAAAAAATGATATCATATATTTACAATATTTTGTTGGAAAGTGATATTCCATCATCGGAAACACACAGACAGCTGTGGGAAAATGAATTAGGTCAAATAATAAGCCCAGAAATATGGGAAGAAAGCTTACAACACATACATTACTGCTCGTTAAATGCTAAACATGCTCTTATACAGTTTAAAATTTTACATAGATTACATTACTCTCCAAATCTAAATTACATAATATATTTCCAAAATTATCGCCTATATGTGATAAATGTCAAATCTTAGAAGCAAATTTGTCACATTCATTCACTAATTGTACGAAGATTGTAGAATATTGGAACGAAATATTTAAGATAATCTCGAATGTTGTTAATATTACTATGATTTCTGATCCAAAGTTAATAATACTTGGAATACCTGAAACGGAACAAATAATTACAAGGAATCAAAGAATTTTATATCGACTATTCTCTAATAATTGGGAAAAAATTAATACTAAAATTTTGGAAAGGCCCTGCATCCCCAACAATTAAAATGTGGAATACAGAAATGTCGGAGACACTTCACTTGGAGAGATTGAGACTTGTCCTTATGGATAGGTTAGATCTCTTCAAAGGGATTTGGTCTCCATACATTAAATATTTACAGGGTCATAATGGTTCGGCGCGGGGACTTGACTGAGGCCTGAATATCTGAATGGATGAAGAAATACATATAATAAATCATGAATATATCTCCAAGAACGGATTATTGAGTAATATTCTAATCTCCACCAAACTTTTCACATTTTCTTTTCTATTTTCTACTTTCTATCTCTATCTTTCTATCTTTAAGTAGGAAAAAAAGTATAGAAACATATTATATATATTCTTAATATTAGTATGAATATACATATTATTAGTTGTATGAAAATATTATAGATGTCTTAAATTTGTAATTATATAAAAATTGCGCATTTTCAACTATATAATAATTTTGAAATATAAAGTTAATAATAATACAAACACTCTTAATATTATGAAAATATCATGAATATCATAGAAGTTTGGTTAAGATTAGGTATTATGTAGTTATATTAGGGGGGATTTGTATTTGGTAATTAGAAGAAATATGTGTGGTATGAGAAGTATGAGTATATTGCTTATTTTAGGAATATACTACATACACTCCCAATCATACAAAATAGATAACCAGGAAATGTATAATGGATAACATTACAAATAACACAAACAGTATCAATTAATAATCAATATTATATAATTTTGTATATTATATAATTTTTAATGCCGCATAAGAGTGTACTCTGTATATATTGTTTCTATAATAAAAAAATTTAAAAAAAAAAGAAATCAAAAAACAGATTGGTTGCGAGCTATCCAGACGGTGACAATTTTATACGTTTATTTTCTATCCCTTTTCTCCAGAGATGCTGTCTGACCCGCTGAGTTACTCCAGCATTTTGTGTCTATACATGATTACAACCAAGCTGTCCGTTGTGTACAGATGGAGAATAAAGGGTGGAACGTTGAGTGCAAGATAAAGTCTGCTAGAATCTGTTTAAAGATACTCTGAGGGTCTCCAATAAGGTGGATGGTAGGTCGGGACCGCTCTCTAGTTGGTGAAAGGGCGGTTCGGTTTTAGTTTCAGTTCAGTTTATTGTCACGTGTACCGAGGTACAGCCAAAAGCTTTTGGTGCGTGCTGACCGGTCAGGGGAAAGACAATCGAGCCATTTACAGTGTACAGATACTTGATAAGGGAATGACGTTTAGCGCAAGGTAAAGCCAGTAAAGTCCGATCAAGGATAGATCGAGGGTCACCAAGAGGTAGATAGTAGTTCAGCGCTGCTCTCTGGTTGTGGTGGGATGGTTCAGTTGCCTGATAACAGTTGGGAAGAAACTGTCCCTGAATCTGGAGGTGTGCGTTTTCACACTTCTGTACCTTTTGCCTGTTGAGAGAGGGGAGAAGAGGGAGTGGCCGGGGTGCGACTGGCCCTTGATGATGCTGCTGGCCTTGCCGAGGCAGCGTGAGGTGTGGATGGAGTCAATGGAAGGGAGGGGGGTTGGTTTGTGTGATGGTCTGGGCTGCGTCCACAATTCGCTGCAAATTCTGTGCGGCCCTGGATGGAGCTGCTCCCAAACCTAGCTGTAGTGCAAGGTAAAGCCGGCACAGGCCTCGTCCCCCACATGCGTTCATTCATCCAAGACTTCCATTCATCTTTGTTCCGCCTTTCATGACATGTCGACCTCTTTCCGCAGGCACGGTCAAAGCCTATTTTCTTCGGGCCAAGGCCCATGCGGAGGTGTGGAATGAATCGCAGGCCAAAGCTGATTTTGGCAAGGTTTTGGAGTACGACAGCGGAATGGCCAAGTCCGTGAAGAAGGAGCTGCGGATTCTAGATTCCAGAATGCGGGATAAGGAAGAGGAGGAGAAGCTGCAATTCAAGAGGATGTTTCACAATTTGCCACCAAACCATGAGAAGGCACCGCTGTAGTCAATGAGTCCTGACAGAAAGTGGTCAACCAGTTGGAGAGGCAATTGGAGAGTCTTTCTCTGTCAAGACTCCATTTGTTGAACCTAAACCTTCTTAACTTGTTAGACAGAACAATTCCAATAGGCATTGAGATGTGGGGAGATATTATTCTTAAGTAGACATCCCTAAGGCAATATAACACAAAAATGTGGATTATAGCAATCAGAATATTTATGCTATTTAGTATTTTGTTTTGGTTTTAGAGATACAGCGCGGAAACAGGCCCTTCAGCCCATCGAGTCTGCGGCAACCAGCGATCCCCGCACACTTACACTATGTTTGGGGGAGTCCAGAACCAGGGGCCACAGTTTAAGAATAAGGGGTAGGCCATTTAGAACGGAGAGGAGGAAAAACGTTTTCACACAGAGAGTTGTGAGTCTGCGGAATTCTCTGCCCCAGAAGGCAATTCACAGGATGCTTTCAAGAGAGAGCTAGATAGAGCTCTTAAAGATAGTGGAGTCAGGGGATATGGGGAGAAGGCAGGAACGGGATACTGACTGGATGATCAGCCATGATCACAGTGAATGGCGGTGCTGGCTTGAAGGGCCGAGTGGCTTCCTCCTGCTCCTATTGTCTGTTGTCTATTAACTGAGTCTAGAATTCCACCATAAAATGATACACGGTGAGCAAATATGATCCCATGATGTTATTTTATTCCAGAATAATCTTGAATAAATGTAAATGCGGCAGGTCCTACATAATAAAATGACGGATAACTATGCGCAGCTGTCGTGTTTGTTGACCACTTATGTACGGTTTTAGCCGTGGTAAAAGAGGCTTAACCAAGGCTTGGTCACTGAGTGCTTGCGTCAGTAATCCTCCAAGGACAACTTAATGTTTAATGATTCCCTGCCTACAGTATCAAGTTAATCTCTTACCATCAGACCCCTGGGGGTACTGTTTTAACAAAAGCAACAGGTGCTGTGATAAAATGGCACGATATAAACATTATATCAACCCTTGTCCTCAGCAAGTCAGGCAACATATCGGGAGTGAAAGGATAGGTGACGTTTTGGGTCACCTTCAGGTTGAGAGTGGGTGGGGGGAGGGGGGAGTGGGCGGGGGGGTGAAAAGGAGAGAAGGAACAGGTGATGTCTCGGGTCGAGACCCTTCTTCAGACTGAGAGTCAGGGGAGAGGGCCTCACAGCGCCAGAGACACGGGTTCGATCCCGACTACGGGTGTTGTCTGTACGGAGTTCGTACGCTCTCCCAGTGACCTGCACAGGTTTTCTCCGAGATCTTTGGTTTCCTTCCACACTCCCCAGGACGTACAGGTTTTATAGGTTAATTGGCTTGGTAAAATGTAAAAATTGTCCATAGTGGGTGTAGGATAGTGTTGGCGTGCGGGGATCGCTGGTCGATGCGGACCCGGTGGGCTGAAGGGCCTGTTTTCGCGCTGTATTTCTGAACTAAACTGAACTAGAAAGGAAGAGATCAGATCGATGCACTTCTCCAGTCTCTTGCCCAGAGTAAGTGAATCGAGGACGTTCTCCCTGTGACCTGCGTGGGTTTTCTTCGGGGGCTCCAGTTTCCTCCCACACTCCAAAGACGTGCAGGTTAATTGGTTTGATGTTAATGTAAAATTGTCCCTAGTGTGTGTAGGATGGTGTTAATGTTTGGGGGTCGCTGGTCGCTGCGGACTCGGTGGGCCAAGGGGCCTGTTTCCGTGCTGTATCTCCAGACTAAGCCAAACCTAAAACCTTTCATGAGTCACTGACAGGCCAGGGGTTTAAAATTGGATAAAAAATAGGCAGATAGGCACAAATTGCTGGAGTAACTCAGCGGGACAGGCAGCATCTCTGGAGAGAAGGAACGGGCAACCCTTCTTTAGTATTTCTTCAATAATCAAGAGTTCTCCCCCCACCCCCCCCAACCCCCCTCATTTCAATGGCATCCAACTGCCAACAATGTCTGAAGAAGGGTCTCGACCCAAAACGTCACCCGAGATGCTGCCTGTCCCGCTGAGTTACTCCGGCACTTTGTGTCCATCTGTGTATTTGTCCCAATTGAAAACTATGTTTTTCCTCAAAATTCTCCGGATTGTAATGGATGAGAGATGCATATCGGCTGGTGAGACCAAACTGAAGATATAAGTTTAGTTTAGTTTCGATATACAGCGCGGAAACAGGCCTTTTGGCCCACCGGGTCCGCGCCGACCAGCGATCCCCACACAATAACACTTACCCTACACACACTGGGGACAATTTACATTTACACCGAGCCAATTAACCTACAAACCGGCACGTCTTTGGAGTGTGGAGGAGGAAAGCAAAGATCTCGGAGAAAACCCACGCGGTCACGGGGAGAAGGCGCAAAGACAGAGCCCGAGTCTCTGGCGCTGTCAGGCGGCAACTCTACCGCTGCGCCACCGTGACGCCCCCAGAACTGAAACTCAAGCACTAAACTTGGGTTTTTGAAAAAAAGAATTCAGACAAAAAAAATTCTTTCAGTTTACGAGATATTCTTCTATCACTCACTAGAGGGCAGTGCCGACTCAGGGGAGAAAATGAGATTTGTTTTCATCAGTTAGCCTGACTGTTATACCGTTATAGACTGTTATACTCTGTCCCTATACCCCCCCCCCCCCCCCCCCCGATTTCATCCAAGGACCTCGATAATCTTTCCAGGTGAGGCAGAGGTTCACTTGCACCTCCTCCAACCTCATCCACTGTATCCGCTGTTCCAGGTGTCAACTGCGAGACCAAGCGCAGGCTCGGCGATCGTTTCACTGAACACCTCCGCTCAGTCCGCCTAAACCTACCTGATCTCCCGGTTGCTCAACTCTTCAACTCCCCCTCCCATTCCCACACTGGCCTTTCTGTCCGGGCCTCCTCCACTGTCAGAGTGAGGCCCAGCGCAAATTGGAGGAGCAGCACCTCATATTTCGCTTGGGCAGCTCACACCCCAGTGGTATGAATATTGACTTCTCTAACTTCAACTAACCTTTGCTTCCCCCCTCTCTCTCCATCCCTCTCGCTTCCCAGTTCTCCCACCAGTCTGACTGTCCCCCTGAGTACATTTTGCTTCATTGTCACCTTCTCCCAGCTAACGATGATCTAATCTACATTTTCCTTGATCGCCACTCTCTTTGTGGTCTTGTTCTCACACCTTACCCTTCCTTATCTCTATCCTTGTCTAGCTCTCCCCTGACTCTCAGTCTGCGGAAGGGTCTGGACCCAAAACGTCACCCATTCCTTCTCTCCAGAGATGCTGCCTGTCCCGCTGATTTTTCACACAGAGAGTTGTGAGTCTGTGGAATTCTCAGCCCCAGAGGGCAGTGGAGGCTGGTTCCCTGGAAACTTTCAAGAGAGAGTTAGATAGGGCTCTTGAGTCAGGGGATATGGGGAGAAGGCTGGAACGGGATTCTGATTGGGGATGATCAGCCATGATCACATTGAATGGCGGTGCTGCCTTGAAGGGCCGAATGGCCTACTCCTGCACCTATTGTCTATTGTCTAACACTCCCGCATTTTGTGTCTATTTTCGGTTTAAACCAGCATCTGCAGTTCCTTCCTACACACCGACGATTATTGTTGGCTATAAGTGTGGGGAAGGAGAAACCTCTGACAGAAGTGAAGTTCTATCACTTCGTAAGGAATTAGGTGTTAGTGAATAACAGATGGTTGCTGTATAATAACCTCAGTGAAAGCATTAGACTGGGAGTACATAAACATTCAACAGAAACTGCTCTTCCATGCAAGCCATTAAGATATTTTTATTTGAAATTATTCACAAAGTCAAACACTGCATTAAAGGGGAAGCCGGCAAAGGTATTTGAACTCAGATGAGGAGGAAATGGCATTTATTCAATAGAAAGGTGGCCCTACAGCGCCAGAGACCCGGGTCCGGTCCCGGCTACGGGCGCTCTCTGTACGGAGTTTGTACGTTCTCCCCGTGACCTGCGCGGGTTTTCTCCGAGTTCGTCGGTTTCCTCCCGCACTCCAAAGACGCGCGGGTTGGTAGGCTAATCCGTTTGGTATAAATGGAAAATTGTCCCCAGTGTGTGTGGGACAGTGTTGGTGTGCGGGGATCGCTGGTCGGTGCGGACTCGGTGGGCCGAAGGGCCTGTTTCACCGCACCCGTGGACAGCTCCCATGGTCAGCATCGAACCCGGGTCTCTGGTGCCGTGAGCGCCGTAAGGCAGCAACTCCACCGCTGCGCCTCCGTGACCGCCTGCAGACTGCTCATTAAAACTTTTACAGGAGTCTTAACTTTGTCCCAGTGCAACAAGTCTAACTGGCCAATGGAAGCAGCCTGGCACCGCGAAACATTCATGGTGCACGTGTCTCCAACAGAGCTGCTGAGAGAGCTGCTTGTGGTCCCTCCCTTCTTTTTAGGGGCTGTAACCAATAATAGTAAGATTAAACGAGAACTTACCAGTTTGAAGTTTGATCTTTATTTTATGAGGAGTTGCGATGAGGGATTTCGTGAAGACCCCGCCAGCACGCATGCGCGAGATTCTTCAAAGCAGCGGTGTGGAATCACAGGTAACAACAATGACTGAAGATAGTAAGATTAAAGAACTCGAACATACCAGTTGACCTTATGATAGAAGGTTGGGAGCGTAGGGCACGAAATCCCTCATCGCAACTCCTCATAAAATAAAGATCAAACTTCAAACTGGTAAGTTTTTGTTTAATCTTACTATTTTACTTCGGAGTCACGTGAGTGACTTCGTGAAGATTTCAAAGCTCTGTGATTCCATGCCCTGGACCACGTCCATGCTCACACACTGCCGTAATACTGATGGAGGAAGTATGTTAACGTATTTCAGACTTGAACAAGCTGAAAAAATAATAACATTTGTTAATACAATAATAAAACGCCTGAACTCGGGGACAAACGTTTAGGGAACAGCACTTAAAACAGAATCCGCCAACGTTGCGGGAGCGGCCACAGGTCTGTTATAAAACCGCTGAAATGTAGCTTCACTGGCCCAGCCCGCTATTGCGAGGACATAATCCATGAACACCTCCATGGTCCTCGCCGCTGATGTGGATGCAGCCCTGGTAGAATGACATTTTAAAATGTTAGTGTCTTACCTGCTGCACCGAATACCACCTTGAGCCATCTCCTGATGCCCATTTCCAGACCTGTAGTCGCAGGTCTGTGTAGTTTAAGCAACTCTTCTATAACGCAGTGACTTTATTGTGGGTCGAAACCATTCTATCCAGGCAATTCCTGTAGAGTTTGGACCCGTTGTGCTGTCTTCAGTGCCAGTACCATCACCACTTTGAAGGTGAATAAGTCCAGTGGTAAATCCGCCAAAGGCGACCAGCTCCTGAGTAGGGTCAACACCACCCCCTATATCTCTGGTAATATATCGAGGTCGGGGAGGGATAGAACATACCCTCCAGTGTGGATACCAGCTGGTGAGATCCCACTCCAATGTTGAGATAGGATGACAGTGCACTCCTGGCACTGTATATGGCACTGTAACTGAGGGACTCATCATAATGCAGGCCCGTGAGGATTCCAGCACATTGGAGATCGTAGTAGATATGTAGGTGGTCTAGGTCCGACTATGGAAACCTCACATATCCTTATGTGGGTAAGGTACTGCTTCCTAGTGGACTCTCTCTGCACACTGCTGTATGATGTCCATGGTCCTTTCTGTTGCAGATCTGGTTGCGTTTTCTGCAACACCTGTCTGATGAAGCAGAATGGGGGAAAGCATAGAAACCCATTTCCCCCCAATGTAGCGAGAACGCGTCCATCGCCACTGCCCCGGGATCTGGTTCTCAAGAGACATATGTTGGTATCCAATGGTTCAACCTGGACGCAAGGAGGTCGATATCTGGTGTTCCATATTAGGCTATAGTTTTAGCAAATATTTGGAGGTTCAACATCCACTTGATGTCGTTATTAAATACTTGTGACCTGGTGTCCGCCACTGTATTGAGCTTAACCGAAAGGAACGTAGCTGATATCCAAATATTTCTATCAATCCAATAGAGCCAAATTAATTTTTCCAATTCATCACAAGATATTGACTTGATACCGCTGGTTTAAAGATGCCACCTCAGTGGTATTATTGAAGACGGACATGCGTATGCTGCAGATTAGTGCATTAAGCCCGCAGCCCGTGACATGCTCTCAGCATTTCTAAAGAGTTTTATACTTTGTGATTGAAGAAAAGTAGACTCGTGCAAATCCCACCTACCACCCCAACTGGAAATGGTGTCGGTAGCTCCCCAGCCCTTGGTGCTTGCGTCGGTTTGTAACACGACTAATGGGTTTGATATAATGATGGGATTTAACAATCACAAACATAGCTAATCCACTATTGTAGCTCAATTTATGCCTTGATAGGCGGCTGCATAGGCCCGTAAAAATGTCCAGCATTCGCTTTTAATGCCGAGATTTTGCTCTTTGCAAGCTTAGCTAGTGTAAACGGCCCAATTATGTAGCTAGAATGTAGCTACAAGTTTAGCAATTATTTTAGCAGTATGTCTAATAGTCGGTTTCCTGGCGCAAGCAAGGCTGTTACATGCCTCTATTATGTCTATAGCTTTGTTCCCTGGGATAGTGACAATCAGCTCCCTTACATCCCAGAATGTATATAACCGCTCTCCTACTTGTGAGGTTAAACATGCAGCACTTCCAAGAGAACCAGACCCCCTTACCTCCATGGTTACCGGCGGGCCTGACGTTCTGGTTCCTGGTGTTCCGTTGAATTGTGTTGAGGTGCTGCCGGTGTGTAGGTCCTTACTGGTCTTTCAGGTGGCCCCCGAGGTCTTGCATATGGTGTTTTGCCTGCGCACTGCCGGCCTGCTGGAGGGAGGTGGGTTCATCAACCCGTCTGCCTTCTCCTCCTAATCCAGGTCCTCACTGTTTGGGCAGGTCCTCACCGAACAGCTGTCTCGGTTGTTGGCGTCGCAGATGCCTAGTACAAACCCCGCAAATATGGGGTTTGGAGTCGGTTTGATGGCGATACTCCGGGAAGTGTTAACTTCATGACTATCATTGCAAGAGCATCCTCCTGCTCTGCCATCATTTCCATGCCATCAACCGACCTGGCAAAGGCAGTAATCCCCGATGTCAGCAATTTCTGGATCTTTTAGGAACTTCAGCTCCTGTGCCCTTATCCCGGGACTGATGTTGCCCCAGATGGGCGTGTTGACTGTCGGTAAATTCAACGATATGCAGTTGTTTGGGCCTGGTATATGTTGATCGCCTCAGTAAGGACCTGTTCCTGCAGCTGGTGTGTGGTGAGGTAGTCTATGCTGGGCCCCTGGTTTGGGCTGAGTGCTTCGGTTGGGCGAACTTGGAGACCACATTCAGCAGTTCCTCCTGGGTTTTCTCAGGTACTGTAGGTTCCTGCTCCAGCCCGTCTTACGTGTCAGCCAGCTGCTGATCCGTGGCATCCCCACCGATGACGTGGACATGCTGGGTGGCCCAGCTGCATGTCTCCTGGACTGGAGGACATCTGGTCCAGGTGCAGAGATTGTGCTCTAGGATACGCTCCATCCGAGCCATGCGACCGCCACCCCATCTGCGGATGACAAGTCGACTTCCTCAGGTTCTGGAGAATCCCTGAGGCTTCTGTCATCGCCCCGCACCTCGTCGAGGTGATAACAAGGGTGCCTAGACAGGATGTCGCTGCCTGCCGCTTCTGCGTGGCTAAGCGACTCCCGCGCGGACCTGCCGCTGGCCCGCCATCTTCCGGACGGAGGCGGCCCGCTAGTCTGATAAGACATGAGCGGTGATGAGTCGGTCCCGGCCGCCGAAGCGTGGTACCCCGACGTCCGCGCGGGCTTGCCGCCTGTCCCGACGTTCGGTCACGTCCTGCCGCTAAAGGAGGGTGCGGGTGACCGAGATGAGACTACACCGGCCCGCGATCTGGCAGGCTCCCCCGGCGGTGAGTCTGTGCCGGCCGCACATGCGGGCTTGCAGACCCAGGCCTCAATCCTTCACCGGTCCGTGACCTGGCGGCTGCTCCGGTGGAAAGTCGACCCCGGCTCCTACAGCGGGGCTTCACCGACTGCTGTGCGGTTCTTCCCCTGGTCCTCTCTCTGGTGACCTGCATAGTTGGGGAGAGAGAACGTGCCACCAGGCGAATAACACGTTTACGTACCTTTGCTCCACTGTCCCTATGCTTAGGTGACAGTGGTAGGGAGTCAGGGTCTTGCTACCCTGCTCCTGCGCGGTGCTCCTACCACTCTCCTGCTCCACGGCCAGCCGTGGTGGAGAATCGGGTCCTGGCTGCGCAGGGCTCCCCGGTTTCCTCGTTCTTATCCCGGCCCACAGAGTGGGTGCTGCCGGCGTTGCGGGCAGCTCCGGGAATAGTGGGCGCTCTCCCATCCGAAGTCCCATGGCCCTGGGAGGCAGACTTCGATGCCTTCATTCTGGTCTCCCATCATTGTTTCTGTAAGCAAAGTCTAGTACTGAAGCTAACAACTCAAGGTTAGTATCTTACCTGAGGGTCTTTATGAGCTTCCGGTGGAGGAGCGCACTCTCTCCCCCCCCCCCCCCCCCCCCCCCCAGCTCCAATGGTGACCAGACTTTCATGCGGGACATAGACTGCCGCTAACGGCAAGGGTCCCTCCCGCCTGTGTGTGAGTCGGGGCCCCGGCTGTCTACTACCTCTATAGGGTTAGCATAAGCCGTTAGTCCCACAGTATACCTGCGGCCTGCGGCGTTTAGTCGGAGCTCCTGCTCTGCCTTTGCTGCCCGCGAATGACAGCCTCCGAGCCCGGACCCTCCTGGTCCACAGGCTTGCCCGACGTCCGGGTAGCGTAGCCGTCACCCCGTGGTGACCCTGCGGGCTGCGGGTGTAGATTCGGGCTGCCGCTCTGCCGTCGCTGCGTGAATGGCGAGTGTGAGCCCGGCCCCCACCGGGTCCCCGGTGTAAAAAATAAAGTCGGGCAACGGCGTAAGTAAAGCCGTCAGCCCACAGCCGTTGCCTGCAAGCCCCATTACCTGTTAACACAGACAGGGATCCTGCAGGCTGTGGGAGTGGAGTTGAGTTGGGGCTAGCCCCCACTCCTTTATTCATGCCGCCAGCCCGCGGTGTCCTGCGGGCTGCGGTGTAGAGTCGGGCTGCCTCTGCCGTCCTCCGCCGGCGAGTGAGAACCGGGACCCGCCTGGGTCAAAGGGCCCTTCCCGACTCCATTCTGTAAGAGCCGCCGCTGACTGCCCGCATCCCGCGGTCCGCAGTCAGTGCTGAAGCGGCCTGGAGTACTCTGTGAATACTCTGAGTCCTGAACTGAAAGAAGGACATAGGAAACATAGAAACATAGAAACATAGAAACATAGAAATTAGGTGCAGGAGTAGGCCATTCAGCCCTTCGAGCCTGCACCGCCATTCAATATGATCATGGCTGATCATCCAACTCAGTATCCCGTACCTGCCTTCTCTCCATACCCTCTGATCCCCTTAGCCACAAGGGCCACATCCAACTCACTCTTTAATATAGCCAATGAACTGGCCTCAACTACCCTCTGTGGCAGAGAGTTCCAGAGACTCACCACTCTCTGTGTGAAGAAAGTCTTTCTCATCTCGGTCTTAAAGGATTTCCCCCTTATCCTTAAGCTGTGACCCCTTGTCCTGGACTTCCCCAACATCGGGAACAATCTTCCTGCATCTAGCCTGTCCAACCCCTTAAGAATTTTGTAAGTTTCTATAAGATCCCCTCTTAATCTCCTAAATTCCAGAGAGTAAAACCGAGTCTATCCAGTCTTTCTTCATAAGACAGTCCTGACATCCAGAAATCAGTCTGGTGAACCTTCTCTGCACTCCCTCTATGGCAATAATGTCCTTCCTCAGATTTGGAGACCAAAACTGCACGCAATACTCCAGGTGTGGTCTCACCAAGACCCTGTACAACTGAAGTAGAACCTCCCTGCTCCTGTACTCAAATCCTTTTGCTATGAAAGCTAACATACCATTCGCTTTTTTCACTGCCTGCTGCACCTGCATGCCTACTTTCAATGACTGGTGTACCATGACACCCAGTCTCGCTGCATCTCCCCTTTTCCCAATCGGCCACCATTTAAATAATAGTCCCGCTTTCCTGTTTTTGTCACCAAAAAAGTGGGATAACCTCACATTTATCCACATTATACTGCATCTGCCAAACATTTGCCCACTCACCCAGCCTATCCAAGTCACCCTGCAGTCTCCTAGCATCCTCCTCACAGCGAACACTGCCCCCCAGCTTAGTGTCATCCGCAAACTTGGAGATATTGCCTTCAATTCCCTCATCCAGATCATTAATATATTGTAAATAGCTGGGAGTCCCAGCACTGAGCCCTGCGGTACCCCACTAGTTACTGCCTGCCATTGTGAAAAGGACCCGTTTACTCCTACTCTTTGCTTCCTGTTTGCCAGCCAGTTCTCTATCCATCAATACTGAACCCCTAATACCGTATGCTTTTAAGTTTGTATACTAATCTCTTATGTGGGACCTTGTCGAAAGCCTTCTGGAAGTCCAGATATACCACATCCACTGGTTCTCCCTTATCCACGCTACTAGTTACATCCTCGAAAAATTCCACAAGATTCGTCAGACATGATTTACCTTTTGTAAATCCATGCTGACTTTGTCCAATGATTTCACCACTTTCCAAATGTGCTGCTATCCCATCTTTAATAACTGACTCTAGCAGTTTCCCCACTACCGATGTTAGACTAACTGGTCTGTAATTCCCCGTTTTCTCTCTCCCTCCCTTCTTAAAAAGAGGGGTTACATTTGCTACCCGCCAATCCTCAGGAACTACTCCAGAATCTAAAGAGTTTTGAAAGATTATCACTAATGCATCCACTATTTCCTGAGCTACTTCCTTAAGTACTCTGGGATGCAGCCTATCTGGCCCTGGGGATTTATCGGCCTTTAATCTATTCAATTTACCCAACACCACTTCCCGACTGACCTGGATTTCACTCAATTCCTCCTTTGACCCACAGTCCCCTGCTATTTCAGGCAGATTATTTATGTCTTCCTTAGTGAAGACGGAACCAAAGTAGTTATTCAATTGGTCCGCCATATCCTTGTTCCCCATGATCAACTCACCCGTTTCTGACTGCAAGGGACCTACATTTGTTTTAACTAACCTCTTTCTCTTCACATATCTATAAAAACTTTTGCAGTCAGTTTTTATGTTCCCTGCCAGTTTTCTTTCATAATCTATTTTTCCTTTCCTAATTAAGCCCTTTGTCCTCCTCTGCTGGTCTCTGAATTTCTCCCAGTCCTCTGGTATGCTGCTTTTTCTGGCTACTTTGTACGCATCATCCTTTGCTTTGATACTATCCCTGATTTCCCTTGTTATCCACGGATGCACTACCTTCCCCGATTTATTCTTTTGCCAAACTGGGATGAACAATTTTTGTAGTTTCATCCATGCAGTCTTTAAATGTCTTCCATTGTATATCCACCGTCAACCCTTTTAGAATTAATTGCCAGTCAATCTTGGCCAATTCACGTCTCATACCTCAAAGTTACCTTTCTTTAAGTTCAGAACCATTGTTTCTGAATTAACAATGTCACTCTCCATCCTAATGAAGAACTCAACCATATTATGGTCACTCTTGCCCAAGGGGGCACGTACAACAAGACGGCTAATTACCCCTTCCTCATTACTCAAAACCCAGTCTAAAATAGCCTGCTCTCTCGTTGGTTCCTCTACATGTTGATTTAGATAACTATCCCGCATACATTCCAAAAAATCCTCTTCCTCAGCACCCCTGCCAATTTGATTAACCCAATCTATATGTAGATTGAAGTCACCCCATTATAACTGTTTTGCCTTTGTCGCACGCATTTCTAATTTCCCGTTTGATACCATCCCCAACTTCTCTGCTACTGTTAGGTGTGGCCTGTACACAACACCCCACCAGCGTTTTCTGCCCCTTGTGTTTTGTAGCTCTACCCATACCGATTCCACATCCTCCAAGCTAAATGTCCTTCCTTTCCATGCTTTAATCTCTCTCTAACCAGCAACGCTACCCCACCTCCTTTTCCTTTCTCTCTATCCCTCCTGAATATTGAATATCCCTGGATGTTCAGCTCCCAGCCTACGTCACCCTGGAGCCATGTCTCCGTGATCCCAACTATATCATAATCATTAATATCTATCTGCACGTTCAACTCGTCCACCTTATTACGAATACTCCTTGCATTGAGACACAAAGCCTTCAGGCTTGTCTTTACAAACGCATTTACCCCTTATACAATTTTGCTGAAAAGTGGCCCTTTTTGATTTTTGCCCTGGTTTTGTCTGCCTGCCACTTTTCCTTTCACCTTGCTACCTAATGCTTCTACCCTCATTTTACACCCTCCTGCCTCTCTGCTCTTGTACCCATCCCCCTGCCACATTAGTTTAAATCCTCCCCCGACAGCACTAGCAAACACTCCCCCAAGAACATTGGTTCCATTCCATTCCAGGTGCAAACCGTCCTGTTTGTACCGGTCCCACTCCCCCAGAACTGGTCCCAGTGCCCTAAAAATTTGAATCCCTCCCCCTTGCACCACTTTTCAAGCCACGTATTCATTAGCATTATCCTCCTATTTCTACTCTGACTGGCCCGTGGTACGGTAGTAATCCGGAGATTACTACCTTTGAGGTCCTACTTTTAAGTTTATCTCCTAGCTCCCTAAATTCACCTTGTAGGACCTCATCCCTTTTTTTACCTATATCGTTGGTGCCAACATGCACCACGACAACTGGCTGTTCACCCTCCCCCTCCAGAATGTTCTTGCAGCCGTTCAGTGACATCCCTGACCCTTGCACCAGGAGGCAAATACCATCCTGGAGTCTCGTTTGCGGCCGCAGAAAAGAAGAAACGCCTAATCTATTCCCCTGACAATTGAATCCCTTATTACTATTGCCCTTCCCCTCTTTTTTCCCCCTCATGTGCTGCAGAGCCACCCATGGTGCCATGAACTTGGCTGCTGCTGCATTCCCCTGATGAGCCATCTCCCTCAACAGTATCCAAAATGGTATACCTGTTTAGGAGGGAGATGACCGCAGGGGACTCCTGCACTACCTGCCTACTGCTTTGCTGGCTATTGGCCACCCGTTCCCTTCTTGTCCTCCTACCTTTTGCCTGCGGTGTGACCAACTCACTGTACGTGCTATCCACGACTTTCTCCGCATCGTGGATTGCTCCAGTATGAATCCAGCCGCAGTTCAATCGTTCAATGCGGTCTGCCAGGAGCTGCAGCTAGACACACTTCCTGCAAACGTAGTCACCAGGGACACCGACCATCTCCCTGATCTCCCACATGTTGCAGGCTGAACAAACCACGGGGCCAATCTCTACTGCCATACCTTACTCCCAAATTACTAAAAAAAAACACAAAAACTTATCCTTTAAACTTTACTACTTTACTACTAATTTCCCTAACTCCCAGAATCCCTCACTCCCGGCAGGTTAGTTTTCCTTACCTGCAGGTCCCTGCAGTAGAGGAGCAACGCTCGTCACTGCCTGTCGCTCACACGCGGTCGACGATATGTCGCACTTGCGTGCCTGGCGGGGTCTTCACGAAGTCACTCACGCGACTCCGAAGTAAAATTAAATTACAAACGCTGATACTGCGTTTTCTGCTTCTCGCGCTAAACCAACCACCCTTCCATTGACTCCATCTACACCTCGCGCTGCCTCGGCAAAGGCCAGCAGCATCACCAAGAACCAGTCGCAACCCCGGCCGCTCCCTCTTCTCCCCTCTCCCACCGGGCAAAAGGTACAGACCGGGCGTGAGGGGGGGAGGGGGGAGGGGGAGAATCAGCGCCCTTTATGTGGTGACCATTTGCATACTTTAGGTGTACAAGCAATGAACTTCACTGTAACTTATCATGTGACAATAAAACATTCATTCATTCATTCTGAAGTGTGAAAACGCACACCTCCAGATTCAGGGACAGTTTCCTCCCGGCTGTTATCAGGCATCTGAATCATCCCACCACAACCAGACAGCAGTGCTGAACTACTATCTACCTCATCGGGGACTCTCGGACTATCTTTGATCGGACCTTACTGACTTTGCCTTGCACTAAACGTTATTCCCTTATCGTGTATCTGTACACTGTGACTGGCTCGACTGTGATCACGTATCGTCTTTGCGCTGGCTGGTTAGCACGCAACAAAAGCTTTTCGCTGTACCTCGTTACACGTGACAATAAACTAAACCAAGCTAAACTAATGCACCTGGCAAAAGACATCAACAACATTGGAGCCGATTCAAGTGTCAAGAAATAGGATTAGAGAACGGCGTGAAAACTGTACGGTGAGTGTTCAGTGCAATGCCGGGCAAGAAACTGAGGGAGACCAGATTGTCAACTAAAATCGCAAACTGGGAATACAAACACTTCCTGACGTACGCAATAGGCGACTTACATAAACTCACACTTAGGTAACAATTCTTTTCTCTCGGGCTCTAATGTAATTCATAAAGTGATAGAAGCAAAAATTAGGCCATTCGGCCCATCAAGTCCACTCCGCCATTCAATCATGGCTGATCTACCTCCTCCCACCTCAACCCCATTCTCCTGCCTTCTCCCCATTAACCCCTAATCAAGAAATCCATCTATCTCCACCTTAAAAATATCCATTTACTACCTCCACGAGCTTCTGTGGCAATGAATTCCACAGATTCACCACCCGATGGCTAAAGAAATTTTCTCCTCATCTCCCTTCCTGGTCCTCGACTCTCCCACAGATGGTGAGTTCAAATTTTTAAAGACACATTTTTATTAAATGAAACAATGCGGCACCGGTGGGCCGCCGCCTGCAGAAGGGGGAAGGTCAGAAGCCGCCGAGACCGGAGAGGGGAGGAGGAGGGAGCTGGAGGCGTGGGACGCGAGGAGCGAGGGCCAGTAGGAGGGTGAACCGGGGTAATGCCTCCCGCCCAGCGCCTTCACGGTCGGCTACAGGAGGCGACCCCCGGGACACAAAGATGGCCGGGCGAGGAGAAGGGCGGTCACGGTGGCGCAGCGGTAGAGTTGCTGCCTTACAGCGGATGCAGCGCCGGAGACCCGGGTTCGATCCCCGTGACCTGCGTGGGTGTTCTGCGAGATCTCCGGCTTCCTCCCACGCTCCAAAGACGTACAGGTTTGTAGGTTAATCGGCTTGGTAAAGGTAAACATTAGCCCTAGTGGGTGTAGGATAGTGTTAATGTGCGGGGATCGCTGGTCGGCGCGGACCCGGTGGGCCGAAGGGCCTGTTTCCGCGCTGTATCTCTAAAAAAAACTAAAAGAAATGAGAGAGCCGTTGGTTCACGGGCCGAGCTGGTCGAGGGCGACGGAGGAAGGCCCTGTAGGAGCCTGGGGCTCGCCTGGATTGGGAACCGCTCCTGTAGACCAAGCATGCGGACTGAACTTCGGCCATTTTCTTTTTTGATAATGGCCTCAAAATATAGCGACTTGTGCAAGTGAGCGCTGCGCAAAAATAATTTCACTCTGCAGTGCGCAGAGGTAAGTGAAGAACCAATGAACCATAATTCCAATCCCCAACTGAGTACAGAATGCAGAGAAGATAGACACAAAATGCTGGAGTAACTCAGCGGGACAGGCAGCATCTCTGGAGAGAAGGAATGGGTGACGTCTCGGGCCGAGACCCTTCTTCAGACTGAGAGTCAGGGGAGGGGGGAAAGGAGAGACATGGAAGGATAAGGTGTGAAAGCGAGAGATCAAAGAGGATGGGGATCAAGGAAAAAATAGAATCGATCATCATTAGCTAGGGGAAGGTGACAAAGTGAAATTGAATCAGGAGGCCAGTCAGACTGGTTGGAGAACTAGGATGGGGGAGGGATGGAGAGAGAGGGAAAGCTGGGGTTACGAAGGTAGAGAAGTCAATATTCACACTGCTGGGTTGTAATGCGTAGAGAGTCCAAATGCAAGAGTCACCAAAGTTTCGCCACCATTTTAAAGTCAGGCAGGTTCTTTATTAAGTTTAAGATTATTCATCTGATCGACCTCCAACTTTAGTTTTTTTTCTCTCGTCACTGGGTTATTGTAATTACATCTCCGCCCGGAATATAAGTGTCAGCATGGAGAGCCTTCATATTGATTCAAAGGCTGGCGGGTTTAAAGGGATAATCCTAATTAATACCAACGAACGCCGTCATTAAACGCTCTTCCAGCGCGCACTTCCTTCTGATCCGTGATAGTCGGAAAAGCAGCAGTAATCACCGCAAAATGAAATTGTATTGATGAAATTGGACGTTACTAAAATGGACAGAATAACATTTGAATATATCTGTCTGCATCTTCCATCTTTAGTGAGGGCTGGTGTAATTTTTGTTCAGTTCCTACGACAATCCATAAAAGTTTTGAAAGCAGTGAACTTCAGTCTGAAGGAGGGTCTCGACCCGAAACGTCACCCATTCCTTCTCCCCAGAGATGCTGCCAGTCCCGCTGAGTTACTCCAGCATTTTGTGTTCATCTGCCTATTTTTCATCCGATTTTAAACTCCTGGCCCGTCAGAGACTCGTGAAAGGTTTTAGGTTCAGTTTAGTTTAGAGATACAGTGTGGAAACAGGTCCTTTGGCCCACCGAGTCCGCACCGACCAGCGATCCCCGCACATTAACACTATCCTACACACACACACTAGGGACAATTTTACATTTTATAACCAAACCAATTAACCTACAACCCTGTGGGTCTTTGGAGTGCGGGAGGAAGCAGGAGCACCCGGAGAAAACCCACGCAGGTCACGGGGAGAGCGTACAAACTCTGTACAGACAGCGCCCGTGGTCAGGATCGAACCCGGGTCTCGGGCGCTGTGAGGCGGCAACTCTACCGCTGAGCCACCGTGCCGCCGGTGAATAGGTGAATACCGGTGAGCCGCTGAAGATGCGCATCCTTCTCTGTCATAACGAGCGAAGGGGATCCAGTTCCAAGCGGCTGAGTCGCTGCCTCACAGCGCCAGAGACCCGGGTTCGATCCCGACTACGGGCGCTGTCTGTACGGAGTTTGTACGTTCTCCCCGTGAACTGCGTGGGTTTTCTCCGGGATCTCTGGTCTCCTCCCACACTCCAAAGACTAATTGGCTTGATTTAAATTGCAAATTGTCCCTGGCGTGTGTTGGGTGGTGTTAGTGTGCGGGGATCGCTGGTCGGCGCGGACCCGGTGGGCCGAAGGGCCTGTTTCTGCGCTGTATCTCTAAACTAAAAACGAAACAAGAAAGGATGTTGCACTGAAACCTCATCTCGATGTACTTGGAAAGATTCTGAGCAGCTAAATCCATTGCATTCACGAAAGGATTAGATTTTATCGTTCTGTACGGAACATCAAGAAGAAATCATTAACACATACTTGACTGAAAGTGATAGTCTTAAATTAGAAATAGCAGCCATATAAAGATTAGCCAAGTTATTCCAATTGAAAATGCCAGGACCAGTGAAATATAGACGGGGATTGAGTTTCTGAGATTATTTCAGCTCTGGAGTTAAGTGGCAATGAATTGAAATATGTCCAAGCGGAGACAAGGAATTACATTATCCACTGCAGATGGATAGAGTCATCCAGTGATACAATGTGGAAACAGGCCCTTCAGCCCAACGCCCACACTGACCAACATGTCCCAGCTTCACCAGTCCCACCTGCCTGCGTTTGGACAATATCCCTCCAAACCTGTCCTATCCATGTACCTGGCTAGCTGTTTCATATGCATTGGTGTCATCCCTGTCTCACTTACCTCCTCTGGCAGCTCGTTCCATACACCCGCCACCCTCTGTGTGAAAATGTTACCCCCTCAGATTCCTATTAAATAATTTCCCCACTTCCTTAAACCTATGTCCTCTGGTCCTCGATTCCCCTACTCTAGGCAAGAGACTCTGTGCATCTGCCCGGGCTTGCATTCACAGGAATTTAGATGGGATGAGAGGGATCTTATAGAAACACATAAAAAAAATTAGGGTTTTGGGCACGCGAGATGCAGGAAAGCGTGTTCCTGATGTTGGGGGGGGTCCTGAACCAGGGGCCACAGTTTAAGAATAAGGGGCAGGCCATTTAGATCTGAGATGGGGAGAAACTTTCTCACACAGAGTTATGAATCTGTGGAATTCTTTGCCACAGAAGGCAGTGGAGGCCGATTCACTGGATTGCATTCAAAAGAGAGTTAGATAGAGCTCTGAAGCTGACGGAGTCAGGGGATATGGGAGAAGGCAGGAACGGGGTACTGATTGTGGATGATCACCCATGTTCACATTGAATGGCGGTGCTAGGCCTCAAAGGGCCGAATGGCCTACTCCCTGCACCTGTTGTCTATGTTATCTATGAAAATGGAGCACCCGGAGAAAACCCCACGTGGTCACGGGGAGAACGCACAAACTCCGTACAGATGGCACCCGTGGTCGGGATCGAACCCGTGTCTCTGGCGCTGTGAGGCGGTGACTCTACTGCTGCGCCACCGTTCTGTCATTCAGAGAAGTAGCATAGAACCAGGCCCTGTGGCCCACCGGCTCTGCACCAACCAGCGATCGTGCACTAGTTCGATCCGACAGACTAGGGACAATTTACCAAGGCCAATTAACCTTCAAACCTGGCTGGAAACCGGAGCACCCGGAGAAAACCCACGCAGTCATAGGGAAATCGTACAAACTTAACTAGGACATATAGTCAGGATCAAAGCTGGGGTCTGTAAAAGGCATATTGGGCCAACATGGACAAGTTGGGCCGAAGGGCCTGTTTCAACGCTCTATCACTCTATGACTGTATGATGTCTTCATGTGGCATTTTAAACAATCGACAGAAGTTGTATGTGTGATTGCAATCACACACACACACACCACGCCCGACACAAAAAGCTGGGAGTAACCCAGGGGTCAGGCAGCATCTCTGGAGAAAAGGAATAGATGACATTTCTGGTCCAAGAAATGTCTTTCTTTCTGGGCTCTCTGTCTGAAGAAACTCGTACTCCATTCCTTTTTCTCCAAAGAAGCTGCCTGACCCGCTGAGTCAAGGGCCTGTCCCACATTGGCGATTCTTTTTTCGGCCACTGCCGGCGTCATATCACGGTCGCCGAAAGATTTTGAACATTTCAAAATCCAGCGGCGACAAAAAAAAATACCGCGCGTCAATACGTCGTCACGCCGCAGATTTCCGGTGACCCGATACGCCAGCCAATGACGCCGGCAGTCGCCGAAAAAAGTCGCCGTGGGACAAGCCCTTTACACCAGGTTTTTGTGTCTATCTTCGGTTCAAACCATCCCACAATTCCTTCCCATACACCAAGGGATATGAGGATGATACTAAACTAGTTGTGGTAGATAAGTGCAACAGACAACTGGGATTTTGCAAAACAAAATTGCAATTCCATAAACAGAGCAGTGACTGTGAATGTTACATTGCTTTCTGAGAGCGCGTTTAAATACTACTTTAATTGGGCACTTAGTGGCTCCTTAAGACATCTTCTTCTTTCTCCTCATGCTAATTAACGACTGATTAAAACAGTGCGCTCGGAGTCAGTCAAGATTCACCGCACCACTGGGGAGTGTAGTGCCCTTGTGTGGCTTTTTAATTTAGTTTGGTTTAGTAGAGATACAGCGCGGAGACAGGCCCTTCGGCCCACCGAGACCGCGCCGACCAGCGATCCCCCGCCATCCTACACGCACTGGGGACAATTTACGCTCACGCCGAGCCAATTAACCTACAAACCTGCCGTCTTTGGAGTGTGGGAGGAAAACGAAGATCTCGGAGAAAAAACCCACGCGGTCACGGGGGAGAGAACGTGCAAACTCCGTACAGACAGCGCCCGTAGTCAGGATCGAATCCGAGTCTCTGGCGCTGTGGGGCAGCGACTCTACCGCTGCGCCCTTTTGTTCTGAAGGGGGCTGTGACAACATTTGTTTATGGCACGTGAAGCTACCCGTTTTCTAAAAGGCAACAGCGGTTTTTATTTCGATCGTCGGCTTCGGGGGCTTTGATCACCCGGACACTGCGGGTGGTTTGACTGACCGACCGCGAGGAGAACAAACAGGAGGGAAGCTCGAACTTTATTGCCTTCCATCACAGTGAGGAATGGGGAATCCACTGTGGTGGATGTTTATGTTAATATTCATGTTGTCTTGTGCTTTTCTCTTTGTATGTCTGCATGGTAACTCAAAATTTTCACTGTGCCTTACTGGGGGTACATGTGACAATAAACTGACCTTGAACCCTTGATACTGTGTGATTCACAAGCCCTTCGGCCCAAATTGCCCCTTCGAGCCAGCACCACCATTCAATGTGATCATGGCCGATGATCCAAAATCAGTATCCCGTCCCTGCCTTCTCCCCATATCCCGCGATTCCATTGTCCCCAAGAGCTATATCTAACTCTCTCTTGAATACTCTCTTGGAAATGTCCAACACTAGAGGGCATAGCTATAAAGAGAGAGAGGGAAAGATGTGCAGGGCGAGTTTTTAACACAAAAGGTTGTGGGGGCCTAGAATGCATTGCCGGGGTAGTGTTTAGTTTAGTTTAGAGAAACAGGCCCTTCGGCCCACCGGGTCCGCGCTGACCAGTGATTTCCCCCCACATTAAACCTATCCTACACCCACTAAACCTATCCTACACCCACAATTTACAATTACACCAATTATAACGACAAACCTGCACGTCTTTAGAGTGTGGGAGGAAATCTAAGATCTCGGAGAAAGCCCAGGCAGGTCACGGGGAGAACGTGCAAACTCCGTGCAGACAGCACCCGTGGTCAGGATCGAACCTGGGTCTCCGGCGTTGTGAGGCAGTAATTCTACCACTGCCGCACAACTAATCGAAACTAAAGTACAGGGCCTGTCCCACCAGCATGCGATTGCAAGCGTCTAGCGCAACCAAACGTGGTCGCTTGAGGCGCACGGCCGCGCGGGGCCGGTTCCACTACGACAAAAAATCCCTCGCGGAGGCGTATGGAGTTGTGCGGGGTGGTCCCCTCGACATCAATATCAACCCAATCACGCTCTGGCGGAGCGGCCCGGACTGAAATTTGGACGTGACACGCCGTTGGGCGGTGACATCATCGCGCAACGCCAGCGCTAGGCGTACACCGTCAAGACATTTGCGTACGCCCTCATATGGCCGCGGGCTGACAGGGCCATTGACAGCGCAGAATTTTTGAATGTGCAGGATTTTCGGAAGCCCCGCACGGATGTCGGGGCCAGTCCCGAACAACTCCATACGCCTCCGCGCTTCCTAATCCATCCTTCCTTCCCTCCCTCCTTCCTTCCTCCTTCCTCCCTCTTTCCTTCTTCCTTCCTTCCTCCCTCTTCCCATCCTTCCTTCCTTCCTCCTCCTTCCTTCCCTCCATTCTTCCTTTCCTCCTCCTTCCTCTCCTTCCTTCCTTCCTTCCTTCCCTTCTTCCTTCCTTCCTTCTTCTTCCATTCTTGTCCTTATTTCCTTCCTTCCTCCCTCTCCTACTTTCCTCCTCCCTCCTACCTCCCTCCTCCCTCCCTCCTTCCATCCTTCCTCCTTCCTACCTCTTCCTTTTCCTTCCTTCTCCTTCTCTTCCTTCCTTCCTTTCAACCCTTCCTTCCTTCCTTCCTTTCCTCCCTTTCCCCCTCCCTGCTCACCACTCACCCTGGTCTTTGGGGTTGACCAGAGACGAGGCTGGTATGGAAGGAAGGAAGGAGGGAGGGAAGGAGGAAGGAGGGAAGGAAGGAAAAAAGGAAGGACAGGACGGAAGGAAGGTGAAGGAAGGAAGGAAGGAAGGAAGGAAGGAAGGGAAGGAAGAAGGAAGGAAGGAAGGAAGGAAGGAAGGAAGGAAGGAAGGAAGGGAAGGGAAAGAGGGATGAAGGAAGGATGGGAAGGAAGAGGCTGGAAGAGGGAAGGGATGGGGAAGGAGGGAAGGAAAGAGGGAGGGAAGGAAGGAGGGAAAGAAAGGAGGTGAGGGAAAGGAAGGAGGAAAGGAAGGACAGGAGGGAAGGAGGGAAGGAGGGAAGGAGGGATAGAAGGAAGGGATGAAGGAAGGAGGAAGGAAAGGGAAGGAAGGAAGGACGGAAGGAAGGAAGGAGGGGAAGGGAGGAAGGAGTAGGAGGGAAGGAAGGAAGGAAGGAGGGAAGGTAGAGGGAGGGAAGGAAGGAAAGGCGGAAGGAGGGAAGGAAGGAGCGAAGGGATGGGAAGGAAGGAAGGAAGAGAGGATGGAAGGAAAGGAAGGAGGGAAGGAAAGAGGACGGAAGGAAGGAGGGGATAGGAAGAAGAAGGAGGAAGGAGGGAAGGAAGAGGGATGGCAGGAGGACGGGAAGGAAGGAGGGAAGGGAGAAGGAGGAAGGAAGGAAGGATAGGAGGAAGGAAGGAAGGAAGGAAGGAGGAAGGGAAGGAGGAGGGAGGGAAGGATGACAGGGAAGAAGGAGGGGAATAAGGAAGCAAGGCAGGAAGGAAGGAAGAAGGAAGGAAGGAAGGAAGGAAGGAAGGAAGGAAGGAAGGACAGGCAAGGAGTGAGGGAAGATGAGAACGATGGAAGGAAGGGATGGAAGGAAGAAGGTAGGAGGAAGGAGGGGAAGGAGGGAAGGAAAGGAAGGAAGGAAGGAGGGCGGGAGGGCAGGAAGGAGGGAGGAAAGATGCGAAGTAAGGAGGGAAGGAGGAAGGAAGGAATTAGGACGGAAGGAAGGAGGGAAGGAGGGAAGGAGGGAAGGAGGGAGGAGGAAGGACGGAAGGACGGAAGGAAGGAAGGAGATAGGAAGGAGGGAAGGAAACGAGGGAGGGAAGGAAGGACGGGAGGAAGGAAGGGAAGGAAGGAGGGAAGGAAGGACAGGACGGAGGGGGGAAGGAAGGAGGGAAGGAAGGAAGGAAGGAAGGAAGGAAGGAAAGGCAGGAGGGAGGGAAGGAGGGAGGGAAGGATGGAAGGAAGGACGGAGGGAGTGGAAGGAAGGATGGAAGGAAGGAAGGGAATGGACGGAAGGAGGGAGGAGGAGGCAAGGAAAGGGGAAGGCTGATGGAGGAACGGGTAGGGTAAGTCGGCAATGCGCAGGACCTTCCACTGAGGGGCTTTTCCAGATGGCGAGGATTAACTGGTGTCACCATTGGCAACGGGCCATCAAGGCCAAGATAAGGCTGCACTTTTTAAGAACTTTGAAGCATTGTGTGCCTGAAACATGGCGACTTTTGCTACTGTCTACAGGTCAATAAAGGATAGGAGTTGGAATTAGCTCATTGATCCCATCGAGTCTTACTCTGCCAATTCAATCATGGTGATCTGTCTCTCCCTCTCACCCCATTCTCTGCCTTATCCCCACAACCGCTGTCACCCGTACTAATCAAGAATCTTTCTGTCTCTACTGCTTTAAAAATATCATGGCCTGGCTTATTGGTGTGTTGGTTGAAGTCTACTCTTTCCACCACTATCGTTTTTTTATTTTAGTTTAGCGTTTTGTACTAATCTCTGATTGTGCGTATCTATAGTATGGTTTTACTGGCTTGTATGTAAAGATAGACTTTCAGTGTACCTAGTTACATCGGTACAGTGACATACTTCACGTTGTAATAAGCAGATCAGTTGAGTTGGGGACGTCCCGGATACCGCCTCCTCGATCAATCCAGGGTTTTCCCCGACCGTCCTTTCAGGTGAGACAGAGGTTTCACTTGAGCCTCCTCGAACCTCATTGCTGCATCGCTGTTCCCAAGTGTGGACTCCTGTATGTAGGCGAGACCAAAGCGCAGGCTCGGCGATCGTTCGCTGAACACTCAGCTCAGTTTCCGCCTGGGCCTACGTATTCTCCTGGTTGCCAAACATGTTTACTCCTCTTCCTTCTTCATATAGTCTGGGCTCCTCCCCTACAGTCAGGAGTGAGAGCCAGCACCAAATTGGAGTGAAGCACCTCATATTTCGTTGGGCAGCTTACCAACCGGCGGTATGAACATGATTTCTTCTACTTTCAAGTAACCCTTGCATTTCCTCCCTCTTGCCCTCCCCCCACCCTTAGATGGACTAAGTTCAGTTCAAGTGAGTATATTGTCCCTGTGTCCTGATAGGACAATCTTCTTGCTTTGTTTCAGCACAAGAAATGTAGGCATTGACTACAAAAACAGATCAGTGTGTCATATATACATTATATACTATATACACACATGAATAAATAAATGTGAAAGTGAAAATAACAGTAATTGGTAGAGTTTTGCCGAGCCACGATTTAGAGCTGATGGCTGTGGGGAAGTAGCTATTCCTGATCCTGGTCGTTGCGTGTTTAGGCTCCTGTACTTCTACCTGAAGGAGTAGAGGGAGATGAGTGTGTGGCAGGCTGGTGTGGTCCTTGATGATGCTCCCTTTTTGAGGCAGCGACTGTGGTAGATCCCCTC
>CM069156.1:5973321-6274525 GCA_035221665.1 Okamejei kenojei
CAGGGTCAGAATTAAAGGACGTTCCTTTAAGAAGGAGATGAGGAGGAATTTCTTCAGCCAGAGGGTGGTGAATCTGTGGAATTCATTACCACAGATGGCTGTGGAGGCCAAGTCAATGGATGTTTTTTTAAGGCAGAGATGGATGGATTCTTGATTAGTATGGGTGTCAGGGGTTATAGGGAGAAGGCAGGGGGATGAGGGTTGAGTAGGAGAGATTGATCAGCCATGATTGAATGGCGGAGTAGAGGATGGGCTGAATGGCCTGATTCTGCTCCTATCACTTACGAACTTATGTATAAATCCGCACACCTTTGGGATGTGGGGGGGGGGGGGGGGGATCAGAACCATAGGGTTTCGGCCCAAAACGTTGCCTATTTCCTTCGCTCCATAGATGCTGCCTCACCCGCTGAGTTTCTCCAGCAATTTTGTCTACCTTCGATTTTCCAGCATCTGCATTTCCTTCTTAAACCTTTGGATGGTGGATCCTCTGAAATATTTACCTATTTACCTATTTACCTATTTCCTTCAAAGCCTTGGGTTTCGGCCCGAAAACGTTGCCTATTTCCTTTGCTCCGTAGATGCTGCTGCACCCGCTGAGTTTCTCCAGCACTTTTGTGTACCACCATCCAAAGGCGTTCTTTAATAGACCAGTCTATTTCCTGACCTAATAACGCCCGATGTTACATCTCGGGCGGTCACGGTGGCGCAGCGGTAGAGTCGCCGCCTCACAGCGAATGCAGCGCCGGAGACCCGGGTTCGATCCCGACCCCGGGCGCTGTCTGTGCGGAGTTTGTACTTTATCCCCGTGACCCGCGTGGGTTTGCTCCGAGATCTTCGGTTTCCTCCCGCACTCCAAAGACGTACAGGTTTGCAGGTTAATTGGCTGGGGCAATGTAAAAATTGTCCTGAGTGGGTGTAGGATAGTGTTAATGTGCGGGGATCGCTGGTCGGAGCGGACCCGGTGGGTCGAAGGGCCTGTTTCCGCGCTGTATCTCTAAACTAAACCTCGATCATTTTCACCTCCCAAGGTGCATGACTCCCCTACTCTCGGCAAGAGACTCTGTGTATTTACCCGACCTGCTTCTCTCACGATTTTATACACATCTATAAGATCACCCCTCATCCTCCTGCGCTCCAGGGAACAGAGTCCCAGCTCTCCCGACAGCTCAGGTCCTCGTGTCCAGGCACCATCCTCCACTCCAAGGACATGCGGGCTTGTCGGTTAATTGGCTCAGGTAAAAATTGTAAATTGTCCCTAGTGTGTGTGTGACATAGTGTTAGTGTATGGGGTGTCAAAGAGCTATCGAGCGTGGAAACAGGCCCTTCGGCCCAACTCGCCCACACCGGCCAAAATATCCCAGCTACGCTAATCCCACCTGCCTGCTTTTGGCCCTTATCCCTCCAAACCTGTCCGATCCATGTACCTGTCCAACTGTTTTTTCATAAATGTTGCAATAGTCCCAGCCTCAACGACCTCCTCTGGCAGCTCGCTCCATACACCCACCAGCCTTTGTGGGGGAAAAGTTACCCCTCAGATTCCTATTTAATCTTTTCCCCCGGTCGGCGAGGACTCGGTGGGCCGAAGGGCCTGTTTCCGTGCTGTATCTCTCGCGTGGAAAGACCGAAGAACACGTCCTTTCGCGAGCTTGTCTCTGCAGCACCTCGAGGCACTGGTTCCGATTGGTCAGTGCCACATGAAACACCCTGCAGAAAGACTCGTTAAATGTCAGAACAGCTTCTGACAAGCGCCGCTGACACGAGGCTCCAACTGCCCTGAAGCACCGGAGCTTTGTAAATAAAACCCCGACTAAATGTGAGGCGGCTTCAGAAGAAACAGGAAGCAGACAAACAAGGAAAAAAGCTGGCAAGAATAGAAAGACTTTTTTTTAAGTAAAACAAACAGAAATAAAATATTTTCACCTGAAGGATTCATACCGCACCATAAATATGGATGTAAAATCAGATGTAAAACCCAGGACTCTCTTCAGCACTCGAGGGACTCAGTTTAGTATTTTGCCCCTGTCCCACTTAGGAAATCTGAACGGAAACCTCCGGAGACTTTGCGCCCCCACCCAAGGTTTCCGTGCGGTTCCCGGAGGTTTTTGTCCTCCGGCAACCACCTTCAATTAGCATCGCAACCGGCTTCGACTACAAAATTACCGATTTTTAAAACGGAAACCACTTTCGACCATTAGGGAGACTGACAAAAACCTCCGGGAACCGCACGGAAACCTTGGGTGGGGCGCAAATTCTCCGGAGGTTTCCGTTCAGGTTTCCTAAGTGGGACAGGGGCATTCATCGTCACGCGTACCGAGGTACAGTGAAAAGCTCGTGTTACGTGCTATCCAGTCAGCGGAAAGACAATACATGATTACAATCGAGCCACTTACAGTGTATAGACGACACAACCAAGCTCCGGGGAGAGGTTGAATAGGCGAGGACTCTATTCCTTGGAGCGCAGGAGGATGAGGGGTGATTTTACGGAGGTGCACAAAATCGTGAGAGGAATAGATCGGGTCTTTTACCCGGAGTTGGGGAATCGAGAACCAGAGGTGAGGAGGGGGGAAAGATTCATGAGGAACACAAGAGGACATTTCTTTGTCACAGAGGGTGATTAATCTATGGAACAAGCTGCCGGAGGAGGTATATCACAATAGTTAAGAGACGTTTAGACAGGTACAAGGATAGGATATGTTGAACAGGCTGTCGTAGGTTGATTAATAAGGACAGTCAGGGTCAGTTTAGTTTAGTCGAGAGATACAGCACGGAAACAGACCCTTCGGCCCACCAAGTCCGCACAGACTAGCGACCTCCGCACACTAACACTACCCTACACACACAAGGGACAATTTTACATTGATACCAAGCCTATTAACCTACAAACATGTATGTCTCTGGAGCGCGGGAGGAAACCGAAGATCACGTTAATAAAAAAAATAGTAAGAATTGAGCAGGTACAAACTCCGTGCAGACAGGATCGAACCGGGCACGGTCAGGCAGTGGTTCTACCATTACGCCTCTGTTGCATGTTCTGTGTAGGCAGGCGGCCAGAGCGTGGAGCCGTCTTAGCCAGAATCCTCGTTAAGCATGAGTTGTCGGCCCTGGAGGGCTGATTAAAAAACAGTGAGGAGTTTAAATGCCACCAGCCCCCAGTACAAATCTCACGCAGCTCACACACTCAGAGAGAGATACAGCACGGAAACAGGCCCTTCGGCCCACCTAGTCCATGCAGACCACAAAGTCTAGGAGGAGGAGGGGGACCTCATTGAAACTTACTGAATAGTGAAAGGCCTGGATAGAGTGGATGTGGAGAGGATGTTTCCACTAGTGCATGAATGTTTTTGTAGCGGAGACAGCTAGATACTTGCTTAGTGCGCGTGTCAGGGGTTACACGAAGATGGCAGGAGAATGGGGTTGAGACGGAAAGACAGGTCAACCATGACTGGCACAGTAAACATGATGGGCCAAATGGCCCGATTCTGATGCAATAACATGAAATCTGTAGCCTGTGATATTGTCTGTTTAAGAACCAAGTTCTCCTGCCTTCTCCCCATAGCCCCTGACACTACTAATCAAGAATCTGTCGATTTGCCTTAAAAATATCAATAGACAATAGACAATAGGTGCAGGAGTAGGCCATTCGGCCCTTCTAGCCGGCACCGCCATTCAATGTGATCATGGCTGATCATCCCCAATCAGTACCCCGTTCCTGCCTTCTCCCCATATCCCCTGACTCCGCTATCTTTAAGAGCCCTGTCTAGCTCTCTCTTTAAAGTATCCAGAGAACCGGCCTCCACCGCCCTCTGAGGCAGAGAATTCCACAGACTCACAACTCTCTGTGAGAAAAAGTGTTTCCTCATCTCAGTTCTAAATGGCTTAACCCTTATTCTTAAACTGTGGCCCCTGGTTCTGGACGCCCCCAACATCGGGAACATGTTTCCTGCCTCTAGCATGTCCAAACCCTTGACAATCTTTTTTGTTTCAATGAGATCTCCTCTCATCCTTCTAAACTCCAGAGTGTACAAGCCCAGCTGCTCCATTCTCTCAGCATATGACAGTCCCGCCATCTCAGGAATAAACTTTGTAAACCTACGCTGCACATCCTCAATAGCAAGAATGTCCTTCCTGAAATTAGGGGACCAAAACTGCACACAATACTCCAGGTGTGGTCTCACTAGGGCCTTATACAACTGCAGAAGGACCTCTTTGCTCCTATACTCAACTCCTCTTGTTATAAAGGCCAACATGCCATTCGCTTTCTTCACTGCCTGCTGTATCCATTCACTTGGCCTTGACAGCCGTCTGTGGCAGCAAATTCCACAGATTCACCACCCTCTGACTGAAGAAATTCCTCTTCATCCTCCTTCCCAAAGGTACGACCTTTTATTCTGAAGCTGCACCATGTGGTCCTAGTCTACGCGTTTAATACATGATGTGTGTATAATGATATAACGTACCCTGCCTTCAAACAAGGGCATTCTCAGATGGTTGCAATAAAACTGGTCCCAGCTTTAGAACGGAAAAATATTTTGACATATCGATCGATCTCATTGCTGGATTTGAATGCCTGTTCTCAAAATTAATTGTTACGGCAACTGCAATTTCCATAGATTATAATAAGTTAGCCACAGGGAGCTGTTAGAGCTCACAGCGCCACGACCTGAAGGTTCACAGCACTTATGATCGAATTGCTGAGGAGAACATTAATAAACCAAGTCAAGGACTTGCGGCTCGGAACAGCGCCCGCGATGTTCCCACTAGCATTTCCGTGCATGTGCTGCAGTAACGCAGGGAGCTGGGAGTCTCTATGGGGACAACATTTGTTTCGCTTGTGGTAGAGTAGCTGCCTCACAGCACCGGAGACCCGCGTCCGAACCTGACTGCGGGCGCTTGTCTGTACGGAGTTTGTACGTTCTCCCCGTGACCTGCGTGGGTTTTCTCCGAGATCTATGGTGTCCCCTCCCCCCCCCCCCACCGCCACACACTCTCCAAAGTCGTACAGGTTTGCGGGTTATGTCGCTCGGCACCATTATAAATTGTCCCCGGTGTGTGTCGGATAGTGTTAGTGTGCGCCGGTCGCTGGTTGACGTGGGGCCTGTTTCTAAGACTAAAACAAGCTCAGACGAGGCTTAGTTTAGTTTATTGTCACATATACCGAGGTACGGTGAACAGCTTTTGTTGTTGCCTGCTTTCCAGTCAGCGGAAAGACTGTACACTGATTGCAATCGAGTCATCCACAGTGTACAGATACAGGATAAAGGGAATAACGTTTAGTGCACGGTACAGTCCGATTAAAGATAGCCCAAGGATCTCCAATGAGGTAGATGGTAGGTCAAGACCGCTCTTTAGAACGGAGATGAGGAAACACTTTTTCTCACAGAGAGTGGTGAGTCTGTGGAATTCTCTGCCTCAGAGGGCGGTGGAGCCTTTCAAGGGCCCTTTCAAGAGAGAGCTAGATAGGGCTTAAAAATAGCGGAGTCAGGGGATATGGGGAGAAGGCAGGAACGGGGTACTGATTGGGGATGATCAGCCATGATCATATTGAATGGCGGTGCTAGCTCGAAGGGCCGAATGGCCTACTCCTGCACCTATTGTCTATTGTCTATTGTCTCTAGTTATTGCTAGGATTAAAACAGTTTAAATGGGACTTGATTCATCTCACTCCAAGCACTGGGTTTCCTCAGGGCATAGAACAGTCCAGAATAAGAACTGGCCATTCGGCCCACAAAGCCTGTGCCAAACAGGTTGCTAAGGCTAAAGATCGACACAATTAGCTGGAGTAACTCAGTGGGTCAGGCAGCATCTCTGGAGAGAAGGAATAGGTGATGTTTCGGGTCGAGACCCTTCTTCAGACTGAGGTGAGTATGTGGAATTCTCTGCCTCAGAGGGCGGTGGAGGCAGGTTCTCTGGATGCTTTCAAGAGAGCTAGATAAGGCTCTTAAAAATAGTCAGGGGATATGGGGAGAAGGCAGGAACGGAGTACTGATTGGGGATGATCAGACAGGATCACATTGAATGGCGGTGCTGGCTCGAAGGGCCGAATGGCCTACTCCTGCACCTATTGTCTATTGCCACCTATTCTTTTTCTCTAGGACCCTTGTGGGCTCCACTGTTCCTTGATCATTGTTGCCGTTTGTACATCTCTCATCCATTTGTTCTGTGTGCCTTCGATATCCTCTCGTTTCCCTCTCCCCCCGACTCTCAGTCTGAAGAAGGGTCTCGACCCAAAAACGTCGCCCATTCCTTCTCTCCAGAGATGCTGCCTGTCCCGCTGAGTGACTCCAGCGTTTTGTGTCTGTCTAAAAGCTTGAGCAAGTCTGGAGTAAAAGGATGGGTGGCGTTTTGGGTCAGAACCCTTCATGAATCTGAAGCTCCGTCCCGTCCTTTTTCCTCCGGAGATTGCTGCCCGACCCACCGAGCTCCTCCAGCACTTTGCGCTTTTCTCCGGTGTGAGCTGGCGTCTGCAGTGCCTCCTCGCAAACACCTAAAGCAAGGTGTTGGAAACCACCCACAGGCAGAGAAAGCAAATGAGCTTCCAATGCCAGCAAGAAGATGTTGGGCCAAATGGCATTACATTTCTGAGCTGGAACCGCTCTGCGATTCAAGGCTGTTTTCTCCCCAAACTTGAAAGGACAGATTCAATTGTCCTTAATTACTTTCGAGTGCACTCAGGGGCCTCTGCTGGAGAGCAAGTGTTACGTGATGTGATGCCACTCTCTCCCAATTTCATTCTGGGAAATTGGATTCTCTCCTGATACATCAACGTCTCGTTGGCACAGCCGACTCGGGAGATGGAGGTAGCCGCGCTAATCGCACGGGACACTAAACTGCGCTGGGTCGCTAATAGGAATCGCATTAAAACCGCAATCTGGAAATGAACAAAGCTGTGTAACCCAAGGTGAAAGTTTAATTTAAGGCAAATTTAATTTTGGTGAGAGGAATAGATCGGGTAGACGCTAGAGTCTCTGGCACAGAAGGGAGCCTGCATGCGTATAAAGTGAATGGATAACAGCAGGCAGTGAAGAAAGCGAGTGGCATGTTGGCCTTCATAACAAGAGGAGTTGGGCATAGGAGCAAAGAGATCCTTCTGCAGTTGTACCTAGTGAGACCACACCTGGAGTATTGTGTGCAGTTTTGGTCTCCAAATTTGAGGAAGGACATTCTTGCTATTGAGGGAGTGCAGCGTAGGTTCACCGGGTTAATTCCCGGGATGGCGGGGCTGTCATATGCTGAGAGAATGGAACGGCTGGGCTTGTATACTGTGGAATTTAGAAGGATGAGAGGGGATCTCATTGAAACATATAAGATTGTTAAGGGCTTGGACACGCTAGAGGCTGGAAACCTGTTCCCGATGTTGGGGGAGTCCAGAACCATGTTGGCCGGTGGGGACAAGTTGGGCCGAAGGGCCTGTTTCCATGCTCTGTGATTCCAGCAGATGTTACCGAGGGTCACGTTTCAGTCCGAGAGCATCTTTAAAATTCCGAACACTAGCAACCGCAAAATACATACACCAGCGGCAATGGGGACAAACAGCTTGGTTAATCTCAACGGGAAAGTGGATCAGCGCAGGCGAGAGATTAGAGAAACTCCAAAGGCTTAAAATGGAAAAAATGAAATTACTGGCGATGTAAAAAAAAATGGACAGAATCGAAAAATGTACTTTGGAGATACGGCACGGAAACAGGGCCATTGCCCCCGCACCGACCAGCGACCCCCGCACACTAACACTACCCTACACACACTGGGGACAATTTACAATTAGGCTGAAGCCAATTAACCCGCAAGCCTGCAAGTCTTTGGACCGTGGGAGAAAACTGGAGCACACGGGAAAAAACCCATGTAGTCACAGGGAGAACGGACAAACTCCACACAGACAGCACTCGTAGTCAGGATCGAACATATGGTCTCTGGCGCTATAAGGCAGCTACTCTACCGCTGCGCCACCCAAATTACTTCAGGTTACGCTGGAAAGCAGGATAAAAATAAATAAATATATATTTAATTGTTTAGATTATTTATGTTTAGTTTATTGTCACGTGTACCGAGGTAGAAACATAGAAACATAGAAATTAGGTGCAGGAGCAGGCCATTCGGCCCTTCGAGCCTGCACCGCCATTCAATATGATCATGGCTGATCATCCAACTCAGTATCCTGTACCTGCCTTCTCTCCATACCCCCTGATCCCTTCAGCCACAAGGGCCACATCCAACTCCCTCTTAAATATAGCCAACGAACTGGCCTCAACTACCCTCTGTGGCAGAGAATTCCACAGATTCACCACTCTCTGTGTGAAAAACGATTTTCTCATCTCGGTCCTAAAAGACTTCCCCCTTATCCTTAAACTGTGACCCCTTGTCCTGGACTTCCCCAACATCGGGAACAATCTTCCTGCATCTAGCCTGTCCAACCCTTTAAGAATTTTGTAAGTCTCTATGAGATCCCCCCCTCAATCTTCTAAATTCCAGCGAGTACAAGCCGAAGTCTATCCAGTCTTTCTTCATATGGAAACTCCTGCCATCCCAGGAATCAGTCTGGTGAACCTTCTCTGTACCCCCTCTATGGCAAGAATGTCTTTCCTCAGATTAGGAGACCAAAACTGTACGCAATACTCCAGGTGTGGCCTCACCAAGACCCTGTACAACTGTAGTAGAACCTCCCTGCTCTTGTACTCAAATCCTTTTGCCATGAATGCCAACATACCATTCGCTTTCTTCACAACCTACTTTTCAATGACTGGTGTACCATGACACCCAGGTCTCGCTGCATCTCCCCTTTTCCTAATCGGTCACCATTCAAATAATAGTCTACCTTCCTGTTTTTGCCACCAAAGTGGATAACCTCACATTTATCCACATTATACTGCATCTGCCATGCATTTGCCCACTCACCCAGTCTATCCAAGTCATCCTGCAGCCTCCTAAGCATCCTCCTCACAGCTAACACTGCCCCCCAGCTTCGTGTCATCCGCAAACTTCGAGATGTTGCATTTAATTCCCTCGTCCAAATCATTAATGTATATTGTAAATAGCTGGGTCCCAGCACTGAGCCTTGCGGCACCCCACTAGTCACTGTCTGCCATCCTGAAAAGGACCCGTTCACTCCTACTCTTTGCTTCCTGTCTGTCAGCCAGTTCTCTATCCACATCAATACTGAACCGCCAATACCGTGTGCTTTAAGTTTGTATACCAATCTCTTGTGTGGGACCTTGTCGAAAGCCTTCTGAAAGTCCAGATGCAACACATCCAATGCTTCTCCCTTATCCACTCTACTAGTTACATCCTCAAAAAATTCAATAAGATTCGTCAGACATGATTTACCCTTCGTAAATCCATGCTGACTTTGTCCAATGATTTCACCACTTCCCATCTTTAATAATTGACTCTAGCAGTTTCCCCACTACCGATGTTAGACTAACTGGTCTGTAATTCCCCGTTTTCTCTCTCCCTCCCTTTTTAAAAAGAGGTACAGTGAGAAACTTTTTTGTTGCGTGCTAACCAGTCAGCAGAAAGACAACACATGATTACAATCAAGGCACCCACAGTGTACAGATACATGATACATGAAGGGAATAATGTTTACTGCCAAGTAAAGTGCAGTACAGTCTGATTAAAGATGAGCCAAGGGTTATCATTAAAGTAGATAGTAGTTCAGGACTGCTCGCTGGTTGTGGTGGGATGGCTCAGTTGCCTGAAAACAGCTGGGAAGAAACAGTCCCTGAATCTGGAGGTACATTAATAAATAACATAAAAATTATACAAAATTATAATAAATAAACATGTTTGGCAGAATTTCTTGCTTCAAATAACAATGCTTTTGGAACAGAAATCTGCCAAAAGTTGAAATATGAAAGACATTAAAAATCCATTTCACTGTATAACGAGGGAGTTAGCACCCAAATGTACGAGTTTCAGACGGTAACTCACACACATCTTGAGATAAATTCTAGAAATGCAAGCACTTTGTCAGAATTCAGTTAGTATTTGTGAATAAGGCTGGCAATTCATATTATTCTCTATGTGTGCTGTCAGTGCAGTTAAACTGAAACGTCGCACTTGGAGAATCGGACTGGTTCTACCGAGTGCTTTTTGAGAGTTAAGCTGGTGTGTGTGTGTGTGTGTGTGTGTGTGTGTGTGTGTGTTGTGTGTGTGTGTGTGTGTGTGTGTGTGTGTGTGTGTGTGTGTGTGTGTGTGTGTGTGTGTGTGTGTGTGTGTGTGTGTGTGTGTGTGTGTGTGTGTGTGTGTGTGTGTGTGTGTGTGTGTGTGTGTGTGTGTGTGTGTGTGTGTGTGCGTGTGCGTGTGCGTGTGCGTGTGTGTGTGCGTGTGTGTGTGCGTGTGTGTGTGTGTGTGTGTATACACATATTCACAAACACACACACATATATCATATATATATAGATCATATATAGATAAATATGATCTATATACATCTATATGTTCTATATATACAGTATATGTGTGTGATCTATATATATATCATTCATATATATATATCATACATATATTTGTGTGTATTTGTTTTTAAACTGAATTTATTTTCTCTCGTATATTATATTGTTTACAGTGTATTAATATTACATATTCTGTTGCGCTGTTGCAAGTAACAATTGCATTCTTCTATCTGGGACATATGACAATACAACACACTTGACTCTTGGTACAGTGAAAAACCTTTGTTGCGCGCTAACCAGTCAGTGGAAAGACAATACATGATTACAGTCGAGCCGTCTACAGTGTACGGACACATGATAAGGGAGTAACGTTTAGCACAAGGTAAAGCCAGCAAAGTCCGATCAAATATAGTCCGAGGGTCACCAATGAGGTAGATAGTAGTTCAGCGCTGCTCTCTGGTGGTGGTGGGATGGTACGGTTGCCTGATAACAGCTGGGAAGAAACTGTCCCTGAATCTGGAGGTGTGCGTTTTCACACTTCTGAACCTTTTGCCCGATGGGAGAGGGGAGAAGAGGAAGTGGCCGGGGTGCGACTGGTCCTTGATGATGCTGCTGGCCTTGCCGAGGCAGCGCAAGGTGTGGATGGAGTCAATGGCAGGGAGGTTGGTTTGTGCGATGGTCTGGGCTGCGTCTACAATTCGCTGCAATTTCTTGCGGTCTTGGATGGAGCTGTTCCCGAACCAAGCTGTGATGCATCCCGATAAAATGCGAGAGTTGTAGGGGACACGCCAAACTTCCTAAACCTCCTCAGGAAGTTACCATTATAAACCAACAGAATGGAATGGTGGATAGACATAAAATGCTGGAGTAACTCAGCGGGACAGGCAGCATCTCTGGAGTGAAGGAATGGGTGAGATTTCGGGTCGAGATCATTGAGTTTGAGAGTCAGGGGAGAGGGAGACATAGAGATATGGAAGGGTAAGGTGTGAAAACACGGATCAAAGGGGACAATGTTCAAGGAAATGTAGGTCGGTTCATTGTTAGCTGAGGGGGCGGTGACAACGAGGAGTACAGTCAGTAAAATTAAATCAGGAGGACAGTGAAACTAGTCGGAGAACTAGGGTGGGGGAGGGATGGAGAGAGAGAGAAAGCAAGGGTTACTTGAAGTTAGAGAAGTCAATGTTCATACCGCTGGGGTGTGAGCTGCCCAAGTGAAATATGAGGTGCTGCTCCTCCAATTTGCGCTGGGCCTCACTCTGACAATGGAGGAGGCCCGGGGAAGAAAGGGAGGGGGAGTTAAAGTGCTGAGCAACCTGGAGATCAGGCAGGTTTAGGCAGACTGAGCGAAGCGATCACCAAGCCTGCGCTTGCTCTCGCCGATATCTAGGAGTCCACACCTGGGACAGGACAAGCTTTTGCGTCTAATAGGACAAAAGGTCTCCTGCCTTTTTGTGTCTGTCTTCGGTTGAAACCGGCATCTGCTGTTCCTTCCTATTAAACTAAACAAGCCTCCTTCTTCATTCAGTCATTTAATACAGACAGCTCGAATTAGCATCTGAAGAAGGGTCTCGACCCGAAACGTCACCCTTTCCTTCTCTCCAGAGATGCTGCCTGTCCCGCTGAGTTACTCCGGGATTTTATGTCTATCTAAGGTCGACTTGGATCTCTCTCTCTCTCTCCCATTCTCCCTGTCCGCCCTAGGCTCCTGGCAGAACATCCCAGTGCAGGTGATTCAGCCTCCTCATCTTCTGTTCCGAGCAACATTAATAAAACGTTCAAACATTCTTCTCCAGGCTTATGTCGGCATCTGGACTCCTCAATTGGATTATACATCCACAATCACATTGCAAGGCAACTATTATGTTATATTTAGCCGCTCGGAATTAGTCAGCTGCCGCCGAGCGTTCTTGCTAGAGTGGTGTGCATCATCTGTAATTCAGATTTGAGAATCACAATTGGCATTTAGCTTGAAGGTTAGTTAATGACTGGCTGGCATTTTGTCATCTGCATCGTGTCACAGAAAGCAGGCCCTTCAGCCCACCCGAGTCCATGCTAACCGTCAAGCCTCCAGCTACTGCCTCCACATCCTCGGGAGATTGAGGATGAATCAACCAAGGTTCCGCACAGCCGGCTGCTCCGGGAAGGTTAGATCGCGCGGGATCCACGGAGAGACAGCTGAATGGATAGGAAACTGGCTTCATAAGATCGTCAGTGATAGGAGCAGAATCAGGCCATTCGGCCCATCAAGTCTACTCCGCCATTCAATCATGGCTGATCGAGGGTACACAAAATGCTGGAGAAACTCAGCGGGTGCAGCTGCATCTGCAGTTCCTTCATTAACACAGTCATGGCTGATCTCTCTCTCCCTCCTAACCCCATTCTCCTGCCTTCCCCCCATAACCTCTGACGCCCGCACTAATCAAGTACGGCTACATGGAAGGAAGCAGAGGGTGATGGTGGAAGGCTGCTTGTCGGGCTGGAGGCCTGCGACTAGTGGTGTGCCTCAGGGTTCGATACTGTTTTGTCATCTACACCAATGATTTGGATGAGAACATACAGGGCAAGGTTAGCAAGTTTGCTGATGATACAGAAGTGAGTGGTTTTGCAGATAGCGAAGATGGTTGTGAACGATTGCAGCAGGATCTGGATCGATTGGCCAGGTGGGCGGAGGAATAGTTGATGAAATTTAATGCATAGAAATGTGAGGTGTTGCATTTTGAGAAGTCTAACATGGGCAGGACCTACACGGTAAATGGTAGGGCTCTGGGGAGTGTTTTGTAGAGCAGAGGGATCTAGGAGTGCAGGTGCCTGGTTCATTATAGAGTCACAGGTAAATCGAGTGGTCAAAAAAGGCGTTTGGCACTTTGGCCTTCATCAGCCAGAGTATTAAGTATAGAAGGTGGGAGGTCATCTTGATGTTGATAAGACGTTGGTGAGGCCAAATTTAGAGTATTGTGTTCAGTTCCGGGCACCGTGTTATAGGAAAGACATGGTCAAGCTGGAAAGGGTACTGAGAAGATTTACAAGGATGTTGTCAGGACTAGAGGGTGTGAGCTACAGAGAGAGGTTCCGGTGGCTGGCACTCCACTCCTGAAAGCGCAGGAGGATGAGGGGTGATAATATAGTGGTGTATAAAATCATGAGAGGATTAGATCGGGTCGATGCAGAGTCTCTTGCCCAGAGTACGGGAATCGAGGACCAGAGGACATAGGTTTAAGGTGAAGGGGAAAATATATATATATTTTTTTTTAATATATATTTTTATTAGAGTACGTAGGCAGTGACTTAGCAAACACATGTTTTGATAGCAATATTTCATGTACAACAGTCATACATTATTAATATTGTCAAGTGAATCATTTTGACTCTAATAATTTTTTTTTTTTTTAAAGAGAGGAAAACAGAAAGAAAAATAAAATAAAAATCAACATCAAAAAAGAAAATCGTAAAGAATGGAATAAATTACTGGGAAAATATTTAATAGGAACCTGAGGGGTAACTTTTACACACAGAGGGTGGTGGGTGTATGGAACGAGCTGCCAGAGGAGGCCGTTGAGACAGGTACAGTACGTGGTTAGGTTTGGAGGGATATGGGCCCAACGTTGGCAGATGGGATTAGTGTAGCTGGGACATGTTGGCCGGTGTGGGCAAGGGCCTGTTTCCACTCTGTATTGCTCTAAGACCCTCCCTAGATTCTAATCACTTCCCCACACACTAGAGCCAGTTTACAGTAATCAATTAATCTACCGACCGACACATCCTTGCAATGTGGGAGGAAACTGGAACAGTAGAGAGAGTGCCCACACTGACACAAGAAGAACGTGTGCAGACACAAAAGGCCGGAGTAACTCAGCGGGACGGGCAGCATCTCTGGTGAGAAGGAATGGGTGACGTTCCGGGTCAAGACCCTTCGTCAGGCTGACGACGGTCGATCGCCCGCTCACACTAGTCCTACGTTATCCCACTTTCTCATCCACTCGCTGCACACTAGGGGTGATTTACAGAGGGCCAATCAGACGAGAAACCCGCACCCGTCTTTGTGACGTGGCAGGAAACCGGAGCTCCCGGAGGAAACCCACGCGGTCACCGCGGGAGCGTGCAAACTCTACAGCGGCAGTACCCCAGGTCGGGATCGATCCCCGGGCCTCTGGCGTGTGAGGCACTTCCTTGCCCCCAATTGTTCTTGCCGGAGGGACCTTCTTTGTGAAGACAAAGTAGGGACCGTTGAAGGAGATCAGAAGCCGAGCTCCGGTTCGCAAGGTAACTCAGTAACTCAGCCGCAGGGTCAGGCAGCATCTCTGGGGAACATGGGTGGGTGACGTTTCAGGTGGGGACCAACTTCAGGCCAGATTCACTGAGACAAATGTTAGCCGGCTTCATCACAGCTACTTGGTCTGCTGAGGTGCCCTTGAATGCCAATCGTAGTTACAAGAGTCACAGAACACAGACCTGTACTGCACAGGAACAGGCCCTTTGGCTCACAATGCCCTTGCCAAACATGATGCCGCCACCATCTCTCAGCTGCCAGCCCATAATCCATGTCCCTCCATTACCTGCATAATTATGTGCCTGTCCAACAGTCTTAAATGCCGCAGTTATATCTGCCCCAACGGCTGGTCACGGTGGCGCAGCGGTAGAGTTGCTGCCTCACAGCGAACACAGCGTCGGAGACCCGGGTTCGATCCCGACTACGGGTGCTGTCAAAGTCAAGGTCAACTTTATTCGTCACAGAGTAAACAAATTTGTCCGTACGGAGTTTGCACGTTCTCCCCGTGACCTGCGTGGGTTTTCTCCGAGATCTTCGGTTTCCTTCCACACTCCAAAGACTTTACAAGGTTTGTAGGTTAATCGGCTTGGCAAATGTGAAAACTGTCCTTGGTGGGTGTGGGACAGTGTTAATGTGCGGGGATCGCTGGTCGGCGCGGACCCGGTGGGCCGAAGGGCCTGTTTCCACGCTGTATCGGAACCACCCCTGGCAGCATGTTCCAGGCACCCACCATCCGCTGTGTGGGTCTCTGTAAACGGCCCGTTGTGTGTAGGATGCGGAAGTGGGTTGACATAGAACGAGTGGCATGGGTGATCGATGGACAGCACGGACTCAGTGGGCCGAAGGGCCCGTTTCCATGATGTATCTCCAAACCGAACCAAAGAATTAACCTACGAACCTACGTATGAGACAGCTGAGCTAAGGTCAGGATCGAACCTGGGTCTCTGGCGCGGTGAGGTGAATGATCAATGAATCAGTGATGTCTCGTTAAATATTGGCCAGGACTTTGGTGTGAAGCATGGGATGAAGCGTCTCTCTGATGCGGAACTCACTGAACCGTTGGCCTGGAATCTATTCACAAGCCTCCAGACGCGAAACCTGGCCTCCCAAACGCACAAGACGTTGGCGAGAGTGCCGATCACGGTGGCAGCTGCAGTCCATGATTAATGCAAAATAATTGAAATCAGATTATCTCATCAGCACATTTTTCAACAGTATCTGCTCTGCTGTGGCTGGTGACATCGGCCACTTCAAAATAATTGGTCATTTAAATTCTTGTAAGCGCACACTAAAAAACAAAAATATCATCAACAGAAGACAGAATTTAGTCTGACACTGTTTTGCGTTATTTCCATTGAAGGCGATAACTTATCACCATTCGCCGTGGAGCCATTGCTTCAGCTGAATAAATCCCATTATCCACAGGGTATTTTTAAAGCGGAGATCGACAGGCTCTTGGTTAGCGCGGGAGTCAGAGGTTACGGGGAGAAGGCAGGAGAACGGGGTTGAGAGGGAACGCTAGCTCCGCCAGGCTTGAGTGGCGGAGCGGACTTAGTTTGGTTTCGTATAGAGATACTGCATGGAAACAGGCCCTTCGGCCCACCGGGTCCGCACCGACCAGCGATCCGCACACATTAACGCTATCCTTCACCGGGGACACTCATTACATTTATAGCCGGCCAATTAACCGACAAACCTGCACGAAAGCGGAGACCTCGGAGAAAACCCACGTGGGTCACGGGGAGAACGTACAAACTCGGTACGGACAGCGCCCGTAGCCAGGATCGAACCCGGGTCTCTGGCGCTGTGAGGCAGCAACTCGACCGTTCCGTAAATGGCCAAATTCTGCTCCGAGTTCTGCTTGCGTCTCTATGACCTATTTTCCCACCGTTTCCCCCTGCAGCTGGAAACGCAGCATCCATGTTGTGTCAGCATCATGCCAGCGCAAGGTTAATTCCCGGGATGGCGGGACTGTCGTACGCTGAGAGAATGGAGCGGCTGGGCTTGTACACTCTGGAGTTCAGAAGGATGAGAGGGGATCTTATTGAAACATATAAGATTATTAAGAGTTTGGACACGCTAGAGGCAGGAAACATGTTCCTGATGTTGGGGGAGTCCAGAACCAGGGGCCACACAGTTTAAGAATAAGGGGTCGGCCATTTCGAACGTAGATGAGGAAACACTTTTTCACGCAGAGAGTTGTGAGTCTGTGGAATTCTCTGCCTCAGAGGGCGGTGGAGGCCTGTTCTCTGGATACTTTCAAGAGAGAGCTAGATAGGGCTCTTGAAGACAGCGGGGTCAGGGGATATGGGGAGAAGGCAGGAATGGGGTACTGATTGTGGACGATCAGCCAGGATCACATTGAATGGCAGTGCTGGCTCGAAGGGCCGAATGGCCTCCTCCTGCACCTATTGTCTATTGTCATGTTGTGTCAGCCCACTGCCCAGCTACAAACCAGGCTCAGACATCAAGATCAAAATGACCCGATACCGGAATCAGCTACATTTAGACAGATTGCATGCCCAGCCCAATTTAATCTGACAGAGCTTCATGTTCCCGAGACCTCAGGAGGAACTAGCTACAGAAGTCTAAAGAAGGGTCTCGACCAGAAACGTCACCCATTCCTTCTCTCCAGAGACGCTGCCCGTCCCGCTGAGTGACTCCAGCTTTTTGTGTCTATCTTCGGTGTGAACCACTCTACACGACGGACGGTACAGCACAGGAACAGGCCCTTCGGCCCACAACGTCCGTGTTGAACACGATGCAAAGACCAGCGTTTATCTGTCTGCACGTAATCCCTATCCCCCCCCCCATTCTCTGCCTATCTGACCGCCATGTAAACGCCACTGTCATCTCCACCTTTGCCGGAACCAAAACTAAATCCCACACCAGTATCTCTACAATTTGCAAAGACATCTTAGCATTTCCCACAGAGGAATCCTTCACAGGAAAACTCTCTTGAAGGGACACCAGTGAAAAATATGAAGCAGTCCCTTCGCAGCCTTGTGAACCCGCAGCTTATTACCAGAATTAACAGGGGGATTTTCATCTGTTTTCATCCATTCTGAGTTGCAATCTTTTTTGATTATGCACGCTGGGGTTAATGAAACCGCCGGGATGTGGCGCGGAGAGAGAGATTGATAGTCGAGGCCTCGTTATATCCCGATGCTCAACTCTGCTGCAGCACACCACAGAGGTCATCGACAGGCGTGACGTACTCTTGCTACAGTGAGAGTGACGATGCCTCATTTATATTGTACTGGTGGGAGCTCAGGCAGTTAGTTCGAACCCACGGTCTGCACGAAACGTCTTTGCAATGTACCAGGAAATGAATCATTCTCCAGGGCAAATTGAGTGTTGTTGCACTAGGTAAAAAACACAAACTGCAGGTGTGTGGCGGGCTGCAGATACAAGGAACTGCAGATGCTGCTCACAAGGAAAGAAAAGACGCAAAGTGCTGGAGTCAAGTGCACACCCGCTCCTAGGCACAGAAAGCCTTGCTTTTATTGAAGGCTTTCTAGAGAGAGCTAGATAGGGCTCTTAAAGATAGCGGAGTCTGGGGATATGGGGAGAAGGCAGGAACGGGGTACTGATTGGGGACGATCAGCCATGATCACATTGAATGGCGGTGCTGGCTCGAAGGGCCGAATGGCCTACTCCTGCACCTATTGTCTATTGTCTATTGAAGGCTTGCATGTATTCTGTGAATAGTGAAAGCCACGGAGAGAGTGGATAACCATATAACATATAACCATAGAACAATTACAGCACGGAAACAGACCCTCTCGGCCCTTCCAGTCCATGCCGACCATTTGTTTTCCCCTAGTCCCATCTACCTGCTCCATTCCCTCCATACCCCTCCATTCCCTTCACGTCCATATACCTATCCACTTTACTTTTAAATGTTAAAATCGATCCTGCCTCCACCACTTCTGCTGGAAGCTCATTCCACACAGCCACCACCCTCTGAGTAAAGAAGTTCCCCCTCACGTTACCCCTAAACTTCTGTCCCTTGATGTGGAGAGGATGTTTCCACCAGTGGGAGAGTCCAGGACCAGAGGTCACAGCCTCAGAATTAAAGGACGTTCCTTTGGGAAGGAGATGAGGAGGAATTTCTTCAGTCAGAGGGTGGTGAATCTGTGGAATTAATTGCCACAGAAGGCTGTGGAGGCCAAGTCAATAGATATTTTTCAGGCTGAGATATTGTCTATTGTCTATAATTTGAATCCACAGTAGCAGAAAGCTCTGCAGATGCATGAAAGGATTCTGGCAACCTCATTACTGGTTTTCAGTTCACTGTTTATTCTAGGCCATCCATATTGTTAATTGAGTCAGTTGTGACATTTTAAATCTGACATCATATAATCGGGCCGATGCGCAGAGTCTCTTGCCCAGAGTAGGTGAATCGATGACCAGAGGACACAGGTTTACAATGAAGGGGAAAAGATTTAATAGGAATCTGAGGGGTAACTTTTTCCCACAAAGGTTGGTGGGTGTATGGAACGAGCTGCCAGAGGAGGTCGTTGAGGCTGGGACTATCCCAACACTTAAGGAACAGGTAGACAGGTACTTGGATAGGACAGGTTTGGAGGGATATGGACCAAGCGCGTTCAGGAGGGACTAGTGTGGCTGGGACATGTTGGCCGGTGTGGGCGAGTTGGGCCGAAGGGCCTGTTTCCACACTGCATGACTGTAGGACTCGACGACAGGTTAGACTCCAATACGGCTCCTCAACAAATGAGGGTGAACGAAGCAAAACGAAGGACGTTTTAAACAGCGCCACTTTATAGCTGTCGTTTCTGTGAATGGACTGAGCCCAGGAACAAATAAATCAGACAGGCATGCAAAAATCACACCAGCACCGCTCCATATTATGATCCTCCAAAGCTAAGTAATGTGCCTTTCTCGACAGAAGTTGCATTACAAACTTCATGTATTTGTAATTAGAGTATAGATTAGTAATCTCTCCGGAGAGCTTGTCAGGCTAATTTGTAGTCCACACTGAAAATCCTCACCTCATGCTGATTTAATTCCAGACACTTCCCCAGAGAAGGGAGTGTTGTGGACTTAATTTGGGCACCGTGTGGGGATTTAAGGAGCAATGGCTACTTATGACAGTCGTGCCAAGATACAACAAGGGGCCAAGAGCCAAGTCCAGTTCAGTTCAGTCATTTTTAGTTTAGTTTGGTTTAGTTTAGTTTAGTTTAGAGAGACAGCACGGAAACAGGCCCTTCGGCCCATCGAGTCTGCGCTGACCAGCGAACTCCGCACATTAACACTATCCTACACACACTCGGTACGATTTTTCATTTAGAAACGTCGAAAATAGTTGCAGGAGTAGGCCATTCGGCCCTTCGAGCCAGCACCGCCATTCAATACGATCATGGTTGATCATCCACAATCAGTACCCCGTTCCTGCTTTATCCTCATATCCCTTGTTTCCGTTAGCCCTAAGAGCTAAATCTAACCCTCTCTTGAATACATCCAGTGAATTGGCCTCCACTGCCTGCTGTGGCAGAGAATTTCACAGATTCACAATTCTCTGGGTGGAAAAGATTTTCCTCATCTCAGTCCTAAATGGCCTACCCCTTATTCTTAAACTATGTGACCCCTGGTTCTGGATTCCCCTAACATCGTGGTACATTTTTTCTGTCCAATCCCTTAAGAATGTTATATGTTTCTATAAAATCTCGTCCTTCTAAATTCCAGTGAACATAAGCCCAGTCGACCCATTCTTTCATCATATGTCAGTCCTGCCACCCCAGGTACCACACCAATTAACCTACCGACCCGCACGTCTTTCGAGTGTAGGAGGAAACCGAAGATTTCGGAGAAAACCCACGCGGGTCGCGAGGAGAACGTGCAAACTACGTACAGACAAGCACCGGTAGTCAGGATCGAACCCGGGTCACTGGCGCTGTGAGGCAGCAACTCTAGTACCGTGCCACCCTGTTAGGTTTATGATACCATTGTGTGCACGAATAAAATTATAAGCTTCAAAGACGTTTCCACAATTACAGCCTGATAATGGCAAAAAAAAAACGTATACTTAAATTTTGGAAAAATGCATCCACCCCAACTCTTAAAATGTGGATGGCAAGCATGTCTGAGACGCTACATCTCGAAGATATGAGGCTCGTCTTAGCAGGAAAATCAGAGCGATTTTTTAAAGATATGATTACATTGATTCATTACAAGCATAGTAGGGTACAACGCAACTCTGGAATTAAACCGATTTACGGACAAGGCGATGGGTGGGGTGAGGAACGAAGTCGGTATATCAACACGTTTTGGTCTTTTTTTCCTTTTTTTTTCCTTTTTCCTTTTATTATTTTGTGTTTTTGTCTTTTTATTTTTTTTGTAAGTTTTTACTTATTCACTCTGCGACTACGCTCTTTGGTAGTTTAGGGGTTTACACATTCACTCGCTCGTTCACTCTCTCTCTTTCCTGCTCTTTTTCTATTTCATTTTTGTCGAAGTTAAAATGGAAGATGTACAATAAATGTATTTTGTCATATGCCGCGGTTTATACTACTGTACGCTGCTTCTAATAAAAATATTATTAAAAAAAAAAAAAAATTATAAGCAAGTTCATTTTTATAAGCAAGATCAATTAATATTGACATTTTGGAAGGGAACATTATCCCCCACAATTAAAATGTGGACAGTGGAAATGTTGGAGACGTTGCATTTGGAAAGAATCAGATTTGTCCTAATGGACAAATACGAACTTTGAACAGATATGGTCTCCATATACAGAATATTTGAAGGGGTAGCTGTTCTTGGCATCACAACTCAATGGGTACCCGGCAGGATCAGATGAAAATAACTTTCTGTTTGTCTTTTTGATTTGTATACATGTCTCTATTGATATTGCTATTTGAAATTGTGTTATTCACTATTAAGATGTATACCATAATCTCTCTTTTTTTTAATATATATATAATACTTTGTTTTAATTAAATACATATAACAAGAATATATACATTTTTTTTTCTTCTTTCTCTTCTCTTTCTATATCAAAATTATTATTTAATCACTATTCTGATTAAATTAAAATCTATTCTTTTCTTTTTCTACTTTCTAAAAAAATAGAAGTTTATAAGAATTACTTGTAACATTCGTATACTTATTGAAATAAGTTGGTTGTGTATTTGAAAAGTTGTTACACCGTTGTTATGATGGATTACTTATAATAAAAATATTATTACAAGATCATTTTTTTGCGCCATGCGAGTCATGTAAGTGATAGCGGGGAGCGATTACAGGCACTAAGGTTTATTTTTACACCTTCATTGCTGTTCCTTCCTAATATTCCTCAGCTTATAACTGAAAGGCTGTGTCCAATTTGATATGGAGCAAGTCATCTCCATTATTGAGACATCACGAACTGCAGATGCTGAAATCTCGGGCAAACACAAAACTTTAGAGATACAGTGTGGAAACAGGCCCTTTGGCCGACCGAGTCCCCACCGACCAGCGACCCCCACCCCCCCCCCACCCCTCCCACCCCACACACTAACATTGTCCCACACACACTAGGGACAATTTACGCATACACCAAGCCAATTAACCTACAGGCCTGCACGCCTTTGGAGTGTGGGAGGAAAACCCCCGAGGATGTGGGAGGAAAACCCACGCAGGTCACGGGGAGAACGGACAAACTCCATACAGTCAGCATCCGTAGTCAGGATGGAACCCGGGTCTCTGGCGCTGTGAGGCAGCAACTCTACCGCTGCGCCACCGTGCTGCGCTACTTGTCCACTTGTGGAGGGAGATGGAGTGAAGACCATCTGAAGCTGAAGCAGGGTCCCGACCGGGAGCGTCATCAGTCCATTCCCAGATGTTCACGTTGGAAGGACCACGAGGGCAGCAAATTAGCACAATCCATCACTTCCAGAGTCATAGAGTGACACAGCCTGGAAACAGGCCCTTCGGCCCAACTTGCCCACACCGGCCAACATGTCCCAGCTACACTAGTCCCACCTGCCTGCGCTTGGCCCATCTCCCTCCAAACCTGTTCTATCCATGCACCCGTCTAACTGTTTCTTGAACGTTGGGATAGTCCCAGCCTCCACGACCTCCTCTGGCAGCTCGCTCCATACACCCACCACCCTTTGTGAGGAAAAAGTTACCCCTCGGATTCCTATTAAATCTTTTCCCCTTCACCGTAAACCTGTGTCCTCCGGTCCTCGGTTCCCCTGCTCTGGGCACGAGACTCTGCGCATCGGCCCGATTCTATGACGTCAGATTTAAAATGTCACAACTGACTCAATTAACAATATGGATGGTCTAGAATAAACAGTGAACTGAGTGAAAACCAGCAATAAGATTGTCAGAATCCTTTAGTGAATCTGCAGAGCTTTCTGCTACTGTGGATTCAAATTATTCCCGCTTAAATTGCTTATTTGCCTTTATTAAGGCTGCAATAATCGCACAAGCTGTAATTAGTCCAGCTGAAGAGTGCTCGGGGCTGTGAAGTAAAATTCTTTTCTCCTGCATGACCTGAGGTGTCAAGAATAATTAAGTTTTTGCTTGACGGATAGCAAACGACAAAAATAGCAATGAGGGTAAATGAACAGATAAACAGAGACAGCAGATCGTGAGTCTTGAGCTAACATGACGTAAAATGCTGGAGTAACTTAGCGGGACAAACTGCGTCTCCGGAGAGAAGGAATGGGTGACGTTTCGGGATCTCTCCAGAGACGCCGCCTGCCCCGCTGAGTTACTCCAGCTTTTTGTGTCTATCTTCGGTTTAAACCAGCATCTGCAATTTTTTCATACAAAAGAGATGGGGAGGGGGTGGGGTTGGTGGGGGGGTGGGGGGGTGGATTTATTTCCCAGCTGTTGTCGGGCAGCTGAACCATCCCACCACAACCAGAGAGCAGCGCTGAACTACCGTCTGCCTCATTGGTGACCCTCGGACTAAACATGTTTAAGAAGGAACTGCAGATGCTGGAAAAATCGAAGGTAGACAAAAATGCTGGAGAAACTCAGCGGGTGAGGCAGCATGAATGGAGCGAAGGAATAGGTGACGTTTCGGGTCGAGACGTCTTCGAAGGGTCTCGATCCGAAACGTCACCCATTCCTTCGCTCCATAGATGCTGCCTCACCCGCTGAGTTGCTCCAGCATTTTCGTCCACCTCGGACTATCCTTGATCGGACTTTGCTGGCTTTACCTTGCACTAAACGTTAATTCCCTTATCGTGTATCTACACCCTGTAAATGGCACGATCGCTGGTTATGGGTTTTTGAGGTTATACAGAAAGTGCAGGTCAGGCTCACAAGGGAAAGACCAAAGATACTTCTAATTTCAGATTTCCAGCATCTGCAGTTTCCTGTGTAAACCTCAACCTGAAATATCAGCAAACCTCCTGAGCTGTAGTGCTGCTGCAGGCAAGGATCTCATTCTTCCGTTTCGCGACACATGGCAATAAAACGCTCTTGAGTCTTGATAAGAACACCAGCACTTATTTCACACAGAAACATAAAAACACAGAAAAATAGGTGCAGGAGTAGGCCATTCGGCCCTTTGAGCCAGCACCGCCATGCAATATGATCATGGCTGATCATCAGCAATCGATCATTGTGGGCTCCACTTTTCCTGGATCTTCAGTGCTGGCTGCACTTTGCTCTGCACCTCGAGATTCCCTCTCCCCTGACTCTCAGTCTGAAGACCCAAAACGTCACCTATTCCTTTTCTCCAGAGACGCTGCCTGACCCGCTGAGTTACTCCAGCATTTTGTCTCTATCTTTGGAGATAGGGGTTTGTTTGACATGGCAGCATGCTTAATTTATTTAGAAATCAGGTTTAATTTAGTTTAGAGATACAGCGCGGAAACAGGCGCTTTAGCCCACCGGGTCTGCGGTCCCCGACCAGCGATCCCCGCGCACTAACACTATCCTACACACACTAGGGATGATTTACAATTATACCAAGCCAATTAACCTACAAATCTGTACGTCTTTGGAGTGTGGGAGGAAACCGGAGATCTCGGAGAAAACCCGCGCAGGTCACGGGGAGAACGTACAAACTCCGTACAGACAGTGCCCAGGGTCAGGATCGATCCCAGGTCCTTGGCGCTGTGAGGCAGCAACTCTACTCTGGAGTTTAGAAGGATGAGAGGGGATCTTATTGAAACATATTAGATTATTAAGGGTTTGGACACGCCAGAGGCAAGAAATATGTTCCTGATGTTGGGGGAGTCCAGAACCAGGGGCCACAGTTTAAAAATATGGGGTACGCCATTTAGAACGGCAATGAGGACTTTTTCATCCAGAGAGTGAGTGTGTGGAATTCTCTGCCTCAGAGGGCGGTGGAGGCTGGATATTTTCAAGAGAGAGCTAGATAGGGCTCTTAAAGATAGCGGAGCCAGGGGATATGGGGAGAAGTAAGGAACGGGGTACTGATTGGGGATGATCAGCCATGATCACATTGATTGGCGGTGCTGGTTCGAAGGGCCGAATGGCCTACTCCTGCACCTGTTGTCTATTGTCTATTGTCTACCGCTGCGCTACCAGTCGGAATGCTGTCTGATTGTTTCATTGTTTAAGAAGGAACTGCAGATGCTGGAAAATCGAAGGCAGACAAAAATGTTGGAGAAACTCAGCGGGTGCGGCAGCATCTATGGAGCGAAGGAAATAGGCAACTTTTCGGGCCGAAGCCCTTATTGTCTATTAATTGGCTTGGTATCAGTGTAAATTATCCCTCGTGTGCGTAGGATTCTATATCTTTATTATCATTTTTGCATACCCAGAGGAAAACGACAAAGCGTTTCTCAACCAGTGTCCATTCAGTATGCGGTAGAAAATAACTAGAAATAGAGAATAAAAGTACATATATCACGAGTTCCGATCGGCAGTGGCACGACAATGGCTCTGCTTCACTGTGTCCAGGTTGGTGGTTGGTGCGCGATACTTTGGCAGGGGGCAAAGTCCGTTTATCAGTCTAATTGCCTGCGGGAAGAAGCTGAGGAGCATCCTGCTGGTTTTGCAGCTGATGCTCCTGTACCTCTTCCCAGATGGCAGGATGGAGAATATGTGATGCGATGGGTGGTAGGGGTCTTTGATGATGGAGATGGCTCTGCTGATACATCTCTTCCTGTATATGTCCAGCAGGAAAGGGAGTGGAGCACCAATAATCCTGCTGGCGGTCTTCACAATCCTGTCCAGTTGGTGCCGCTCGTACGCCTTGCAGCTCCCGAACCAGGAGGTGATGCCGTAGGTTAATGTGCTCTCGATTGTCCCCCTATAAAAAGTTCGTCGGTGTGCAGTGGGGAGACCTGTTTGCGCGCGGGGATCGCTGGTCGGCGCGGACCCAGTGGGCCGAAGGGGCCCGTTTCCTCGTTAATCTCCAAACTAAACTAAACTAAACTAAACACGCAGTGCGAGGCTCTCTTTACTCATTCACAACTACAGGCAGAACAGCAGGCACATGCAAAAAGATAGACAACATGGACAATTGAGGTTAACCACAGATTTACACTTTATGAAATTTGATTTAAGTATTTTGCGGAGGAGCCACATCCTGCGGAGATACAAAATGATCTTTCTCCCGTCAGATCTGTGGATAAACTGGAGATCTTATGCAGGGAAGTGCACGCTATCAGAACAGATATCAATGCCGCATATAACATGGCAAACACGGGCACATAGAAATAGCAACACACTCACAAGCTGCTCATTCATATGCAGCAGTCAAACTCACCATCGATTTGATCATTCATCCATTTTTAAAAGTATAATTGATTCAGAGACGGGCTATTTTCCAGTTCCTATGTTGCTGGTCTTAGGTGCAACTGATTCAAAGACAGGACTTAATGTTTAAGAAGGAACTGCAGACGCTGGAACATTCGAAGGTGGACAAAAATGCTGGAGAAACCCAGCGGGTGAGGCAGCATCTGTGGAGCGAAGGAATGGGTGACCTTGAAGGATCTCGACCCGAAACGTCACCCATTCCTTTGGTCCATGTTGGGGGAGTCCAGAAATAGGGGCCACAGAGATATGGGGGGAGTGGGGGGGGGGGCACAATGAGGCCTGACGTCTAGGACAGGTGTTGGCAGCCTACGACCCACGGGCCGGATCCGGCTCGTAATGCAAAATCATCCGGCCCATACGTGTGTTTTTTTAATTCGTTTTTGCGACCTGGGAGCTACAGCCAGTCGTGGGGCAGGTGAGCCGACCTGGGAGCGCAGGTGACCTGGGAACTGCAGGTCCTTTGGCCCAACATATCCCTGCCAAACAGCAATCGCCCTGTACACTAGCACCATACGACACAATAGGGGTAATTTACAATTTACCGAAGGACTTAACCTACAAACCTGCACGTCTTTAGCGTGTGGGGCAGGCGAGCCGACCTGGGACTGGCAGTAGCTCCCAGGTCACAAAACATGGGGGGACCCCCACCTCTCAAAACATGGGGGAGCTGTCCCCCCCACCCCCTTCCGTACCCCGTCCCCAGGTTTTCCACTCATGCCCCACAGTTATCCACAATCGGGGGTAGGCCATTTAGAACGGACATGAGGAAAAACCTTTTCACCCAGAAAGTTGAGAATCTGTGGAATTCTCTGGCTCAGAAGGTGGTGGGGGCCAATTCTCTGGATGCTTTCAAGAGAGAGTCGGATATAGTTCTTGAAGACTGCTGAGTCAAGGGATATGGGGAGAAGGCAGGAACGTGGTACTGATTGGGAACGGGGTACTGATCAGTCATGATCACAATGAATGGCGGTGCTGGCTCAAAGGGCCGAACGGCCTACTCCAGCACCTATTGTCTATTGTCTACTGTGACCTTTCTTCAGATTTTCTCGGTCTTTCTGAAGAGGAAACGTCACCCATTCCTTCTCTCCAGAGATGCTGCCTGTCCCGCTGAGTTACTCCAGCTTTTTGTGTCTATCTTCGGTTTAAGCCGGCATCTGCAGTTCCTTCTTACACATTAGGTTCTGCACAACGCTAACCGTTTATTTGCGTTCAGTTTTAGTTTAGTTTAGTTTTGAGATACGGCGCGGAAACAGGCCCTTTCCCACCGGGTGCGCGCCAACCAGCGCTCCCCATTAACACCATCCTGCACCCACCAGGGACAGGTTTTACATTGACCAAGCCAATTAATCTACAAACCTACACGTCTTTGGAGTGCGGGAAGAAACCGAGGATCTCGGAGAAAACCCGCGCAGGTCACGGGGAGAATGTACAAACTCCGTACAGACAGCAACCCTAGTCGGGATCGAACCCGGGTCTCCGGCGCTGCATTCGCTGTTAGGCACAAGTCTATCGCTGCGCCAGTGTTGTATTGGAGCGTTCCATTGGCGCCACAGCTGCCGCCGAGAAGCCGAGACCGGATCCTCGCGGGTCGGAGATGGAGCCTCGCGGGTCAGCGGAGCTCACGGCCATCAGTGCCTGGGTCTGCGCCACGGGAGCCTTCAGGAGAGGACCCGGCGGCGTTGGTGGAGAAGTCGGCGCGGCGCGGCGCTCAACGATGGCGACAACCGACGGACGAGGACGGACCACGTGGAAGTGAGGTCGTCGCTGCCGAGAGAAAGAACAAAGGAGGACCCAGCGTGGTGGGGGCCACCGTGAGCGAGGGGGGAGGGGAAATCTGTAACTTTGTAAGTGCCCTTTAAGGGCCACTATTTGCATACCTTGACAAGGTACGCAAGCAAAGAATTTCGCCCCAGCTTGTCACCCGTGACAATGCAGTGTTCAATTCTATTCTATTGATATATTTTTCGTTCTGCATAAAGTTTATCTTTGGAGATTCAAAATAGATGTTCCACTCCTCTGTGTTGGTTGTCACGGTGACAATAGACAATAGACAAGAGGCAATAGGTGCAGGAGTAGGCCATTCGGCCCTTCGAGCCAGCACCGCCATTCAATGTGATCATGTCTGATCATCCCCAATCAGTGCCCCGTTCCTGCCTCATAGGCGCTCTGCTTACTGGCCTCTTATGCTGCTGCAAGGTGGAGTTGCTGCCTCACAGCGCCAGAGACCCCCGGTTCGATCCTGACTACGGGCGCTGTCTGCACCGAGTTTGTACGCTCTCCCACAACCAGGTGGGTTTTCTCCAGGAGCTCCGGCTTCCGTCCACGTTCTAAACACGCACAGGTTTGTAGGTTAATTGGCTTCAGTTAAAAAAAAATTGTAAAGTTGTCCCTGGTGTGTAGGAGAGTGCTAATTATATCGCTGGCCAGCACGCCCGCGGTGGGCCGAAGGTCCTGGTCCTGCGCTGTACCTCAATAGTCTAAAGTAAATATTTGGCCTTTGTCCAACCATCTACCCCTCATCTGTGTTCCCCTATTACCCGTCATGTTTTGTCCCTGCTCCCCTCTCTTCCAGCTTCCTTTACCCAACCCCCCCCCAACACACCCCACACCACAATCCGATTAAGGGCACTGACCCAAAATGCCACTTATCCATGACATTATACAGACAAAACACAGCCAGCTCTGGAAGTGGAAACTAGAAACTGCAGATGCTGATTGACAAAAAGACACAAAGTGCTGGAGTAACTCAGCATTTCAGGCCACGTCTCCTGAGGACATGAAGATTGTGAAGACCCGATACGTCACCTAACCATGTTCTCCAGAGTCGCTGCCTGTCCCGTTGAGTTACTCCGGCACCTGCTCTCTGTTTTTGCTATAAACCAGCAATTGCTGTTCCATTTTTTTTAATTACAGTTTTATTACAGTGTTTAGTTCGTTTTAACTGTTGCCGAGAGTTTGGGGGTGGGAAAAGGGAATGAAAATCGTGTTGCTGCGGGCACACCTTCAGTTGAAAAACACTGCTCTGAGGTTTCCCAAATAGCAGCTTCAACTTGAGCAGCCCGAGCTTGCAGTAATAACACAGTAGGCACAAGTGAAGAGAACATCAGTCCACCCACCAACCAGCCTCAGGCTACAATTTAATAAGTAAGTAGGTTTATTGGCCAAGTATTCACATACAAGGAATTTGCCTTGATGCTCCGCCCACAAGTAACAACATGACATACAGTGACAGTTACGAATGACTCAGAAAACACTAAACATTAATCATAATTAAACGATAATGATAAAACACCATTGATCAAGCAGGCGAACCAACAAAATACCAGATCCAAGGGAGGCTACAGATTTTTGGCTGTTGAGGAGAGCAACTACTCGTGGATAAAAACTGTTGTTATGTCTGGCTGTGGCAGCTTTGACAGTCCGGAGTCGCCTTCCAGAGGGTCTTCATCTGCCTTCCTTAACCCAACACCGACACAAAAATGCTGGCGCAACTCAGCGGGCCAGGCAGCATCTCTGGAGGGAAGGAAGGGGCGACGTTTCGGGTCGAGACCCTTCATCTGCAGTTCCTTCCGGCACAATTCGCGACGAAGGATCTCGACCCGAAGGGTCACCCGTTCCTTCTCCCCAGAGATGCTGCCTGAGTTACTCCAGCTTTATTGCGTTTAAGTCAGCATCTGCAGTTCCTTCCTACATATTTCCTTAACCCAGCGGTGTGAACATTGAATTCGCCATGTTTTGGTGACGAAAAAAATCCTTCCCCCCCTCTCCCTCCTTCCCCCATATGCTTCCCCCACTTCTGTTCCTCTCCCTCCCACTGGTCTCGCACCTCTTCCAGCCCTCGTCCTCGCTCTGCATTCCTACCTCTGGCTTCACAGTTGGTGACCCGTCAATCCTTTTGTCTCATACCTCCTGTCTCTGTATCCCTGGCCGTTGTCCAGCAGTCTGTCGAATAAGACACTCAATGTCCGATTCACCTCTGCCCCATAATGGACATTGGAACTGGTGCGCTGCAATAGACAATAGGTGCAGGAGTGGGCCATTCGGCCCTTCGAGCCAGCACCGCCATTCAATGTGATCATGGCTGATCATCCCCAATCAGTACCCCGTTCCTGCCTTCTCCCCATATCCCCTGACTCCGCTATTTTTAAGAGCCCTATCTAGCTCTTCTCTTGAAAGCATCCAGAGAACCGGCCTCCACCGCCCTCTGAGGCAGAGAATTCCACAGACTCACAACTCTCTGTGAGAAAAAGTGTTTCCTCGTCTCCGTTCTAAATGGCTTACCCCTTATTCTTAAACTGTGGCCCCTGGTTCTGGACTCCCCCAACATCGGGAACATGTTTCCCGCCTCTAGCGTGTCCAAGCCCTGAACAATGCTGAGAACTACAGTCTGCACTCTGTATCTTCCCCTTTGCTCTACCTGTTGTACTTGAGTTTGACCTGAGTGTGTTCATGTATAGTATTATTCAATCTATAGTGTATTTTTTGAGATACAATGCGAAAACAAACCCTTCGGCCCATCGAGTCTGCGCCGGCCCAGATACACTTTGACCCTGTGGACTAACACTGTCCTACACACCGGGGACAATTTACAATTTCACCCGGGACCAGTAGCCGACACCCGGTGAAAACCCGCGCAGGTCACGGGGAGAAGGTACAAACTCGGTGGGTGTATGGAACGAGCTGCCAGAGGAGGTAGTTGAGGCAGGTACTAACACAGCGCTAAAGTAACAGTTAGACGGGTACACGAGTAGGACAGGTTTGGAGGGATATGGACCAAACGTAGGCAGGTGGGACTACCATGGATGGGGCCTGTTGGCCGGTGTGGGCAAGTTGGGCCGAAGGGCCTGTTTCCACACTGTATCATAATATGACGGTAAGGCTTTATGAGTCGTTGTTGGCTGTGGAAGCGATGATAACACAGGGATATATGGAAGCAAGATATCAAAATGTTTTGAAAGATCTAGAATTTGAGTCTGTTATGCCACGTGTCAGCTGTTGTCTGCGCAGACAATAAATTTCTATTTTCTTCTTTCAATTTACATTCATTTTCGATTGACAAATGCATATCTGGGAAACACTGCAGATCGCACAGGTTAAGGACTTGCAAATGAATCGTCTAGTCACACGCAGACATAATATGCACTAGACGTTAATATGACAACCTCCTAACCCTAATTAGCCCCAGCGGGACATGTTAGCCTCCGTATGATGAAACAATTATAATTCTCTTCCTTTCCGTTTCGAAATACAGCGCGGAAACAGGCCCTTCGACCCACACGAGTCCGTGCCGACCAGCGATCCCCGCACACCTAACACTATCCTACACACTCACGCACACAAACACTAGGGACAGTTTACACTTTTACTGAAGCCAATTAGCCCACAAACCTGTACGTCGTTGGAGCGTGGGAGGAAACCGGAGCTCCCGGAGAAAACCCACGCGGGCCACGGGGAGAACGTTCAAACTTGGTCGGGTGGACAAAAGTGCTGGGGAAACTCAGCGGGTGCAGCAGCATCTATGGAGCGAAGGAAACGGGCAACGTTTCGGGCCGAACCTTTGGGCCGTTTCGGGCCGAAACCCAAGGGTTTGAAGGAAGGGTTTGAAGGAAACAGCAACGTTTCAGGAAACGTTTCGGGCCGAAACCCAAGGGTTTGAAGGAAAACCTATTTCCTTTGCTCCATAGATGCTGCTGCACCCACTGAGTTTCTCCAGCGCTTTTGTCTACCTTCGATTTTCCAGCATCTGCAGTTCCTTCTTAAACCGTTCAAACTTGGTCAGGATGGAACCCGGGTCTCTGGCGCTGTGAGGCAGCAACTCCAACGCTGCGCTCATCGTGCATAAATAACAGACCTGTTTGGATTGATTTGTCTGGAATTCCGGAGGTGGTGGGGAGAGCTGATAGAAGCGTATAAAATCGTGAGAGGCAGAGATAGGATAGGTAGATAGTTTCCAGGATGGCAATATCAAACGCCAGTGGGCATAGCTCCACAGTGAGAGGGGCAAAGTTTAAAAGAGATGATCTTTTTTTTACACAGAGGGTGCCAGACTGATTCCTGGGATGGCAGGACTTCCATATGAAGAAAGACTGGATAGACTCGGCTTGTACTCGCTGGAATTTAGAAGATTGAGGGGGATCTTATAGAGACTTACAAAATTCTTAAGGGGTTGGACAGGCCAAATTATTCAATCTATCGTTTATTTTTTGAGATACAGTGCGGAAACAAACCCTTCGGCCCATCGAGTCTGCGCCGACCCAGATGCACTTTGACCCTGTGGACTAACACTCAGACCTGCTCCCCCCCCTAATTTGGTCTCCTAATCTGAGGAAAGACATTCTTGCCATAGAGGGAGTACAGAGAAGGTTCACCAGACTGATTCCTGGGATGGCAGGACTTCCATATGAAGAAAGACTGGATAGACTCGGCTTGTACTCGCTGGAATTTAGAATGATTGAGGGGGGATCTTATAGAGACTTACAAAATTCTTAAGGGGTTGGACAGGCTAGATGCAAGAAGATTGTTCCCGATGTTGGGGAAGTCCAGGACAAGGGGTCACAGTTTAAGGATAAGGGGGAAGTCTTTTAGGACCGAGATGAGAACAAAAAATTTCACACAGAGGGTGGTGAATCTGTGGAATTCTCTGCCACAGAAAGTAGTTGAGGCCAGTTCATTGGCTATAATTAAGAGGGAGTTTGATGTGGCCCTTGTGGCTAGAGGGATCAGGGGGTATGGAGAGAAGGCAGGTACAGGATACTGAGTTGGATGATCAGCCATGATCATATTGAATGGCGGTGCAGGCTCGAAGGGCCGAATGGCCTACTCCTGCACCTATATTCTATGTTTCTATGTTTCTAAGTGCTAGGGGTAGTGGAAGAAAGTGCTGACGGGAGTGGGGGTCAGGGGGAGAACGTACAAACTCTGTACCGGTACAGCAGTCAGTGAAGAAAACAAATGGCACGTTGGCCTTCATAACAAGAGGTCCTTCTGCAGTTGTACAGGGCCCTGGTGAGACCGCACCTGCAGTATTGAGTGCAGTTTAGGTCACCAAATTTGAGGAAGGACGTTCCTGCTATTGAGGGAGTGCAGCGTAGGTTTATAAGGTTAATTCCTGGGATGGCGGGACTATCATGTGTTGATAGAATGGAGCGACTGGGCTTGTATACTCTGGAATTTAAAAGGATGAGAGGGAATCTTATGGAAACATGTAAGATTATTAAGTGATCGGACACGCGAGAGGCAGGAAATATGTTCCTGATGTTGGGGGAGTCCAGAACCAGAGGCCACAGTTTAAGAATAAGGGGTAAGCCATTTAGAACGGAGATGAGGAAAAACGTTTTTACCCAGAGAGTTGTGAATCTGTGGAATTCTCTGCCTCAGAAGGCAGTGGAGGCCAATTCTCTGGATGTTTTCAAGAGAGAGTTAGATAGAGCTCTTAAAGATAGCAGAGTCAGGGGATATGGGGTGAAGGCAGGAACGGGGTACTGATTGGGGATGGTCAGCCATGATCACATTGAATGGCGGTGCTGGCTCGAAGGGCCGAATGGCCTACTCCTGCACCTATTGTCTATTGTCTATTGTCAGACAGCACCCACAGTCAGGATCGAACTCGGCTCTCTGGCGCTGTGAGGCAGCAATTCTACCGCTGGGCCACCGCACCGCTTACGGGCATCGCTGGTCAGCACGGACCCGGTGGGCTGAAAGGCCTGATTCCGCGCGGCATCTCCAAACGGCACGTGCATCCTCAGGTCAGATGAATGATTTACTCTCAGCAAGTTTGTTTAGTCTCGTGCGTTAACCTACACTTCATTCAGTTAATGATATCAGATTAGCTTTTCCTTTTTTAAAGAAATACTGAAATGTTCAACACGGAATCAAAACGCTTCACAAATCACAGGCCTATTCAAAATCCCCATATAATTATGTGTCTGAAGGGGGAAGGTATATTGTGGCATGTTGATATGAATTATCCTGCCTGTTACAACAAAATTGTGTCAAGTTTTAAATGATTAAATCTTCGATGTTAATTGACCATATGGTACGTGTTGAGATGTAGAGCTCTAATCTTTTCAATAAAAATATTCTGATCAAACACACCATGACCATGTAGCTGGAGACACTCAGCGGGTGAGGCAGCATCTATGGAGAGAAGGAATAGGCGACATTTCGGGTCGAGACCCTTCTTCAGACCAAAGATCCTATAGCGGAGCAAGATAGACCACTCCTGCAACGGGCTGACATGTAGCACGCAACGGAGCGGAACGTAGGCCTTTTTTTCATCCATTTCAGTAACCCGACCCGACCCGACCCGACCCGACCCCACCCCACCCCACCCGACCCGACCCGACTCGCAGTGTAATCAACCTTGCGGGGGAACAGTTTGTGTTAATACATTAAAATTCAGAAAATGAGGAGAAGATTTTTACCAAATAACTTTTATTTTGACGAGGATGTTGCCGTAACCGGCTTCCGTCTCCGCACTATTATCTACGGGATCTTTGGTGCGGAGACGGAAGCCAGTTACGGAAATGGGGCCGAAAATTACCCGTGAATCTGCCCTTGACCGTACGACATCTTTTTCGTCGAGTGATCGAATCTTGCTCGCTGCAGGATCTTTGCTTCTTCAGACTGAAGTGGGGGTGGGGGAGGCTGGAAGAAGAAAGGAAGAGGCGGAGACAGTGGGCTTGGGAGAGAGCTGGGAAGGGGAAGGGAGGGAGGGAGAAAGCAAGGACTACCTGTAATTGGAGAAGTCAGTGTTCATACCGCTGGGGTGCAAACTACCCAAGCGAAACATGAGGTGCTGCTCCTCCAATTTCCTCCAATCTTTGCCTTCTCCAATTTCAGGTAGTCCTTGCTTTCTCCCTCCTTCCCCTCCCCTTCCCAGCTCTCCCACAAGCCCACTGTCTCAGCCTCTTCCTTTCTTTATCCCGCTCCCCCCCCAACATCAGTGTGAGGAAGGGTCTCTGCCCGAAACGTTGCCTATTTCCTTCGCTCCATAGATGCTGCCTCACCCGCTGAGTTACTCCAGCATTTTTGACGACATTCGACTTTTCCAGCATCTGCAGTTCTTTCTTAAACATGACCATGTAGCGGATAACTAGTTATTATTCTTTTCCCTTTGCTGTTCGTGCATATTATTGACATATAAAATGATTATTTTCTCTTATATACATACTAAAGGTTACTGATCCCAGAGTCCATTTTAGGTCACCAACAATTGAAAGCTGTGAAATCTAACGCAATGGCAATGGAGGCTGGTTACAGACTCAAAAGTTGTTGAGTCAAGTCTCCGTAAGTTCTGGAGTCATAGAGTCATGGAAACAGGCCCATCGGCCCAACGTGCCCACACCGGCCAACATGTCCCATCTACACCTGTCCCACCTGCCCGCGTTTGTCCCATATCCTCTAAACCCATCCTCTCCATGCACATGTCTAATTGCTTCTTAAACGTTGCAATAGTTCCTGCCTCAACCAGCCCGTTCCATATACCCACCACCCTGTGTGCGAAAAAGTTACCCCTCAGATTTCTATAAAGTCGTCACCTTAAACCTATGCCCCACTGGTTCTCGATTCCCCAACTCTGGGCAAGAGACTACTTTAATTCTGAGGCTGGGACCTCTGGTCCTAGACTCTCCCACTAGTGGAAACATCCTCTCCACATCCACTCTATCCAGGCCTTTTGTTCTGCGGTCGATGAAGAAATGGTGGGGGGGGGGGCTTTAAAGCCTTCCTGGTGGGGGGTGGAGTGGGGGGGGGGGGAGGTGTAGAGTGACTGAATGTCCATAGTGAAGATGAGGGAGTGGGGGCCTGGAAAATGGAAGTCATTGAAAAGGCAGAGATGCTGCCTGTCCCGCTGAGTTACTCCAGCATTTTGTGTCTAACTATCCTTAAGCTATTTTTACTAATATGTAGAAAACATCAGGCAACGTTGAAATCATGAGCCAGTGTTGAAACAAATAGATAAATCCCGATGTTGATCTCTCTGCTGTAAATATTTTTATTGATTTTACATGCAAATTTAATGTGTAATCATCTTCTGTGTCGCCTTTTCTTTTTGATACATTGGGAGAGGTCGCAGTCATTTGCTTGCTCTTTAAGTTAATTGCTTGTTGAGCAAACTAAACCTTGCTGTGTAATAGACTGTTTGTTGTGAGTCAGTTCAGTTGCAGCTTAGTTTGTTGTCGCATCTACCGAGATGCAGCGAAAAGCTTTTGTTGCGTGCTAACCGGTTAGCGGAAAGACAGTACGTGATTACAATCGAGCCGTCCAAAGTGTACAAATCTGTCGGAGCGGAGATTTAAGAGTGCGGAGCGATTGTGATACGTGCCTGTAGATGTGGCTAGCGCGCAAACAGTCGCCTGGGTTGGGCCGCCATCTTGGAAATAACCAGTCTCGACCCGAAACGTCACCCATTCCGTCTCTCCAGAGATTCTGCCGGTCCCGCTGAGTTACTCTATTTGTCTGCGCACGTCGGGTTGATTGCGTTAGTCGAAACTGGGTGGACAAATCCTTCTGGTCTTCGGTTAAATCCCTGGAAGACTTGGACTCCAAGGCTGAGTGTCGCAGAGCCTGGATAGATGCCAACACCGACAACGGAGAGGTCATCACAGACCCCACAGTGAAACCGCCGGGTTTTGGCCTCCATCCCAAGCAATGGCTAACCCTGAACATAATCTGCACCCTCTGTGCATGAACAGCCCCATCACCTGCATTAGTGGGGGGTGACAGACAGACAGACTGCGGACATCCAGACCTGACCATCCCACACATGGTGAAGGACTGCCCACTGAGGCTTTTCCATGGAGGCATCAAAGCCATTAAAACCCAGTAACTGATACTGTCCTGGCCTAGGATGTCTAACCCTGGGCCTACAACTTTAGGCTGTGCACGCCATACGCAAGAATTATGTATCTATCTTGGAAACATTTATATGCCCCATCGTGACCGATTATTTATTGAAATTTTGTCTATTATTTTGAGCTGCTGTTAAACCCAAAACACATCATTAAGTCACATGAAGATATTTATTCCCCACTGTCCAAAGACGTGGGTGAAAGGAAACTACTCGTTGCAGTTGCCATGAGACCCGCCTGAAGGCTCGGCGGTCGGCATAACCGGGAGGGAGCCGCAGGCGATGTCGGGACGCGAGGGCCGGTGGGAGGGTGAACCGGGGTAATGCCTCCAGCGCCTTCACGGTCGGCTGCAGGAGGCGCCCCCCCCCGGGACACTAAGATGACCGGGCGAGGGGAGAGGGGGACGGGGACGTGGGTTCACGGGCCGAGCCGGTCGAGGGCGACGGAGGAAGGCCCTGCTGGAGCCTGGGGCTCGCCTGGATCAGGAGCAGCTCCAGTAGACCGAGCGCGCGGGCCGACCGGACTTTGGAAACGGCGCCAAAATATGGCGGCTCCGGCACGTGTAAACGTGCGAAAAGGAATTTCAATGCGCGGTTGCACGTGCGACAAATAAAAGCTCCAGTGGGACCATCGCATTTTGCAAAGCAAGAGAATCAGGATTTTCTGGGGTGGTCAAGGGGAGAGCATTCACGTCGCGGCCCTGTTTCCACCAATCGTTCCACCACCACGCACAGGAAGCGCAAGACAGACACCATTGGATGCAGACGCCTAGAAGTGTAGCCCTTGCTGTGTCCTCCCCTTCTCGGCTCTCCCTCAGCCCTCGGGATCCTCCTCCTCCTTTCTCCTTTCTTCTCCCCCCACCCTACATCAGTCTGAAGAAGGGTTTCGGCCCGAAACGTCGCCTATTTCCTTCGCTCCATAGATGCTGCTGCACCCGCTGAGTTTCTCCAGCACTTTTGTCTACTGCCGAGCAGTGTGTTCAGCTCTGGATGAACAACTTCTAGTGGACTCGATAAGAAGAAGAAGGATTTTTTTTGGGAAACCTGACCTCGTGCCACGAATGGAGCAGGCGGCGGCACGGAGGCGCAGCGGGTAGAGCCGCTGCCGCAGAGCGCCAGAGACCCGGGTTCGATCCCGACTACGGGTGCCGTCTGTGCCTACGTTCTCCCGGCGACCTGCGCGGGTTTTCTCCGGGATCTTCGCATTCCTCCCACACTCCAAAGGCGTGCAGTTTTGTAGGTGAATTGGTTTTGGTAAAAAATTGTGAATTGTCCCTGGTGTTTTGGATAGTGCTTGAGTATGTGTGTGGGGGGCGGGGGGGGGGGGGGGGGGGGGGATCGCTGGTCGGCGCGGGCTCAGTGGGCCGAAGGGCCTGTTTCCACGCTGTATCTCGAAACTAAACTACCAACCAGTGACTGAATCGCTGCAGCAATGACAGGGTTGACTTGGAGAATATACAGCTTGCGGTCACGAACCACTGACATATCAATACAGCAAGAAGCCCGCAAAGTACTCTGACAAAGAGATGGTTAATATGGATAATCAGCATCTTAAGATTAAAGTAGATACTACTCAAGTCTAAAATATATATATTTATTCATAAGCTGCTTGAAGGCACAGACATGAATATAAAATGTAACAAGCACATGATAATGAGCATCCATAGATATGACAAATATTTGCAATTTGTATTGATTTAGTATCTTTAAAATAATAGACAATTTGAAGACTTCAGAGGCACCAGAGGACATGGAACCCACTACAGGACATGGAGGCAGATGGTCAACGTGTAGGTTAGGGACAGGACTTAAGGAACATCCAATAAATAGCAAAAGGTTTAGCAAAAGAGAGGAAATGGCCTTGTTCAGGGCCGGTTGTGGATGTGGATGTTTCCACAAGTTGGAGAGTCTAGGACCAGAGGTCACAGCGTCCGAATTGGAAGACATTCCTTTAGGAAGGAGATGAGGAGGAATTTCTTTAGTCGGAGGGCGGTGAATCTGTGGAATTCATTGCCTCGGAAGGTTGCGGAGGCTGTCATTTGGGTGTTTTTAAGGCAGAGATGGATAGATTTTTGATTAGTACGGGTGTCAGGGGTTCTGGGGAGAAGGCAGGAGAATGGGGTTGAGAGGGAGAGATAGATCAGCCATGATTGAATGGCGGAGTAGACTTGATGGGTCGAATGGCCAAATTCTGCTCCTATCACATGGACTTAAGGTTCCAATGGCAAAAGGAATAGAATTGAAGGAGACTGAAGAAATCGCAGGTGATGGAATCTGAATGATGTAACGATACTTTATTGTCACATGGTTTCCTTTGCCTTAAAATGCCTTAATTTCCTGATTTATTTATTCTTCTTATAGGGCGGCACGGTTGGCACAGCGATAGAGCTGCTGCCGCACAGCGCCAGAAACACGGTTTCGATCCCGACTACGGGCGCTGTCTGTATATACGTTCTCCCCGTGACCTGCGTGGGTTTCCTCCGAGATCTTCGCTTTCCTCCCACACTCCGAAGACGTACAGCCGTAGGTTCATTGGCTCGGTATAAATGTAAAATTGTCCCTGGTGCGCGTGCGCGTGCGTGTGTGTGGGAGAGAGTTAACGCGCCGGGATCGCCGGTCGGCGCGGACTCGGTGGGCCGAAGGGACTGTCATATGAGGAAAGATTGAAAAGACTTTGCTTGTATTCACTGGAGTTTAGAAGGATGAGGGGAATCTTATAGAAACATATAAAATTATAAAAGGACTGGACAAGCTAGATGCAGGAAAAATGTTCCCAATGTTGGGCGAGTCCAGAGCCAGGGGCCACAGTCTTAGAATATAGGGGAGGTCATTTAAGACTGAGGTGAGAAAAAGCTTTTTCACCCAGAGAGTTGTGAATTTATGGAATTCCCTGCCACAGAGGGCAGTGGAGGCCAAATCACTGGATGGATTTAAGAGAGAGTTAGATAGAGCTCTAGGGGCTAGTGGTGTCAAGGGATATGGGGAGAAGGCAGGCACGGGTTATTGATAGGGGACGATCAGCCATGATCACAATGAATGGCGGTGCTGGCTCGAAGGGCCGAATGGCCTCCTCCAGCACCTATTTTCTATGTTTTGCTATGTTTCCACGCCGCATCTCTAAAAGGAACCAAACTAAAAAGGCCGTGCAGAAAGGAACCGCAAATGATTGTTTCAACCGAAGGTAGCCGCAGAACGCTGGAGTAACTCAGCGGGGCAGGCAGCATCTCTGGAGGGAAGGAACGGGTGACGGATCGGGTCGACTAAAGTAAAAAGGTTATTCCTTGTATGGCCTCTGTTGAAAGTTGACTGGAGATATTTTATTAAACCTGACATTCGCAGTGGCCACAAGGCGTAGCAAGCCAGTACTTTGCTCAGAGTGACATCTCCAAGTGCTGCGTTACAAATTAAAACGGTGACCTACCTGTATAATGAAACCTCATTTTATATTCAGATATCACAACACATGTGGAGAAACATTTGTAAGTCGCTGACTAAATTTGACAACCTTTCAAATTATTCAAAGGGTCATTAAACCTGCAACTTCATTCCGCAGTTTTTAAAATAGAACTTAATTGTTTGAGAGAAGTAGAGCTTTTCTTTTAAAGGTAGCCATAAATACAGTTCAGACATAGACCATAGACAGGCAGCATCTCTGGCGAGAAGGAATGGGTGACGTTTCCGGTCTAGATTTTATCCCGTCTGAAACGTCACCCATTCCTGCTCTCCAGAGATGCTGCCTGTCCCGCTGAGTTACTCCAGCATTTTGTGTCCATCTTCGGTTTAAACCAGCATCTGCAGTTCCTTCCTGCATAAGACATAGAACATGTGTAGTTCATAAGATCGTAAGATATCGTGTGATAGGAGTAGAATTAGGCCATCGGGTCTACTCCACCATTCAATCATGGCTGATCTATCTCTCCTTCCTAACCCCATTCTCCTGCCTTCTCCCCATAAGAGAGTTGTGAATTTGTGGAATTCTCTGCCTCAGAAGGCAGTGGAGGCCGATTCACTGGATGCACTCTTTTGAGTTAGATAGAGCTCTTCGGGCTATTGGAATCAGGGGATATGGGGAGAAGGCAAAAGCCAAAAGAGCCAAAAGAGATGGGGGAGATATTGAACAATTTCTTTTCTTCGGTATTCACCAAGGAGAAGGATATTGAACTCGGTGAGTTAAGGGGAAAGAGTAGAGTAGCTATGAAAACTATGAGATTCAAAGAGGAGGAAGTACTGACACTTTTGAAAAATATAAAAGTGGATAAGTCTCCAGGTCCTGACAGGATATTCCCTAGGACATTGAGGGAAGTTAGTGTAGAAATAGCAGGAGCTATGACAGAAATATTTCAAATGTCATTAGAAACGGGAATAGTGCCGGAGGATTGGCGTACTGCGCATGTCGTTCCATTGTTTAAAAAGGGTTCAAAGAATAAACCTAGCAATTATAGACCTATTAGTTTGACGTCAGTGGTGGGCAAATTAATGGAAAGGATACTTAGAGATAATATATATAAGCATCTGGATAAACAGGGTCTGATCAGGAACAGTCAACATGGATTTGTGCCTGGAAGGTCATGTTTGACAAACCTTCTTGAATTTTTTGAAGCGGTAACTAGGGAAATTGATGAGGGTAAAGCAGTGGATGTTGTCTATATGGATTTCAGTAAGGCCTTTGACAAGGTTCCCCATGGAAGGTTGGTTAAGAAGGTTCAATCTTTGGGTGTTAATGGCGGAGTAGCAAGATGGATTCAACAGTGGCTGAATGGGAGATGTCAGAGAGTAATGGTGGATGGCTGTTTGTCAGGTTGGAAGCCGGTGACCAGTGGGGTGCCTCAGGGATCTGTGTTGGGTCCACTGTTGTTTGTACATCAATGATCTGGATGATGGGGTGGAAAATTGGATAAGTAAGTATGCAGATGATACTAAGATAGGTGGTGTTGTGGATAATGAAGTAGATTTTCAAAATCTACAGAGAGATTTGGGCCATTTGGAAAAGTGGGGCTGAAAGATGGCAGATGGAGTTTAATGCTGATAAGTGTGAAGTGCTACATCTTGGCAGGACAAATCAAAATAGGACGTACATGGTAAATGGTAGGGAATTGAGGAATGCTGTGAACAGAGGATCTAGGAATAACTGTGCATAGTTCCCTGAAGGTGGAATCGCATGTAGATAGGGTGGTAAAGAAAGCCTTTGGTGTGCTTGGCCTTTACAGAGCATTGAATATAGGAGTAGGGAAGTAATGTTAAAATTGTACAAGGCATTGGTAAGACCAATTCTGGAGTATGGTGTACAATTTTGGTCGCCTAGGGAAGGATGTCAACAAAATAGAGAGAGTACAGAGGAGATTTACTAGAATGTTGCCAGGGTTCCAGCAACTATGTTACAGAGAAAGGTTGAACAAGTTAGATCTTATTCTTTGGAGCGCAGAAGGTTAAGGGGGGACTTGATTGAGGTCTTTAAAATGATGAAAGGGATAGACCGTGGATACGTTTTTCCCATTGAGGGTAGGGAAGATTCAAACAAGAGGGCATGACATGAGAATTAAGGTACAGAGGTTTCGGGGTAACATGAGGGGGAACTTCTTTACTCAGAGGGTGGTTGCTGTGTGGAATCAGCTTCCAGCAGAAGTGGTGGAGGCAGGATCGATTTTAACATTTAAGAGTAAAGTGGATAGGTATATGGACGTGAAGGGAATGGAGGGGTATGGTCTGAGTGCAGGTAGATGGGACTAGGGAAAACAAATGGTCGGCACGGACTGGAAGGGCCGAGAGGGCCTTTTCTGCTGTAATTGTTATATGGTTATATGTTATATAAGGCAGGAACGGGGTACCGATTGTGGATGATCACCCATGGTCACATTGAATGGCGGTGCTGGCTCGAAGGGCCGAATGTCCTACTCCTGCACCTATTGTCTACGTATCTAACCTCTGACACCCATACGAATCAACCAAAATGCCCTCTATTCCTTCTCCATAGAGATGCTGCCTGACCCGCTGACTTACTCCAGCATTGTGGGTCCACCTTCGGTGTAAGCCAGCATTCCTGCACATTTTATCTGCAGTTTGTTGTTTCTTCGTTGTATCGTGAGCTACCAAAGCGAAAGAAGCCATTTATTTATGGTCCATGTGTCGATTCTGGTGCAAAACAATATTTACAAGAATCTTAATCTCCCCACTTTTCATTAGGCTCCACAGTACCAGTGAACACCTTCAAAAGATTACCATGTCCTAAATCTGCCCGAATACAACGACAGAAAGATTAAATATTAATTTGATCAATAGTTCAGTTAACGCTGAGGGCCACACTTGTCTTAAACGCTATCTCCGTTAATTAAAACTAGAGTCGTTTGAACTCTCCAGAGGCTGAAGACAGTGATGGGTGGGAAAAAGACACGATGAGCTTGATGAGGCTGGGAAGTGGCACCTCAGAGCCGGGCGATGCTGCGTGTCTGTCCCGGCGAGTTACCCCAGCAGTCTGTGTCTATCGTAGAAACATAGAAAAATAGGCTATTCAGCCCTTCGAGCCAGCACCGCCATTCAATATGATCATGGCTGATCATCCACAATCAGTGGATGATCAGCGTTCTTGCTTTCTCACCATATCCTTCGATCCCATTAGCCCCAAGAGCTAAATCTAAAGGGCCTGTCCCACGTGGGCGTCATTAGCTCGTCACGCAGATGGCGCGCGAAGATTTTGTACATCCCAAAATCCTGGGGCGCCGCGCGCGGGCGCTCGTCACCACGCAACATGCGCGCGTGGTGCGGCGTGACGCGTAAATGACCACGTGTAAATTACGCGCAAATGACGACCCAAGTGGGACAGGCCCTTAACGCGCGCTTGAACGCATCCAGTGAATTGGCCCCCACTGCCTTTTGTGGCAGAGAGTTCTACAGATTCACAACTCTCCGGGTGAAAATGTATTTCCTCACCACAGCTTTGAATGGAAATATTATGCTGACTGCATAACCACGCTACATGTGGAGTATTTATCGGTAAACTGAATCCAATTTACTCCCCGGTGGGACGGGGGAGGAAGAGAGGCCATTTATGGCTGAACAATTCTGCTGATGGTTTTTATCTGAAACAAGAGTGTCGTTGGCATGGACTGAACACAGAGGAGGCTGGGTGAGTGCAGGCACCCTGCGGGATTCCAGGACAGTTGGGTCTACGCGGGGCGGGGGGGGGGGGGGGGGGGGGGGGCGGAGGAAGGGGGGAGAGGAGGGGGTGGAATGTATCCTTAATAAGAAGTGAAATAGTTATTTTACTTGTATTCTGGTGCTAGGTTAGTTTTGCAATGTTTAGTATTATGCATATTATTGTGAATAATTGAATTCATCTATTTTTAACGCTGGGAAGCTGGAGAATTCAATGATTTTCCAGGAATTGGGCGACACAGTGGCAGAATCGCTGCCTCACAGCGCCAGAGACCCGGGTTCGATCCTGACTGCGGGCGCTGTCTGTGCGGAGTTTGTACGTTCTCCCCGTGACCTGCGTGGGTTTTCGCCGAGATCTTCGGTTTCCTCCCACACTCCAAAGACGTGCAGGTCAATTGACTTTGTATAAATGTATACATTTATGTATAGGTAAATATATATATTATATGTACATAAATATACATATTTATATATATATACCTGGGTCTCTGGCACCATAAAGACAGCATACATATTTACATAAAATATAAATATTTTTATAGTTATAAATGTATATTATTAATTCATAGTAGTTATGTATTTATAAATGCATAAATAGTGCATTTATAAATACATATTATATTTGTATATAATATATACAATAATATATAATTGTCTATATTTGCCCTGGTGTGTGTAGGATAGTGCAAGTGTGTGGGTTTTATCTGAGATCTTCAGTTTCCTCCCACACTTCAAAGCCTTACAGGTTTGTAGGTTAAACCACATGAGTGGCAAGGGGCGGGGGTAAAAAAAAATGTAATTTGGGGAAACTGTGTTCTTCTTCTTCTGCTTTCGTGTGGCGTGCACAGCCTAAAGCTGTAGGGCAACTGGTTCTATTTGATCTTCCGTTTGTGCAGGTCGAGTTTGATTGCATTAGTCGAAACAGGGCGGGCCACGTGAAGGTTGCAATCTCCCGCCCCAGGGGAAACTGTGTTGAATGTATGTATAGCCTCCGAGAATGTCGGGTGGAGTTTTGTCAGGATCATGTATTGTATATATTTATTTCTCGAATAAAGTATATTTTGCAATTTAAAAAAAAGGTTAATTGGCTTGGTATAAATGTAAAATTGTTCCTAATGTGTGTAGGATATATATATATATATATATTTTTTTATATTGAAGCTATGTAAGAACTCTGTAACCAGTTTGTCGTTTATTATCATTTGCACATATGCTTTTAATTTAAAAAAAATTTAAACATTTTTTTTAATGTGCGTAGGGTGGTGTTAGTGTGCGGAGATCACTGGTCAGCATGGACTCGGTGGGCCGAAGGGCCTGTTTCCACTCTGTATCTCTAAAGCTCTGGCGCCGTGAGGCAGCAACTCGACTGCTGTGCCGCCACGAGAGCAGGGAGGATTTATGAAAGGGAGAAGTTCAAGTTCAAGTGAGTTTATTGTCACGTCAGACAGAACAAACACAGAGCGCGTACCCTGCCCCGCCTGCAGAGCCTTGCATTCATCCTCCACAAAGCTGCTCCCAAAAGGCCACTCCACTCGTGCCTGCCTTCCCTTCCTGTACTCCCTCAAGGAGCAGTCCCTCCGCCTGCTAACGGCTTGCAGCGGCAAAGACCTAATCAGTCCTTGCTAGTGGGTGCTGACTATTTTCATTAATTGATTAGTATCCATCACACACACACACAGATCACAGCTTCGAGAACACTATCTATTCTACAACATTAACTTTCTGTTGAGCACAGAGCATCAAGGCAAACATATTCTTCATTCTTCAAGACATAAGATTGGCAGGTCCTGGTGGCCAATTCGCTGGATGTTTCCAAGAGATTTAGCTCTTGGGGCCGAAGGAATCAAGGGATATGGGGAGAAGGCAGGAACGGGGTACTGATTTTAGATGATCAGCCATGATCACATTGAATGGCAGTGCTGGCTCGAAGGGCCGAATGGCCTACTCCTGCACCTATTTTTCTATGTTTTTTTTCTATATTAAATTAAACTGCCGAGTGCACGTTCTATGTGACTGCATTTAGGCACTTTTACTTGGTTTAGCTTATTAGTCGAGCTTACTTTATTGTCACGCGTACCGAGGTACAGTGAAAAGCTTTTGTTGCGTGCTAACCAGTCAGCGGAAAGACAATACATGATTTGGTTCTCTGGATGCTTTCAAGAGAGAGCTAGATAGGGCTCTTAAAAATAGCGGAGTCAGGGGATATGGGGAGAAGGCAGGAACGGGGTACTGATTGGGGATGATCAGCCATGACCACATTGAATGACGGTGCTGGTTTGAAGGGCCAAATGGCCTAGTCCTGCACCTATTGTCTATTGTCTATTGGTTACAATCGAGGCATCCAGAGAATACAGATATGCGAGAAAGGGAATAAGGTGAATAACCTTTAGCGCAAGATAAAGCCAGCAAAGTCTGATCACGGATAGTCCAAGGGTCTCCAATGAGGTAGATAGTAGGTCAGGAGCGCTTTCTAGTTGCCTGATAGCAGCTGGGACGAAATCGTGTAGGAAGGAACGGCAGATGCCGGTTTAAGTGGAAGATAGACACAAATGATGACAGATGGTTCAGTTGCCTGATGGTGGAGCCAATGTAGGTGGAGTTACACTTATAGACACAATGCTGGTGTTGTTGAGAGGAGGGTAACCGAAGCTTCCAAACATATTTTGAACAAGTTTAGCCAGGAACAAATTCCTGCACGATGCCGACTGCGAGGTTGCAACGATTGTTTTGATAAAAGTCAAAAATCATTTCATGTGGAGATATTGTTTGTCGCATTTAAATAGTGTCCTACAGCGTGGAAAAAGGCCCACCTTCGGCCCAACTTGCCCACACCAACCAACATGTCCCACCTACACAAGTCCCACCTGCCCGCCTTTGGCCCAATATCCCTCTAAACCGGTCCTATCCATGTGCCTGTCTAAATGTTTCCTAAACTTTGCGATAGTCCCCGCCTCAACTACCTCCTCCGACAGCTCGTTATCCCTCAGGTTCCTATTAAATCTTTCCCCCCCCCCCCCCCTCACCTTAAACCTATGTCCTCTCATTTCAGATTTCCCCTACTCTGAGCAAGAGACAGTGTGCGTCTAACCATGTTCCTAAGTTCTCGGCGCAGAATGAGGCCATTCGGCCCATCAAGCCTACTCTACCATTCAATCCTGGCTGATCTCTCTTTCCCTCTCAACCCCATTCTCCTGCCTTCTCCCCGTAACCCCTGACACCCGTACTAATCAATCTTTCCCGATCACCCTTACCTGATCTATTCCTCTCATGATTTTGTACACCCGATGTCTTATGGTCTCAAAGTTTTATGGCAAAATTCATAATGCAGATATTGGACAAGTCATTTACTTCTGTTGCCACGTGTACCGAGGTGCAGTAAAAAAATCCTTTCCGTCGCGAGTTGTCTGGTCAGTGGAACCACTGTACATGTTTACAATCGAGCCGTGCTCAGTGTATAATAATAACCATTATGAGCATGCATGTTTAGTTTAATTTAATTTAAAGATACGGCATGGAAATAGGCTATTCAAGAATAAGGGGTCGGCCATTTACAACGGAGATGAGGAAAAACTTTTTCACCCAGAGAGTTGTGAATCTGTGGAATTCTCTGCCTCAGAAGGCAGTGGAGGCCAAATTCTCTGGATGCTTTCAAAAGAGTTAGACAGGGCTCTTGAAGATAGCGGAGTCAGGAGATATGGTGAGAAGGCAGGAACGAGGTACTGAATGTGGATGATCAGCCATGATCACAGCGAATGGCAGTGTTGGCTCGAAGGGCCGAATGGCCTACTCCTACTCCTACACCTATTGTCTATTGTCTATTCAGCCCACCAGGTTCACACCGACCATCCATCACCTCTTTCTGTGTTGTCCCATCCACTCATCAACTCATTAGCAGCAATTTACAGAGGGCCAATTCACCTGCAAACTCGCGAGTCTCTCGGGAGGCGGGTGGAAATCGCAGCACCCGGAGAAAACCCAGGAGGTCACGGGGAGAACGTGCAAACTCCACACAAAGGGCAGCCGTGGTCAGTATTGAAACCGGGTCTGAGGCAGCAGTTCTACCGCTGCGCCGCTCCATGTTAAATGGCTCTGTGGGATCTGGGGGCAGGGAATGGCCCGGAAGAGGATGTTACACTCCTTCTTCCAACAAGGGACAGCACGGTGGGGCAACAGTAGAGTTGTCGCCTCGCAGTGCCAGGTTCGATCCCGACTGCGGGAGCTGGCTGTACGGAGTTTGTACATTCTCCCTGTGACTTGCGTGGGTTTTCTCCGGGGTATCCAGTTTCCTCCCACACTCCAAAGACATGTAGGTTTGTAGGTTAATTGGCTTCAGTAAAAATTGTAAGTGTGTAGGACAAAGTTAGTGTGGACTGTTGGTCTGTACATATAGATTGCTGGTCTGTACATATTCGCTGCATCTCTAATCTAAACTGTGTAAGAAAGAACTGCAGATGCTGGACAAATTGAAGGTAGACAAAAATGCTGGAGAAACTCAGCGGGTGAGGCAGCATCTATGGAGCGAAGGAATAGGTGGCGTTTCGGGTCGAGACCCTTCTGCAGACTGATGTGGGGGTGGGGGGGGTGGGAAAAAGAAAGGAAGAGGCAGAGACAGTGGGCTGTGGGAGAGCTGGGAAGGGGAGGGGAGGGGAAGGAGAGAGAAAGCAAGAAAATTGGAGAAGTCAATGTTCATACCGCTGGGGTGTGAACTACCCAAGCGAAATACGAGGTGCTGCTCCTCCAATTTGCGGTGGGCCTCACTCTGGCCATGGAGGAGGCCCAGGACAGAAAGGTCGGATTCGGAATGGGAGGGGGAGTTGAAGTGTTGAGCCACCGGGAGATCAGGTCCGTTATTGCATTTTTGTCTACCTCTAATCTAAACTCATTATAGCAATAATTAACTCTGTTGCGGTTAAATATTTGTCTATTAGTTAATGCTGGTTTTTTTCAGCTTGAAGCAACTAAACATTTGGTATTTATTCCCCTGTCTGCGAAACAGGAGAGCAACCAAACGCTGATCTTTTTTTTTCAACACAATTTCGGGGTTGGCTGAAATACTCCTGGACAGGAGGCAAGCTCACAGTCCTGACAAGATGGCCACATGATTGGGGGGGTGGGGGGGGGGGAGTGTGGGGGGGTAAGAGACAAGGGGGAAGGAATCCCCCCTACTCGAGAAACTAGAGAAGTCAATGTTCATACCACTGGGGTGTAAGCTGCCCAAGCGAAATATAAGGTGCTGTTCCTCCAATTTGCCCTGGGCCTCACTCTGGCCATGGAAGAGGCCCAGGACAGAAAGGTCAGTGTGGGAATGGGGGGGGGGGGGGGAGGGGGTTTAAAGTGCTGAGCCACCGGGAGATCAGGCATAAGGGACAGGTGTTGCATCTCCTGTGGTTGCATGGGAAGGTGCCTGGGGAGGGGGTGGTTTGGGTGGGAAGGGATGAGTTGACCAGGGAGTTGTGGAGGGAAGGGGTGGAGATGGGAAGCTGTGGCAATTGGTGGCATCCCATAGGAGGTGGTGAAAATGTTGGAGGATTATGTCTTGTATTCGACGGCTGATGGGGTATATCCTGAATACCCTTGTCCCTTACAAGCTAGATGGAGGAAAAATGTTCCCAATGTTGGGCGAGTCCAGAACCAGGGGCCACAGTCTTAGAATAAAGGGAAGGTAATTTAAGACTGAGCTGAGAAAAAACATTTTTACCCAGAGAGTTGTGAATTTGTGGAATTCCCTGCCACAGAGGGCAGTGGAGGCTAAATCACTGGATGGATTTAAGAGAGAGTTAGATAGAGCTCTAGGGGCTAGTGGAGTCAAGGTGTATGGGGAGAAGGCAGGCACGGGTTATTGATAGCGGACGATCAGCCATGATCATATTGAATGGCGGTGCTGGCTCGAAGGGCCGAATGGCCTCCTCCTGCACCTATTTTCTATGTTTCTATATACTCCGAGACTGAAGCAGGTCGATACAAAGGACTTTATTCATCAAGAGAAACATACATCCTCTTGCAGGCCTTCTCGATAGAATCTCCAAACTGAAAATACATCGAGCTTATACATGTATCTCAGCCTGAACAGAACAACAGAATGTGCGAAAACCCACACGGTCACTGGGGAGCGTGCAAACTCCATACTGGCAGCACCTGTAGGCACGATCGGGGTAACTGAACATAATCTGAAAGTAAAATAATTACCGTGATTAAACCATTTCAGAAAGAACTGCAGATGCTGGAAAAATCGAAGGTAGACAAAAATGCTGGAGAAGGCAGCCTCTGTGGCAGCTCCATGGATGCTGGTTCACCCGCTGAGTTTCTCCAGCATCTTTGCCTACCGTGATTAAATCAATCATGCCTCCGTTCATACACTGTTAAGGGTTTGGACACGCTAGAGGCAGGAAACATGTTCCCGATGTTGGGGGAGTCCAGAACCAGGGGCCACAGTTTAAGAATAAGGAGTAAGCCATCTAGAATGGAGACGAGGAAACACTTTTTCTCACAGAGAGTAGCGAGTCTGTGGAATTCTCTGCCTCTGAGGGCGGTGGAGGCCAGTTCTCTGGATGCTTTCAAGAGAAAGCTAGATAGGGCTCTTAAAAATAGCGGAGTCAGGGGATATGGGGAGAAGGCAGGAACTGGGCACTCTTGGGGAGCCAGCACCACATTAACTGGCTCGAAGGGCCGAATGGCCTATTCCTGCACCTATTGTCTATTGTCTATTGCCTCCGTGACGCCCCCAAAAATGAGTGAAACCAAACATCCTCTTCATAAATGCGTTGGAGGGAACTGCAGATGCTGGTTTACACCAAACATGCTGGAGTAACAGGCAGCAGCATCTCTGGAGAGAAGGATCTCTGAAGAAGGGTCTCGACCCGAAACGTCTCCCATTCCTTCTCTCCAGAGATGCCGTCCTGTCCCGCTGAGTCACTCCAGCATTTTGTGTTTCATCTCTCGAAGAAATGATCAACTGCAGTTCTGTTGGCTCTAATTATCTACTTAGCTTTAACAATCTGAGTGTTGACAAGTAACTTTGCAGAATTACAAATTTACGACTGAAAACATACTGTAGCTGCCTGGACAACTCATGAATATATAAAAAAACAGCTACGCTGGGACACAGTAATTCATGTTGGATGGTCTCTAAAGGCTTCTGAGGACTAAGATTACAAAACTACTGTTGTGTAGGCTGGCGTTCTTGAGTAGACAGACACCAATCTACAGATAGACTGACAGATATGCCTTTGATCATATTTGACACATCGAACAGTACAGTACTCAAATAGTGAAAGGCTTGGATAGAGTGGATGTGGAGAGGATGTTTCCACTAGTGGGAGAGTCCAGGACCAGAGGCCTCAGACTTAAAGGATGTTCCTTTAGGAAGGAGATGAGGAGGAATGTCTTTAGTCAGAGTTGTGGTGAATCTGTGGAATTCTCTGCCACAGACGGCCGTGTTGGCCAAGTCAATGGATATTTTTGAGGCAGAGAAGATGGATAGATTCTCGATTAGTCCGGGTGTCAGGGGTTATGGGGAGAAGGCAGGAGAATGGGGTTAGGCGGTAGAGATAGATCAGCCATGATTGAATGGTGGAGTGGACTTGATGGGCCGAATGGCCTAGTTCTACTCCTATCACTTATGGCCTTGAGTGATAGCAAGGGGGGTGGGGGGCGAGGGGCATGAGGCATGTCCTATCCATGTACCTGTCCAGATGTTGCTCTGCCACCTTTATTTTAGTGTAGAGATACAGTGCAGAAACAGGCCCTTCGGCCCACCGAGTCCGTGCCGACCAGCGATCGCCCCGTACACTAGCTCTACCCTACCCACTCTCGGGGTGGTGTACAATTTTTACCAAGACCAATTAACCTACAACCCTGAGTGTGGGGGGAAACCGGAGCACCGGGAGAAAACCCACGCAGGTCACAGGGGAACGTACAAACTCCACACAGACAGCACCCGTGGCCGGGATGGAACGCCGGGGTCTCTGGCGCTGTGAGGCAGCGACTCCAGCGCTGCGCCACCGTGCCCGCCCACGATGCTGTGATTAAATGATCATTTGTTTCCGAACCATCTTGTGTGATTTCGCCATTCTGAGCGGCGAAAGCGGAGCAGCCAAAAATGACAGAATAAATCTACTGCCGAGTTTTGTGAATTTTTGTTCAGCGAGGCGCAGCACAGGATAGACAGTTCACAAATGATAACTGACACGGCATTACTTCAAACATCTCCACGCAAACTTGCAAAAACTGCTCGCTGCGAATGCATATTAGAAAGCACAGCACCTTCACTGCAATCCTGTTCGATGAGACTGTGACCATCTTATCGCAACCAAACTAGCCCTCAACCAAAGTAGCCCTAACAGACAATGCCATGACGGCCAAGAGACCAACATCCAATTAGTCAATGGGAGATTACAAATTAGCCTGTGTGGCACGGTGGCGCAGCGGTAGAGTCGCTGCCTCACAGCGCCAGAGACCCGGGTTCGATCCCGACTACGGGCGCTGTCTGTACGTTGAGTTTGTACGTTCTCCACATAACCCCGCGTGGGTTTTCTCCGGATGCTCCGGTTTCCTCCCACACTCCAAAGACGTGCGGGTTTTGTAGGTTGTTTGGCTTGGTGTAAATGTAAAATTGTCCCTGGTGTGTGTGTGTGTGTGTGTGTGTGTGTGTGTAGGGGGGCGTCAGTGTGCGGCGATCGCTGGTCGGCGCGGACCCGAAGGGCCTGTTTCCGCGCTGTGTCCCTAAACTAAACTATGTGGCAATGCAGATATATCAGAAGCAACACCCTCTCACTGCAGTCTGTGCTCAAAATACTTCAGTGGGGTTTCTAAAAATAGCCTGGTGTTGGATCTGACGGACAATGTGCGAACGCCTGCCAGAGACAGAATGAAGGCTGAGGAAAATTTCACAGGAGGTCTCGCTGCTTTGCTTTGCTTATCTGGCAAATTAATGAGTGCTCTGGACAAGCTGATGCAAAAGGCCTCTTGATGGGTAATTGCAGGTCAAAGTGCAAGTTATAATTATTCCTCATCCTTTCATTCTTACGGAGGCACGGTGGCGCAGCGGTAGAGTGGCCGCCTCACAGCGCCAGGGACCCTGGTTCGATCCTGACTACGGACGCTTGTCTGTTCGGGGTCTGTATGTTCTCCCCGTGGCCTGCGTGGGTTTTCTCCGGGTGCTCCGGTTTCCTCCCACACTCCAAAGACGCGCAGGTTTGTAGGTTAATTGGTTTGGTACAATTGTAGATTGTCCCTAGTGTGTGTAGGGTAATGTTTGTGTGCGGGGATCGCTGGTCAGCACGGACCCGGTGGGCCGAAGGGCCTGTTTCTGCGATGTATCTGTAAAAACTGGATCAGCCCACCCACACACTTACAAAATGGTGCATCCCACTTGTTTCTTCTTCTTCCTTCGTGTGGCGTGCACAGCCCAAAGTTGTTGGACAACTGGTTCTATTTGATCTTCCGTCTGTGCAGGTCGAGTTGATTGCATTAGTCGAAACAGGGCGGACCACGTGAAGGTTGCAATCTTCCACCCCCCACTTATTTCTGAAGAAGTTATTTTTAATATTTCGGCATCACTAAATTTAGTGCAGTGTAGTTTAGAGATGCAGCACGGAAACAGGCCCTTCGGCCCACCGAGCCCATGCCGACCAGCGATCGTCCATTCACACTAGTTCTATGTTATCCCACTTTCTCACACGCTGCCAACATACCACGGGTAACTTACAGAGGCCAATCAACCTGCAAACCCGCACGTCTTTGGGATGCGAGAGGAAACCGGAGGACTATTCTATAACCATTTAAATAAATCAGGTTATCATCTTAGATGCTTCATTCAATTACTGCTCGATATGGGCGCTAGAGGGCACGAGACTCTCCCGCTGGTGGACACATTCTCGCTGGCGGCTCCCCGTACACTGGGCATCCTCCCAGCTGCCACGTGCTGGCGACGCACTTTTCCCAACGGGGCCGCTGCCTTCGAGGAGTTTGCGCGGATGCGCGTGGTGGGCGTCAGCCATGCTGTCCTGCGGAGGATGTTTTATGAGGACAAAACCCCTTCACCTCCCTCCGAGACGCAGGGAGGCGTCTCCTGTACGGGCTCCTCCTCCACACCCTGGTCCACCGACCGGGCACCGAGTGGCGGTCGGTGTTGCATCCGGTGGCGAGGGGGCCCCCCACTGGGTACCTCGCGCAGAGTGCTGAGTTATTCCAGCACTTCATAGAAACATAGAAACATCGAAAATAGGTGCTGGAGGCGGCCATTCGGCCCTTCGAGCCAGCACCGCCATTCATTGTGATCATGGCTGATCAATAACCCGTGCCTGCCTTCTCCCCATATCCCTTGACTCCACTAGCCCCAAGAGCTCTATCTAACTCTCTCTTAAATCCATCCAGTGATTTGGCCTCCACTGCCCTCTGTGGCAGGGAATTCCATAAATTCACAACCCTCTGGGTAAAAAAGGTTTTTTCTCACCTCAGTCTTAAATGACCTCCCCTTTATTCTAAGACTGTGGCCCCTGGTTCTGGACTCACCCAACATTGGGAATATTTTTCCTGCATCTAGCTTGTCCAGTCCTTTTATAATTTTATATGTTTCTATAAGACGCTGGAGTAACCCAGCGGGTCAGGTAGCATCCCTGGAGAATATGAACAGGCGACACCTGGGGTTGGGTCCCTCCCTCAGACTGTCTACGTTCTCCAGGGATGCTACGTGACCCACTGAGTTATTCCAGCAGATTGTGTCTTTTTTCGTAAACCAGCATTTGCAGTGACTTATCATAGAGTCATAAAGCAACAGGCTTAACTTCCCCAATAATGACTGGGATTGGCTCAGTGCTAAAAGGGTACATATTACAATTGAACACGCTTGCCTTAAAGACTCTTAACTCTCTCAACGCCTGACTTGATTTTCAGAAAAGACCCTTGCGTCTAGGGAAGTGCACTGGTCAGGCCAGTAGGCAGCAGTGCCCCAGCAACAGGCAGATAAGGTGGTCTCCGTGCTGAAGCAAAGTATCTTCTAAAGGATACGGGACAACTGTTCTTTAAAACAACATTGAGGATTTTGTTTTTGCATGTTCCTTCTGCCGGGCAGTCAGGCTGAGGGAAACATGACGCAGTTGAAACCTCCCACCTTTCATTCTTATAATGGGTGACATCGGGGTGTGGGAAAATAAACGTAAACATGAGGGCAATTCAAACAGATTCTAAACTGCCCTTTTGGTAACTGATTCTGTTTCAGGCCACGTGAGAATCTCTGATCTTGGACTTGCCGTAGAACTGAAACCAGGTGAAACCAAAAACGAAAGGTTGCGCTGGAACTCCAGGTGTGTTTCTGGAACCCTCTGCAGGAAGACAGGTAGCGAGCTGGCTTGTGTCTGTACCTGGGAGGCTGTAGGGTTTTATGTGTGTGTGTGTGTGTGTGTGTGTGTGTGTGTGTGTGTGTGTGTGTGTGTGTGTGTGTGTGTGCGTGTGTGTGTGTGTGTGTGTGTGTGTGTGTGTGTGTGTGCGTGTGTATGTGTGTGTGCGTGTGCGCGTGCGTGCGTGCGTGCGTGCGTGCGTGCGTGCGTGTGTGTGTGTGTGTGTGTGTGTGTGTGCGTGTGTATGCATGTGTATGTGTGTTCATGGTTTAGATTGTGTATGTTTCCCTATGGCACTGCTTGATGTTGGCGTTTTCATATTTGACCTTGCATCTGAATCCTCAGCTGCCTCAGTGTCTATGGATGATCATTTAATTTGTTTTATGTTCAGGTTTTATGGCCCCAGAACTCCTTGAAAGTTTGGAGTATGATTATTCAGTCGACTATTTCGCACGGGGAGTCACCCTGCACGAGATGATAGCAGCCAAGGGCCCATTCCGATACCGGGGTGAACAGGTGAGGATACACATTCTTTTGTAATTCTGTTGCATTCAAATTTAATCAATCAATCAGATTAATTCATCACATACACAATAAAGGGCAGTGAAATGAATTTGCCAGCAGCGGGACAATCAAAAAGAACACACAATACACAATAAAAAATTAACACCAACATCCACCACAGGATTCTTATCTGTCTTGGAAAGCACAAAGTACGGTCAATATCGTCCCCATTTGAAAGCTTAGCCCCGCAATAACATGCTCAAATCTGATATTCTGTTGTCGCAAAGACTCTTGGAATAGCACCACTTGAAGTCAATATGCTTGTGAGGCTTGTGAGACTATCACTAAAACACAGGAGGTGTTGAGTTTGATTTCATGACTGGAGCAACACACTTGTAGATTTCACAGATCCATTCACTGAAAGCCTTGTAACACTCCAGATCCAAGAAGTCTTGCACCATTATAAATAGACATGAGCATGGATTTTACATTATCACCGAATGCCAAACAGCTCTGCTCAACAGATGCTAAATACTTGTCATCTAAAGTTTAATTTTTTTTAAGTCAGTCCGTGCTTCTGTGTGGGACAGATTCTTCCCAGTTGTCATCAGGCAACTGAACCGTCCTCTCACCGACCGGAGAGCGGTCCTGACCTCCCCCTCTACCTGTCTAAAGAAGCATCTCGACGCTCATCTTTCATCCATTTGTTCTCTATCTCTCCACATCATGAGAGAGTTAAGATTTAGCTCTTGGGGCGAAAGGAATCAATGGGGGAAAATGCAGGAACGGGGCACTGATTTTGGATGATCAGCCATGATCATATGGAATGGCGGTGCTGGCTCGAAGGGCCGAATGGCCGACTCCTGCGCCTATTTTTCTATGTTTCTACATCCGTCAATACCTCTCGTTCCCCTCTCCCCTGACTCTCAGTCTGAAGAAGGGTCTCAACCCGAAACACCACCTATCCCTTCTCTCCAGAGACGCTGCCTGTCCCGCTGAGTTACTCCAGCATTTTGTGTCTACCTTCAGTTTAAACCAGCATCTGCAGTTCCTCCATACACATTACCATCTGACTCATTGGAGATCTTTAATCAGATTTTATTGACCTTTATTTTGCACTGAACGCTATTCCCTTTCTCCTGTCTCTGTACAGCTTGATTTGGTCGTCCCGCTGACTAGATAGCACGCAACAAAAAAGCTTTTCACTGTACCTTGGTACACCTGACAATAGGGTTGCCAACTGTCCCGTATTAGCTGGGACATCCCGTATATTGGGCTAAATTGGTTTGTCCCATACGGGACCGCCCTTGTCCCGTATTTGACTGCTACTACTCGGGTCGAGGGGACTGTCGGGTTGGAGCGCTGCGTCCGGCCCTGCCTCACCCGTCCCGACGTAGTGCAGCCCATGGAGTGCAGCAGCAGCAGCCCGTCGCCCGTGGCCTCGTCGGTCGGCAGCCCGGCCAGCTGTCCGACCATCGGACCTTCGCTTACCGCCAACACCACCACCACCCCTCCTTCTCAAGGCCGATCATCGGTTCGTGAGTTGGACGGGGCGCCGGACTTTGCGCGCAACATCGCGCGGCCCCCTGGCCAAAACTCCTCAGCTGGCCCGCCGGCTGGGCTTTGTGTGCAGTCCAGCACCCGGGGCCAACTCATCACTCACCCAGACCACGGCCGAGTCGGTCAACGAATTGCCGTCGGGAATTTATCCTGTATTTTGACCTTTTGTCCCTTATTTGGGAGTGAGAAAGTTGGCAACCCTACCTGACAACAAACTAAACAAAATTCTGTTCAATACACGTATTATTGATGACACTATTCCCACAGGATAGGATTGGTAGGTTAATTGGCCACTGTAACTTGACCTCGCATCTTGGTTAGTGGGACTAGAGTACATAGCTGGGGCATGTTGGTTGATATGGGCCGAAGGGTCTGTTTCCATGCTCTATGACTCTATGAGTGATGGAATTTGGAAACGGGGGGCGGGGGGGGGGGGCGGGGGGGAGGGCCAATTGAGTTAAATACGGGGAGAATAAAAAATAGTATTCATTTAAGATTTGTGTAAGCGGATGATTAATGGTCTGCACAGACTCTCTGGGATGAAGTGCCTGTTTAGTTTAGAGATACAGCACCGAATCAGGCCTTTCGGCCCACCGAGTCCGCTCCGACCAGCGATCCCCGTACACCAAAACTACCCAACGCACACATTAGGGACAATTTACAATTATACCAAGCCAATTAGCCGACAAACCTGAACGTTTTTGGGATGTGGGAGGAAACCGGAGCACCCGGAGAAAACCCACAGGGGTCACTGGGGGAGGATACAAAAACTCCGTACAGACAGCACCCGTAGTCAGGATCGAACCGGGGTCTCTGGTGCTGTGAGGCAGCGACTCTAACACTACGCACCCGTGCCGCACTTTGTTTCTGTGCCACCTCTCACAATGACTATGGGGATGAGCCACGGGCTAATACATTGTCACATTCCAGCCAATCCTTATCCCTGCCACAGCCCAAAGCTTCTCTCCACAATCCACATCAGACTAGGGCGCTGAGGGCTCAGATGGGTGAGGAGGCACGATTTAGCAGGAACCAGAAGGGCAACTTTTTCCACATGGGTATATGGGAACATTGCTGCCAGGGGACATAGGTGGGTGAAAGATCGCGACCCGAGGCTCCACCCGTTCCTGTTCTCCCGAGATGCTGCCTGATCAGTGCGGGTGTCGGGAGCTATGGGAGAAGGCAGGAGAGTGGGGTTGAGAGGGAGAGATCAGCCATGATTGAATGGCGGAGTAGGCTTGATGGGCCGAATGGCCTAATTCTGGCCCCTAAAACTTATAACAAGGGTTTACTGCAGTCGAGTTGTTCCTCAGCTATCTAAGACCAAATTAAATAGTCGTTCCGCTAACTGGCCTGCACGCAACAAAAGTATTCAGCTCTACCTCGGTACACGTGTCAATAAACTAAACTCAAACTCAGCTCAAGAAAGCCAATAAACCCTTCCAGCTAAAAATAGATCAGCCCTGTGCATTGTACAGTGTACATACAGCCCCGATGAAGAAACATATTTGTATTTGTCCACAGATAACATTTATAACACCAACAATAACTCGCAGCCTCCAAACCACAGACTTCCAAATGTAATTAAAATGGAGGTGTGTCAACAAATAATTTCCAAATGACTAAAATAGTGATTACATTATATGTTTAGCCACAAAAGGACCCTATTATCAGACACTGAATGGCTGAGGCCCAGTTGAAAGGAAGAGAGCCAAACGACAATTAATTTCAGATGAAAGAGTAAATATGACATTAAATGACAGGAAACCGCAGAGAAATCTCTCCGTTGCTAATCAGCCCTTGTCACAAACAGTGTGGAGCTGAGCCTTTCAAGCCCCGATAATGATGTTTGTTTGTAGGAAGGAACTGCAGGCGCCGGTCTAACCCGAAGATAGACGCAAAAATGCTGGAGTAACTCAGCGGGACAGGCAGCAGCATCTCTGGTGAAAAGGAATTTCGGGTCGCGACGCTTCTCCAGACCAAAGATAGGATCTTTGCTTCAGACTGAGTCAGGGGAGAGAGCTGGAGAAGGGGGTGTGGAGAGATGTAGAACAAATGAATGAAAGATATGCAAAAAAAAGTAACGCTGATAAAGGAAACGGGCCGTTGTTAGCTGTGGGCTAGGTGAAAACGAGTTGCAGACAATGAGACTCACCAGGGCCACATTGAAACTCGTGCAACAACTAGGGTGGGGAGAGGGACGGAGTGAGAGAGGGGATGCAAGGATTAGTTGAAGTTAGAGAAATCAATATTAATACCACTGGGTGTGAAGATAGACGCAAAAAGCTGGAGTAACTCGGCTGGGACAGGCAGCATCTCTGGAGAGAAGGAATGGGGGACGATTCGGGTCGAGACCCTTCTCCAGATAGTGTAGGATGGTGCTGGTGTGCGGGGATCGCTGGTCGGCGCGTCTGAAGAAGGGTTCGCCTACTACCGCACTGGTCATATTATCGCACCCGACATGTGGCTGTTAGTTGGTGATGCTGCATGGTCGGATTAACGTTGCAGTGTACGTTACTCAATAAATACTGCTGTACCAGATCCATGAGTATGTGTGATTTACTCAACATGTTTCTCAATATTTCGTTTCTCCAGAGATGCTGCCTGACCCACTGAGTTACTCCAGCTTTTTGTGTCTAATGGCGTTTATCTCCTTTGCAGAATACAAACCAGCTTACAAATGCAGTTAGGGTGTTATACATGGGCATTGAAATAGTTAGTGACCTTACATCATACTCAGCCTTGGATTCCATTACTGTGCTTCAGTTTAGGTTAGTTTAGAGATACAGCACGGAAACAGGCCCTTCGGCCCACCAAGTCCGCACCGACCAGCGATCCCCGCACACTAACACCATCCTACACATACTAGGGACTATTCACATTTATACCCACAAACCTAAATTCTGGTAAATTATAACAACAAGGAACTGCAGATGCAGGTTAAAGCAAAGAAAGACATAAAATGCTGGATCATCCTGAAGCAGGGTCTCAACCCGAAACGTCACCCTACCATGTTCTCCAGAGATGCTGCCTGACCCGCTGAGTTACTCCAGCTTTTTTACCATTCTGGTAAACCTCTGCACCATTTTCAAAGTCCTTCCTGTAATGGGATGACCAGAACTGCCTCACAGCGCCAGTGACGCGGGTTCGATCCTGACTACGGGCGCTGCCTGTACGGAGTTTGCACGTTCTTCCCGTGGCCTGCGCGGGTTTTCTCCGAGATCTTCGGTTCCCTCGCACACTTCAAAGACGTGCAGGTTTGTAGGTTAATTGGCTAGTATCAATGTAACTTGTCCCTCGTGTGTGTGGGATGGTGTTAGTGTGCGGGGATCGCTGGTCAGCGCGGACTCACTGCCACAAGCACGCGTGTTTCCTCAACGCTTGCCCGCTCCGCCATCCTGTGCCTTGTGGTGTTCAATGGCTCTTTATTGTAACATGGTACAGTGAAATTATTTCTTCTGCATGCAATAGACAATAGGTGCAGGAGTAGGCCATTCGGCCCTTCGAGCCAGCACCGCCAATCAATGTGATCATGGCTGATCGTCCCTAATCAGTACCCCGTTCCTGCCTTCTCCCCATATCCCCTGACTCTGCTATTTTTAAGAGCCCTATCTAGCTCTATCTTGGCAGCCTATAACAGTTCCGCCATCCCGGGAATTAACCTTGTGAACCTCCGCTGCACTACACATAAGCACGATGGTAGATTACGTACAAAGTGTGTAGAGATCGTCCGCTGGGACAATGTGAAAGACGCCGGGTTTTGGTGCCAGTTTCAAAGTCCATGTTGCAGGTTTTGAGTGCAGGAAGGAACTGCAGATGCTGGTTTACACCGGAAATGGACTTTTCATAGCAAAAGGATTTGAGTACAGGAGCAGGGAGGTTCTACTTCAGTTGTACAGGGTCTTGGTGAGACCACACCTGGAGTATTGCGTACAGTTTTGGTCTCCAAATCTGAGGAAGGACATTATTGCCTTAGAGGGAGTGCAGAGAAGGTTCACCAGACTGATTCCTGGGATGTCAGGACTGTCTTATGAAGAAAGACTGGATAGACTCGGTTTATACTCTCTGGAATTTAGGAGATTGAGAGGGGATCTTATAGAAACTTACAAAATTCTTAAGGGGTTGGACAGGCTAGATGCAGGAAGATTGTTCCCGATGTTGGGGAAGTCCAGGACAAGGGGTCACAGCTTAAGGATAAGGGGGAAATCCTTTAAGACCGAGATGAGAAAGACTTTTTTCACACAGAGAGTGGTGAGTCTCTGGAACTCTCTGCCACAGAGGGTAGTTGAGGCCAGTTCATTGGCTATATTTAAGAGTGAGTTGGATGTGGCCCTTGTGGCTAAGGGGATCGGGGGGTATGGAGAGAAGGCAGGTACGGGATACTGAGTTGGATGATCAGCCATGATCATATTGAATGGCGGTGCAGGCTCGAAGGGCTGAATGGCCTACTCCTGCACCTAATTTCTATGTTTCTATGTTTCTATGGACACAAAATGCCCGAGTAACTCAGCGGGACAGGCAGCGTCTCTGGGGAGAAGGAATAGGCTGACGTTTCGGGTCGAGACCCTTCTTCAGACTGGCCGAGTCAGGGTCTGAAGACCTGAAACGTCACCCGTCCATCTTCTCCAGAGATGCTGCCTGACCCGCTGCGTTACTCCAGTACTTTGTAGATCATTCAGCAGTTTGAGTGGAATGTTATTGTCCTTATTTTGCGATGTTGTACGTCCTGCTCCAGACAGTGAAGCATCTATCTCCCAAAACAGGTGGGCCAGGTAGAGTGGAACCCATGGCATAAATTCATTCAGATTGTTAACGACTGAAGATTTTGCGAAACTTGGCTGATAAATGACCGAGAATCATCGACTTCAAATCATTTTTAGTCTCCACAAACTTCATCCAACACAATCCTCTGAAGATACCTTGGAGGAACAAAGAACTGCAGATGCTGCTTTACACCAAAGATAGACATAAAAACACAGAGAGTCTGGGGAGGGAGAGAAACTAGGGGTAGGAAAAGGTACTGAACAAACCAGAGCCACCACCGATGACCCAGGAAAGGTGTGGAGCCCACAATGGTCCATTGTTGGCTGTGGAAGAGGTGATAATGGAGGGGTATGAACAGTGGAACTAGCAGGGGCCTTACCTTTAACCTCCATCTTGTGCCTTGTTCCTCTCTCAAGAGAGAGTTACATTTAGCTCTTAGGCCTAAAGGAATCAAAGGATATGGGGGATATAGCAGGAATGGAGTATTAATTTTAGATATTGAATGGCGGTGCTGGCTCAAAGGGCCGAACGGCCTACTCCTGCACCTATTTTCTATGTTTCTTGTGTCTGAGTGCCCCCATCCATCACCTACCTGGCTCCAAATGCCCCTCGTCTTTCTGCCCCTCCCCCACCCTCCTTCCCCTTGATGCCGTTATCTCCCCCACCCACTCTGTCCAGTCGCACGGGGGGTTTTTTTTTTAACCGGAACATCGACCGCTCTTTCTTATCCACAGAGGCTGCTTGACCCACCGCTGATCTTCCAGCAGGCTGCTGTTTGCCTCAGACAGCGGTTCAAACCAAATAGCAAACTACGCCTTTACGTGAAATCAACGTTCGACGCACTGTCAAAGAATTCCAAGGTAACAAGCCTGCAGAATTGTACAAAGGCAGGGATCTAATATCAATTAGGTTCAACTGTAATCAATTAATCGCATGAGAAGACTACCAGTGTGAAAGATGCTGCCTCTTCACACAGCCTGGCGCCATGAATACCTGATCATCACACAATTTGCCTCCAGTCTTTCTTAAAAGTTCTGGTGAAAACACAGCAATTTAACCTTGTTCTTGGATTATTAATATCTGTGCAGTTTGTAATGTTTCATTCCAGGACGTTTGTTGTACGAATATCTAACTACACTGTAAGGTACTAGTTTCATTTAGTGTTACAATACGGAAACAGGCCCTTCGGCCCACCGAGTCCACACCAGCCAGCGGCCCCCGCACACTAACACTATCCTACACACACTGGGGACAGTTTACATTGACACTAGGCCAAGTTACCTGCAAACCTGTTGTTAAAGAAGGAACTGCAGATGCTGGAGAATCGAGGGTTACACAAAAGGCTGGAGAAACTCAGCGGGTGCAGCAGCATCTAAGGAGCGAAGGAGATAGGCGACGTTTCGGGTCGAGACCCTTTTTCAGAAGGAAGGGTCTCGACCCGAAACGTCGCCTGCCTCCTTCGCTCCTTAGATGCTGCTGCACCCGCTGAGTTTCTCCAGCCTTTTGTGTACCCTACCTGCAAACCTGCACGTCTTTGGGTTGGGAATGAACCCGGGTCTCTGGCGCTGTGAGGCAGCAACTCTACCGCTGCACCGCCATGCAGGCCAACATCCTTATTTTGCCAACACCCTCCATATATTTTGGCAGGGCTCCAAAGTTAATTTGCCAGGACTCGAGGGCCAGAGCTACAGGGAGAGGTTGAGCAGGCTAGGGCTCTATTCCCTGGAGCACAGGAGGATGAGGGGTGATCTTATAGAGGTGCACAAAATCATGAGTGGAATAGATCGGGATCTTGCCCAGAGTAGGGGGATCAAGGGGGGGGGGGGGGTGGCGTGAAGATTTAATAGGAACATGAGGGGTAACCTTTTCACACAAAGCGTGGTGGATGTATGGAATGAGCTGCCGGGGGAGGTAGTTGAGGCAGGGACTATCACAAAGTTTAAGAAACATTTAAGAAAAAGGGGTAAGCCATTTAGAACGGAGATGAGGAACTTTTTCACACAGAGAGTTGTGAGTCTGTGGAATTCTCTGCCTCAGAGGGCGGTGGAGGCCGGTTCTCTGGATACTTTCAAGAGAGAGCTAGATAGGGCTCTTAAAGATAGCGGAGTCAGGGGATATGGGGAGAAGGCAGGAACGGGGTACTGATTGTGGATGATCAGCCATGATCACATTGAATGGCGGTGCTGGCTTGAAAGGCCGAATGGCCTACTCCTGCACCTATTGTCTATTGTCTATTTAGACTGGTACATGGATAGGACATGTTTAGAGGGATATGGGCCAAACGCAGGCAGGTGGGACTAGTATGGATGGGGCACGTTGGGCGGTGTGGGCAAGCTGGGCAGAAGGGCCTGTTTGCACACTGTATCACTCTATGATTCTGATGCATGTACTTGAATTACTGATCAGTATATATTGTACAGCCGGGGTTATTTTTTCCATTTGCTCTTCTTTGATCAAGAAAGCTGTTGTTTTGACAGCTAGAATCTGGCGTGCTGTTAGCGACAGCAACTTCTGCAGTTGGACCTTAACCCAACACTGTAACCATGTTTTGATTGCCTACAGATTCTCTCATTGAATAAATACAATCCAGTTACAGTTCTCGGTGTGCATTCCTTCCACATACACGCTGTCCGATGGCCCAATGGAGCTTTATATGTCGCATGTGCAACTGCGCAGTGAGATTCCTTGTCGCATGTTTACGTGTGCGTGCGCCGCCATCTTTTGGCTCCGTTTCCAAAGTCCGGTCGGCCCGCGCGCTCGGTCTACTGGGGCGGTTCCCGATCCAGGCGAGCCCCAGGCTCCTGCAGGGCCTTCCTCCGTCGCCCTCGGCCCGTGACCCAACGTCCCTCTCATCCCCTCGCCAGGACATCTTTGTGTCCCAGGGGGCGCCTCCTGCAGCCGACAGTGAAGGCGCTGGAGGCGTTACCCTGCTTCGCCCTCCTCCCGACCCACGCTCCTCGCGTTCCACCTCTCCAGCGGCTTCCTCCCACGGTTACGCTGGCCCCCGAGCCGTCACTGTGGTGGCTAAGCCAGAGAGCGGCTGGAATCACAGAGGGGTTGCAGTGAGTTGTGTTAAAGAAGGAACTGCAGATGCTGGAGAATCGAGGGTTACACAAAAGGCTGGAGAAACTCAGCGGGTGCAGCAGCATCTAAGGAGCGAAGGAGATAGGCGACGTTTCGGGTCGAGACCCTTCTTCAGACTGGTCAGGGATCAGGGAAACGAGAGATATAGACGGTGATGTGGAGAGATAAAGAACAATGAATGAAAGATATGCAAAAAAGTATCGATGATAAAGGGAACAAGCCATTGTAAGCTGTTTGTGGTGTGAAAATGAGAAGCTAGTGCGACTAGGGTGGGGGAGAGAGATAGAGGGAGAGGGAATGCCAGGGCCCGAGGGCTGAGGTGGGAAGGGGAGGAGACAGCAAGGGTTAACAGAATTGAGAAAATTCAATGTTCAAGCCAGTGAGAGAGGGCCTCACACAAGACCGAACAGGGAGAGGAGGTGAACCTCATCACAATAGGCACACCATGAGGAGATCTCGTCTGAAGAAGGATCTCAACCCGAAACGTCATCTCTCCACGTTCTCCAGAGATGCTGGATGACCCGCTGAGTTACTCCAGCACTTTGGCACTTTTCTGTATTAACCGGTGCCTGCAGATCCTTGTTTCTGCCGAATGATCCGGGCCATCGGCCTCTGTGGTGACTGACAATCTTGCTTCAAGCATGGTGCATCAGGAGAACTCGCAGGACTACCTTCCAACCCCACACATCCACACATCAGGGCGGCACGGTGGCGCAGCGGTAGAGTCGCTGCCTCACCGCGCCAGAGACCCGGGTTCGATCCTGACCACGGGTGCCGTCTGTAGGGAGTTTGTACATTCCCCCCGTGACCCACGTGGGTTCTCTCCGGGTGCTCCGGTTTCCCCCCCACCCTCCAAAGACGTGCAGGTTTGTCTCAGTGCCGCATCTCTAAACTAAACGAAACCTCGGCTCACCTCTCGAAGCAGAGATGCATTAACTCCCCCACTTACACAATGATCTTCACAAACCAAGGACATTTCAAAGTTTCTCACAAAGAAATGTGTCTTTCGCAACGCGGGAACATTCTTTGTGATGGATCTGTTAAAAAGACTCAATAATTCTTGGGTTTGTAAAACTGTCAATGAGGCAAGGCCACGTCAGATGCAGTCTATTCTCTCGGCATACTACTGTTCCGACCCTCGAGTCCTGGCAACATCCTTGTAAATCTTCTCTGCTCCCATTCCAGCTTGACAACATCTTTCCTGTAACACGGTGCCCAGAACTGAACACAATACTCTAGATGTGGCCTCACCAGAGAAAGAAATGCATGGAGAAAAAAAAACACCATTTTACCCGTCGACTCATTCACACTGGACAGCCACCAAGAGGTCAGAGGAGTGGAAGGCAACCTCATCCCCATTACACAGCGACATCTCTTCACCAGATAAAGGCTGTCCAGGGTCTGACCTCCCCTGAGGAGCATGGGTGAAGCTCAACAGACTTGGTCCTGGAGTTGGGCGTTTCATTGCCAGCGTGTGGAGATGGGGGCTCCCTCCGCCAGAGCCCAGCCTGTGAATGCGGAGCAGAACCACAGACAGCCAACCATGTCATCTCTGGACGCCCGCTCTACCACCCACCAAATGGAGCTCCGTCAGGGCCTGGCAGACATTGAGGCCAACAGAGACAACAACCTGGCTGCTCAACACCCAGCTTGAGATCTAACTATTCCTTTCGTGTATGTTTCATTCGCAAGAAGAAGAAGATTCACTAAGAAAGATGGACACAAGCCAGTTAAAGCACGATTAGCCCAAAAGTATTATTTTACATTTGAAATAGAAATGTTGAGAGAAAATACCACTTTGCTCCAGACAGTAAATAGGATTTAACCTCAGACTGTCATTGATTATATTGTCCGAGCATACTGGGCAGAATATTGTGCTCAGAAGCATGGAACTCGGAGAAGGGAATAAGAGTGTTCAATAGACATTTGGACGGACTCATGGATAGTATCAGTCAGTCCAGTTTAGTGTCACCTGCACCGATATACAGTGGCAAAGCTTTTGTTGCGTGCTAACCAGTCATCAGAAAGACAATGCATGATTACAATCGAGCCGTTCACTGTGTACAGATACATGATAAGGGAATAACGTTCAGTGCAAGGTGAAGGCCAGTAAAGTCCGATCAAGGATAGTCCGATGGTAGTTCAGGACTGGTTGCGGTAAGATGGTTCAGTTGCCTGATGACAGCTAAAATAGAACAGGCAAAAATTAAACGGATAAAATAGCCATCGGCTGCACAGGGGCGAGACCAAGCGCAGGCTCGGCGATCGTTCCGCTCAACACCTCTGCTCAGTCCGCCCTAAACCTACCTGATCTCCCGGTTGCTCAACACTTTAACTCCCCCTCCCATTCCCAATCTGACCTTTCTGTCCTGGGCCTCCTCCACTGTCAGAGTGAGGCCCAGCGCATATTGGAGGAGCAGCACCTCATATTTCACTTGGGCAGCTCACACCCCAGCGGAACGAACATTGACTTCTCGAACTTCAAATAACCCTTGCTTTCCCTCTCTCTCCATCCCTCCCCCCTTTCCCATTTCTCCGACCAGTCTGGCTGTCTCCGACTACGTTCTATCTCTGTTTGCTTTGCTGTCACCATTTCCCAACTAACAACGATGAAGAAAGGTTTCGGCCCGAAACGTTGCCTATTTCCTTCGCTCCATAGATGCTGCTGCACCCGCTGAGTTTCTCCAGCACTTTTGTCTACCATGGATTCCTTGATCTCCATTCCCTTTGTCCTGTTTTCACACCTTACACTTCCTTATCTACGTAACTCCCTCTCCCCCTGACTCTCGGTCTGAAGGAGGGTCTCGACCCGAAACGTCACCCAGTCCTTCACTCCAGAGACGCTACCTGTCCCGCTGAGTTACTCCAGCATTTTGTGTCGATATATCTTCTAGGCAAAATAATCAGTAACGTTCTGTATTTGGGCAGTGGGATGGCAGTGGGCGTGGGAGGGGCGAGGTACCTTTCGCTTGCTTTTTTGCTCACATCACATGCCTCCGTTGTACCCAGAATCTGCTTCTGTGCGCAAATTATCATGATCTCATTGAACTGGTGAACCAGTTTAACCGGTCTGTTCCTTGCCGCACCCAGATTTTAATTTACAGTGAATTTTAATTCCATGTTTATTAATTGAAAACTGTACTGCAGTTATTCTTTTCTACAGATTAGGATTATTTAACTGGAGGTATAAGAACCACAGGTGATGGAATCCCGAGTTAAAAATAACTGCAGATGCTGGAATACCGAGTTAAAAAAACAAGTATTAAGGTTCTTTATTGAATTTTCGTTTTGTGCATATCATCTGTATGTGTTGTGTTTATAGGCCTGTCGTGCTGCATTCCAGCAAGGATTTCATTCTTCTGTTGACGATACAGATGACAATTAAAACCTCTTGACTCCTGCGTTTTAGCACGGCAGCAGGAAGTGTAGGTTCGCATGAGTGATAGGAGCAGAACTAGGCCGTTCGGCCCATCAAGTCTACTCCGCCATTCAATCATAGAAAACATAGAAAATAGGTGCGGGAGGGCGGCCCTTCGGCCCTTCGAGCCAGCACCGCCATTCATTGTGATCATGGCTGATCGTCACCTATCAATAACCTGTGCCTGCCTTCACCCCATATCCCTTGACTCCACTAGCCCCTAGAGCTCTATCCAACTCTCTCTTAAATCCATCCAGTGAATTTTCCTCCACTGCCCTCTGTGGCAGGGAATTCCTTAAATTCCCAACTCTCTGGGTGAAAAAGTTTTTTCTCACCTCAGTCTTACATGACCTCATCTTTATTCTAAGACTGTGGACCCTGGTTCTGGACTCGCCCAACATTGGGAACATTTTTCCTGCATCTAGCTTGTCCAGTCCTTTTATAATTTTATATGTTTCTATAAGATCCTCCCCCTCATCCTTCTAAACTCCAGTGAATACAAGCTTAGTCTTTTCAAACTTTCCTCATATGACAGTCCCCCCATCCCAGGGATCAATCTCGTGAACCTACGCTGCACTGCCTCAATCACAAGGATGTCCTTCCTCAAATTAGGTGACCAAAACTGTACATAATATCATGGCTGATCTATCTCTCCCTCCAAACCCCATCCTCCTGCCTTCTCTCACCACCCCCCTCCCGTCACCCCTGACATTCCTCCAGCCTCGGGCAGAGCAGTTCGTTGCTTGGATCAAAATCTTCAATGCTTTGAAAGGTTAAGAGGCAATTACGTTTTAAGTCGTCATAACCCGAATTGTTAGTTTATTTAAAAAGAATTAAATTTGATTCAGATGTGCCGTCAACTAATCCGTACTGAAGGCTGGAAGGTCACAGTAATTCTCCGTCAGCTCATTGTTAATTATTGGGAAGACAAACCCAATTATTGCCATGGCGCAGGAACTCAGCGGTTCGCAGACGTCAAGGCTGACAGACTGATTTCTCTGGGAACATTTCAGTCCGCAAGGCAGGTATGGTCTTTCAAAACTCATTACAAACACTTGAGCAGAGGATCAATAAAGGAAAATAAAATAGCCACTTGGTGCCCTTCCCTGGGGCTGGGATATTTGTGGCCTATACGGCTGCCTCACTGGTCAATTGGAGTGTTTTAACTTATTGATCATTCGCACGAATTTCAGTTCACATTTTTCGAGACGCAGCGTGGAAACAGGCCCTGTGGTCCACTGAGCCCACGCCGACACGCGGTCACCCGTTCACACTGGTTCTGTCCTGCACTCCAGGGACACTTTCTGGAAACCGATTAATCCCACCTGCCTGCGTTTGGCCCACATCCCTCGAAACCCTCCCCTGAACGCAAGAAATTGCAGAGAATCGTGGAGGACTGCCCAGACGGTCACACAAACCAACCCCCCTCCCATTGACTCCATCCACATCTCACGCTGCCTGGGCAAGGCCAGCAGCATCATCAAGGACCAGTCGCACCCCGTCCACTCCCTCTTCTCCCCTCTCCCATCGGGCAAAAGGTACAGAGGTGTGAAAAAGCACACCTCCAGATTCAGGGACACTTTCATCCCAGCTGTAATCAGGCAGCAGAACCATCCCACCACACCCAGAGAGCAGTGATGAACTACTATCTACCTCATTGGTGACCCTCAAACTAAACTGAACTGAACTGAGCACTGGAGAAGAATGTAAGCTTGTCGGACCAGAAAACATGGAAAATAGGTGCAGGAGTAGGCCGTTCGGCCCTTCCAGCCAGCACCGCCATTCAATACGATCATGGCTGATCGTCCAAGCTGCTGGATCATCCAACAGGCAAGCTGAGAGCTTAGTTTAAAGTTTAGAGATACAGCATGGAAACAGGCCCTTTGGCCCATCGAGTTCACGCCGACCGTGAATTACTTGTTCACTCGGGTTCTATGTTGTCCCACTTTCATATCCACTCGTTACATAATAGGGACAATTTACAGAAGCCAATTAACCTACAAACCTGTGCCGTCTGAGGAATGTGGGAGGAAGCGGGAGCAGCCGGAGAAGTGGACCGACAATGTTCTGAAACTTCCTTATCCGAACAGTTTTCTGTTAGTCCTCTATTCACGCCCATAAATACACACCCCAAAGCCACGTGCTTGTCGCCACCCACCGTCTTATCTCCTCTGTGATCCACATGATTACCATCGTAAATCTTATCTTTGGGACACCTGCCCAGGTTCAGGCTGAAAACAAAAAGGAAGGAAGTTCGGACACGAGGATGAGAAAACCTCCCATCGCAACCAGGATAGCCGGCTGCCCTGCTCCAACAGGTGCCCCTGATTTTCCGTTTAGTTGAGTTTAGAGACACAGGCCCTTCAGCCCACAGGGCCCGCACCGACCAGCGATCCCCGCACACTAACACTGTCCTACACACACCAGGGGTCATCCTGTAGAGGTGATCATACCAGATCATGAGGGGAATTGATCAGGTGAACGCCAGTCTGAGGAAGGGTCACAACCCGAAACGTCGCCTATTCCTTCGCTCCATAGACGCTGCCTCACCCGCTGAGTTTCTCCAGCATTTTTGTCTACCTTCGATTTTTTTCCAGCATCTGCAGTTCGTTCTTAAACAACTCTTCAGCATAGTGAATGGTCAGCATGGGCAAGTTGGGCCGAAGGGCCTGTTTCCACGCTGTGATTATGAATAGACGAGAGACCTCGTGTCTTTAATTATAGAACTGAAATGTTGGAAGAGGAACGGCCAGGGTGGCGCAGAGGCAGAGCCGCTGCCTCACAGCGCCCGAGACCCCGGTTCAATCCCGACTACGGGTGTCGTCTGTACAGAGTTTGCACGATCTCCCTGTGACCTGCGCGGGTTTTCTCTGAGATCTTCAGTTTCCTCCCACACTCCAAAGACGTGCAGGTTTGCAGGTTACTTGGCTTGGTGTACGTCAATTGTCCCTAGTGTGCGTAGGATAGCGTTAGTGCGCGGGGATCGCTGGTCGGCGGGGACTCGGTGGGCCGAAGGGCCTGTTTCCGCGCTGTATCTCTAAACTAAACTAAAGTCTGCCATTCAAGCAGTGGCTACAGATGATGAAACAGACGATTTTCCCTTTGTTTGTCCAGTTCTTCTGGTATGAGCATTTCTGTTTTTGTTTGAGGTTTGCGTGCCTCCTGCTTTGTTTATTTTCTGTAATAAGATGCAAATTCCACAAACATCATCCAAGGTCAAGAACATGGAAACATAGGAACATAGACAATAGGTGCAGGAGCAGGCCATTCGGCCCTTCGAGCCAGCACCGCCATTCAATGTGATCATGGCTGATCACCCCGTTCCTGCTTTCTCCCCATATTCCTTGATTCCTTTGAACGATCCCGGGTCTCTGGCGCTGTCAGGCTGCGCCACTGTGCCCCCCCCCCCCCCCCCCCGCCTGCACGTGATCCATATCCCTACATTCCCTGCATATCCGCACGCCCACTTAAAAACGTCTCACGGGTCCCAAGCAGAAACACTGCACTCCCATCCACAGTAAGGTTTGAGTTCGGTTCATTGTCACGTGTACCGAGGTACAGCGAAAAGCTTTTGTTGCCTGCTGACCAGTCAGCGGAAAGACAATACATGATTACAATCGAGCCATTCACAGTGCACAGATACAAGATAAAGGGAATAACGTTTGGTGCAAGGTAAACCCAGTTAATTCCGATCAAGGATAGTCTGAGGGTCTCCAATGAGGTAGATAGACGCTCAGGACTGCTCTGTGGCTGTGGTGGGATGGTTCACTTGCCTGAAACAGCAATCTTGCCATCACTGCCTGAAAAATATCCGTCGACCTGGCCTCCACAGCCGCCTGCAATTTCATTATTAACTATGCTTTCATAATGAGACCAATCACTAGTTTGCTTCCAAATTAGATTTTAGGGGTTACATATTCTTGCCCCCTCACCGTTCAAATGAAGGAATATTGTGTGACTAACAGAGTGTGGATTTTCAATAACACAAATAAAACATGCACTTAACTAGTCCCAGCCATTAGCAGACACATTACTTCCAGCTCCGACCTCAGAATGTCACAGAAAAGTCACAAATGCATAAATATGTTCAATATCTTGGGACCAGATATACTGCCAATTAGAAATTGTATTATATTACCACTATAATCTATTTATAGCAACTGCATACTCTGCATATTAAATACAGCAAATCAGCTCCGATTCTAAGATACTATTCTCTAAAATAAATGTACAGATGGTCCGATTTGGCGAGTTTTAAAACAGTAGAAGGATTGGCCACCACGTTTTATTCCCCGACCGGCTACCCATTCTGTGTGTGTCTTTATAGAACGCAAGACAGAGCCAGAACAGGACCTTCGGCCCACGACATCTATACTCAACATGGAGCCTCCACCAATTGTTATCTGCCTGCACATAGATGCTGGAATAGATCGGGTAGATGCACAGAGCGGTCGAACCAAGGACCAGAGGACCATAGGTTTAAGTTGGAGGGGGAGGTGGGGGGGGGGGGAAAGATTTAGTAGGAACCTGAGGGGTAACCTTTTCACACACCCAGAGGGTGGTGGGTGGATGGAACGAGCTGCCAGAGGAGGTAGTTGAGGCGGGGATTATACCAACGTTTCAGAAGCAGTTAGACAAGTACATGGACAGGACAGGTTTGGATGGGGTATGGACCCAAGGCGAACGAACAGGTGGGACTAGTGTAGCTGGGACATGTTGGCCGGTGTGGGCAAGTTGGGCTGAGGGGCTTGTTTCCCCACTGTATCACTCTATGACTCTGCGACACATCATCCATTCCCTGCATATCCCAATGCCAATCGAAAGCCTTCTTTAGATGTCACTATTGCATCTGCCTCCAACACCCCCAATCTTCCAGCCTATGATTACCCTCCGTGCAAAACACCTGCCCCGCACATCCCCTACAAACCTTGCCGCTCTGGCATTAAAGCTGTGCCCCTCTGGTCTGTGACATTTCCACCCCGGGGAAAAAGGTTCTGATTGTCTACCCTTTCTACGTCTCGCATGATTGTACTGACTGACTTCTGTCAGGTCTCCCCTCAACCTTGGAGAAAACAATCCAAGTCTGACCAACCTCTCCTAATCCAGATACAATTCTGCTCAAGTGGAAACACAACCTGCTGGAGTAACTCAGCGGGTCAGGCAACATCTCCGGAGAGAAAGAGCAGGTGACGTTTTGGGACTGAGAGTCTGAAGAAGGGTCTCGACCCGAGACGTCACTTACTCCTTTTCTCCGGAGATGCTGCCTGACCCGCTGAGTTACTCCAGTGTTTGATGTCTGTCTTCCGCAGTTCCTTCCTATACTATCATTCTGGGAAACGTCCTCTGCACCCTCTCCAGAGCCTCCTCATCCACCCTGGTATAGGCATTCAGGGCCTTTTTGTACACAGCCTTGCACAACTTTGCATTTTATATTCCATTTTAATCCTAGACCTAGGATTCAATAAATTAAGTCATGGCATCGGAATGCAGAAAGGGATGGAAGCTAGTAGCTAAATGGAAATTAAAGTTTTGGCTAGGCCACGCCTCATTCTTCCTGCAAAGGATACCGTCAGCTTACTTAACCAGTTTTCACAAGTGTGCGGTCAAACTGGTATAGACCACAAGTCACTTCTCAGAAACCTTCCCGGCAAAACAACAAACGCTTAGAGACAAGGAGCTGCGGATGCTGGTGAATCCACAAAGGGACACAAAGTGCTGGAGTAACTCAGCGAGTCAGGCAGCATCTCTGGGGAACAGGTTGCAACCGAAACGTCGCCTACCCATGCTCTCCAGAGGCAGGGGCGCACGGTGGTGCTGCCTCACAGCGCCAGAGACCCGGGTTCAATCCCGACTACGGGCGATGTCAGTATGTAGTCTGTATGGGGTTGAGAGGGAGGGATAGATCAGCCACGATAGAATGGCGGAATAGACTTGATGGGCCAAATGGCCTAATCCTGCTCCTAGAACTAATGAAAGGGGCCCTGCACCTCTTGATGCGAGAAAAAATAACAACTCGATAGACTCTATTATTTTCTGGACACCACAAATATCTTCCTGTGTCGTTATGTAATGAGTATGTTTACTCGAAGAGACAAAAGTGTAGTTTATGGTCACGTGTACCGGGGCACAGTGTAAAGCTTTCGTTGCGTGCTATCCAGTCAGCGGAAAGACAATACATGATTATAACTGAGATATTTACAGTGTATATGAATGAAAGAATGAATGAACACTTTATTGACACATGCGAACCGTCACAGTGAAGTTCATTGCTTCCATGCCCAAGGTATGCAAATAGCCGCCACGTAAAGGGCCCCCGCGCCAGGTCCCCCTAATAGATCAGGTGGACGCACAGAGACACTTGCCCGGAGTAGGGTAATCGAGGACCAGAGGACATAGGTTTAAGGTGAAGTGGGAAAGATTTTATCGGAATCTGAGGAGTAATTTTTTCACACAGTGTATGGAACAAGCTGCTGGAGATGGTAGTTGAGGCAGGGACGATCACAACGGTTAACATAGAAACATAGAAATTAGGTGCAGGAGCAGGCCATTCAGCCCTTCGAGCCTGCACCGCCATTCAATATGATCATGGCTGATCATCCAACTCAGTATCCTGTACCTGCCTTCTCTCCATACCCCCTGATCCCTTCAGCCACAAGGGCCACATCCAACTCCCTCTTAAATATGGCCAACAAACTGGCCTCAATTACCTTCTGTGGCAGAGAATTCCACAGATTCACCACTCTCTGTGTGAAAAACGATTTTCTCATCTCGGTCCTAAAAGACTTCCCCCTTATCCTTAAACTGTGACCCCTTGTCCTGGACTTCCCCAACATCGGGAACAATCTTCCTGCATCTAGCCTGTCCAAACCCCTTAAGAATTTTGTAAGTCTCTATGAGATCACCCCTTAATCTTCTAAATTCCAGCGAGTACAAGCCGAGTCTATCCAGTCTTTCTTCATATGGAAGTCGTGCCATCCCAGGAATCAGTCTGGTGAACCTTCTCTGTACCCCCTCTATGGCAAGAATGTCTTTCCTCAGATTAGGAGACCAAAACTGTACGCAATACTCCAGGTGTGGCCTCACCAAGACCCTGTACAACTGCAGTTGGACCTCCCTGCTCTTGTACTCAAATCCTTTTGCTATGAATGCCAACATACCATTTGCTTTCTTCACAGCCTGCTGCACCTGCATGCCTACTTTCAATGACTGGTGTACCATGACACCCAGGTCTCGCTGCATCTCCCCTTTTCCTAATCGGTCACCATTCAAATAATAGTCTACCTTCCTGTTTTTGCCACCAAAGTGGATAACCTCACATTTATCCACATTATACTGCATCTGCCATGCATTTGCCCACTCACCCAGTCTATCCAAGTCATCCTGCAGCCTCCTAGCATCCTCCTCACACCTAACACTGCCCCCCAGCTTCGTGTCATCCGCAAACTTCGAGATGTTCCATTTAATTCCCTCGTCCAAATCATTAATGTATATTGTAAATAGCTGGGGTCCCAGCACTGAGCCTTGCGGCACCCCACTAGTCACTGCCTGCCATTCTGAAAAGGACCCGTTCACTCCTACTCTTTGCTTTCTGTCTGCCAGCCAGTTCTCTATCCACATCAATACTGAACCACCAATACCGTGTGCTTTAAGTTTGTATACCAATCTCTTGTGTGGGACCTTGTCGAAGGCCTTCTGAAAGTCCAGATATAACACATCCACTGCTTCTCCCTTATCCACTCTACTAGTTACATCTTCAAAAAATTCAATAAGATTCGTCAGGCATGATTTACCCTTCGTAAATCCATGCTGACTTTGTCCAATGATTTCACCACTTTCCAAATGCACTGCTATCCCATCTTTAATAATTGACTCTAGCAGTTTCCCCACTACCGATGTTAGACTAACTGGTCTGTAATTCCCCGTTTTCTCTCTCCCTCCCTTTTTAAAAAGTGGGGTTACATTAGCTACCCTCCAATCCTCAGGAACTACTCCAGAATCTAAAGAGTTTTGAAAAATTATCACTAAGGCATCTGCTATTTCTGGGGCTACTTCCTTAAGTACCCTGGGATGCAGCCTAGAGTAAGCAGCAATTAGACAGGTACATGGATGGGACAGGTTTCGAGGGATATGGGCCAAACGTAGGCAGGCGGGACCAGTGTAGATGGGATACGTTGGCCAGTGTGGGCAAGCTGAGCCAAAGGGCCTGCGGAGTATCACTCTATGACCTATGTTTAAGAAAGAACTGCAGATGACGGAAAAATCGAAGGCAGACAAAAATGCTGGAGAAACTCAGCGGGTGAGGCAGCATCTATGGAGCGAAGGAAATAGGCGACGTTTCGGGTCGAGACCCTTCTTCAGACTGATGTGGGGTGGGGGTGGGGGGGGGGGCGGGTAGAAGTAGTACATTTTGTGAATGGGTGACATTTCAAGTCTGAAGAAGAGTCTCGACCTGAAACGTCCATTCGGCCCATCGAGACCCGAAACATCGCCTATTCCTCCACTCTATAGATGCTGCCGCACTCTATGACCTATTGCCACCCTGACTAAGCATCCAGGCTTAAATGTGGCAGTGATTTATCAGGCAATTGAACCATCTGACCACAACTAGAGAGCAGTCCCGAACTACCAACGACCTCATCCGGGACCCTCGGACTATCTTAGAAGATTATTAGAAGATTGAGGGGGGATCTTATGGAAACTTACAAAGTTCTTAAGGGGTTGGACAGGCTAGATGCAGGAAGATTGTTCCCGATGTCCAGAACAAGGGGTCACAGTTTAAGGATAAGGGGGAAATCTTTTAGGACCGAGATGAGAAAATCGTTTTTCACACAGAGAGTGGTGAATCTGTGGAATTCTCTGCCACAGAAGGTAGTTGAGGCCAGTTCATTGGCTATATTTAAGAGGGAGTTAGATGTGGCCCTTGTGGCTAAAGGGATCAGGGGGTATGGAGAGAAGGCAGGTACTGGATACTGAGTTGGATGATCAGCCATGGTCATATTGAATGGCGGTGCAGGCTCGAAGGGCCGAATGGCCTACTCCTGCACCTATTTTCTATGATTCTATGTTTGATCGGACTCTACTGGCTTTACGCTGCACTAGGGTGGGAGATCGCAACCTTCACGTGGTCCGCCCTGTTTCGATGAATGCAATCAACCCGGCGTGCACAATCAAATAAGATCAAATAGAACAAGTTGTCCGACAACTTTAGGCCATGCACGCCACACACAAGCAGAAGACCTTGCACTAAACGTTATTCCCTTATTCCCCTGTCCCACTTAGGAAACCTGAACGGAAACCTCTGGAGACTTTGCGCCCCCACCCAAGGTTTCCGTGCGGTTCCCGGAGGTTTTTGTCCTCCGGCAACCACCTTCAACTAGCATCGCAACCGGCTTCGACTAAAAAATTACCGATTTTTAAAACGGAAACCACTTTCGACCATTAGGGAGACTGACGGGAACCTCCGGGAACCTTGGGTGGGGCACAAAGTCTCCAGAGGTTTCCGTTCAGGTTTCCTAAGTGGGACAGGGGCATTACTGTGCATCTGTACACGCATGTATTGTCTTTCCGCTGGCTGGTTAAGCGGGCAACGAAAAGGCTTTTCACTGTACCTCGGTACACGTGACAATAAACTAAACTGGACTGAGGTGCAGGGAGCAGCTTCAGAGGTCAAAGGCAGGAATTTGTTGTGGTGTGGACAACAGGCCCTTCAAACAGCAATGAAAACAAGGCTGGCTGGGTGGAGGGGGGCGGGTAACCGCAGGCAGTAGAGCGATAGAGAGAGATACAGAGCCGGTTGGACCTGCGTGTTTAACATTGCGTACAGTTTTGTTCCCCTAATCTGAGGAAAGACATTCTTGCCATAGAGGGAGCACAGAGAAGGTTCACCAGACTGATTCCTGGGATGGCAGGACTTCCATATGAAGAAAGACTGGATAGACTCGGCTTGTACTCGCTGGAATTTAGAAGATTGAGGGGGGGATCTCATAGAGACTTACAAAATTCTTAAGGGGTTGGACAGGCTAGATGCAGGAAGATTGTTCCCGATGTTGGGGAAGTCCAGAACAAGGGGTCACAGTTTAAGGATAAGGGGGAAGTCTTTTAGGACCGAGATGAGAAAATCATTTTTCACACAGAGAGTGGTGAGTCTGTGGAATTCTCTGCCACAGAAGGTAGTTGAGGCCAGTTTGTTGGCCATATTTAAGAGGGAGGTTAGATGTGGTCCTTGTGGCTAAAGGGACCAGGGGGTATGGAGAGAAGGCAGGTACGGGGTACTGAGTTGGATGATCAGCCATGATCACATGGAATGGCCTGCTCCTGCACCCGTTTCCTATGATTCTATTAAGAAGGAACTGCAGATGCTGGAAAATCGAAGGTCGACAAAAAAAAGTGGTGGAGAAGCTCAGCGGGTGCAGCAGCATCCGTGGAGCGAAGGAAACAGGCTTCAAGGGCTTTGAAGGAAATAGGAAACGTTGCCTATTTCCTTCGCTCCACAGACGCTGCTGCCGCACCCGCTGAGTTTCCCCCCACCAGAGGTGGGACAGCGAGCTGCTGGCGTTTACACAATTGCAAACACCGTCGTATTGTGTCGCAGCCCGAAACGCCGGGTGCTGTTTTATCCGGCACTTGGTGGCACTTTCAACTTTGGCAAGGGGAGGAGGAGGAGGAGGACGAGGTGTTGAAGTGATGAAACTGCGAGAGAGGGAGAGAGCGTTGGTTGACCAACCCAAGTCTGCGCCGCTTCCCCAGTGCAGTTGCAGTAATGACATGAGCTTGGTTTCCGGAGGAAGGAACTGCAGATGCTGGCTGGCACCGAAGATGCTGGTTTACACACACTCACTCACACACACACACTCACACACACACACACACTCACTCACTCTCACAGACACACACACACACTCAGACACACACAGACACTCACACTCAAACACACACACTCAGACACACACAGGCACACACTCACTCACTCTCACAGACACACACACACTCAGACACACACACTCAGACACACACTCAGACACACAGACACTCACACACACTCACACACACTCACACACACTCAGACACACACACTCAAACACAGACACTCAAACACAGACACTCACACTCACACACACACTCAGACACACACACACTCACACACACTCACACTCAGACACACACACTCACTCACACACACACACACTCACACACACTCTCACTCACACACACTCACACTCACACACACTCACACACACTCAGACACACACACTCACTCACACAGACACTCAGACACACAGACACTCATACTCACACACACACACACACTCACACTCACACACACTCTCACACACACACACACTCACACACACTCATACTCACACACACACACACACTCACACACACACAATGCTGGAGTGACTCGTGAGGGGAGACACAGGCAAGCATCTCCGGGGAGAAGGAGCGGGTCTGGACCCGAACCGTCGCTCCCCATTCAGTCCTTCACTCCAAAGATGCAGCCCGACCTGGCGGAGCGGCTCCAACCAGCATCTTGCGTGTCTTATCTTCGGTTTTGCGCTCTGACCACACACTGCAGACGGACGCCTGCAATAAATAAACTCACTGCCTCGTCTTGTACACCGCAAACGACCACCACCCACCAGCTTAAACTCCAATTTGGAATATTTTTGGAGGACCTCGCCCATTGAAAGTCACCCATTCACAAGAAACCCCCTAGACACCAAGGTTGAGAAAGGGACCCGTCAGCAACAGGTTCTGTTCATTTTATGTTTTCTTTTTTTTTTTAATTCGAGCTTAATCCATTACACAATGCCAAAGGGAGCTGCACAATGAGTCGCATTAAATAAACGCAGGAGGGTATCAAAGGGTGTGGGGATTGTAAAATTAAACCGCAAAGTCATCGCAGGAAAGGGGCGAGAGGAGGGGGGATAGGGACAGGCGTGGATTTTTGGTGTGTGGGGGGGGGGGGGGAAGGAACTGCAGACGCTGCTTTATTACACCGAAGATGTATAGACACAGAGTGCTGGAGTAACTCAGCGGGACAGGCAGCATCTGTGGAGAGAGGGACCGAATGGCCTCCTCCTGCTGCGCCTATTGTCCATGTTTCTATGTTTCTATGCATGGGTGACTTTCCGGGCCGAGACCCTTCCTTCTTCAGACTATGGATTTACGGGTGTGAGAATGAAAGGAAAGGTCTGAAGAAGGGTCTCCACCCGAAAAGGTCACCTGTCCCCCCTCTCCAGCGATGCTGCCTGTCCCGCTGAGTTACTCCAGCATTTGTGTGTCTAACCCTGGTGTAAAGCAGCATCCGCAGTTCCTCGCTACACACAGAATAACCAAGATATATATATATATTCACCGCACTTGGCCAACTGTTGTGTACTCTGCCTCGGGGCAGTTGGTTTATTTAAGCCTGTGTTTAATAAAAAAAATCTTTCCTGGTCGAGACCCTTTCTTGAAACGTCGCCACCCATTCCTCCTTCTCTCCAGGAGATGCTGCCCGCCTGTGCCCGTTGGGTTACTCCAGCATTTTGTGTGTGTGTGTGTGTGTCTCTCTCTCTCAATGCAAAACCCGGCATCTGCGGTTCCTCCCCACACGCTGAATAAAACCTGTCCTATTTGGAAGACTAGACACAAAATGCTGGAGTAACTCAGCGGGGACCAGGCAGCATCTCTGGAGAGGAGGAGGAGGGAGGAGGGAGGAGGAGGGAGGGATGAATTGGTGGCGACGCTTCCTCTTCCCCCGTCCAATTTCAGCCTCTGGCTACTTGTGGTTTTCCGGCAACAATTGCGCTTTTTGCAGCATTCCGATAGATTCGCACTTGGCCAAAGTACATGCGGTTTAAAAAAAAAAACACACAAATGATGTTATCAACACTTTGGGTGCGAGGATGCATTAGAGCTGCCGCTGCCTCTCACCTGTGAACGGCGCCTTGTCCATTCCACGGCCGGTGAAACTGCAACCTCCTCTCTCCTCTTGTCCAGGTACTAGTCTACTCTGCAGTAACCTTTCGTTCCACAAACGCTTCCCTCTCTCTGTCTCTCTCTCTCTCTGAACCGCGACTTGTGGCTGCCTCTAGTGGATCAGTGTAGCAACGGTCGCCCATTCATCTGATAGTTGGGTCCAAATTAGAGTATCATACTTAGAGAAAGAGATAGATAGATAGAGCGTGGAAACAACAGGCCCTCCCCGTCCCAACTTGCCCACAGCACGTCCCAGCTACACTAGTCCACACCTGCCTGGCCCCGCTCCCTCCAAACCTGCCCCAGCCATCCAAGTGTGAAAGATGGAACTGCAGATGCTGGAAAATCGAGGGTAGACAAAATTGCTGGAGAAACTCCGAGGGTGAGGCAACATCCAAGGAGCGAAGGAGATAGGCAACGTTTCGGGCCGAAACCCTTCTTCAGACCGGCTACACTAGTCCCCGCCTGCCCCACGCCTGGCCCCTGTCCCTCCAAACCTGCCCCAGCCACCCAAGTGTTAAAGAAGGAACTGCAGATGCTGGAAAAACCGAGGGTAGACAAAATTGCTGGAGAAACTCAGCGGGTGCAGCAGCATCTATGGAGCGAAGGAAATAGGCGACGTTTCGGGTCGAAACCCAAGGGTTTGAAGGAAATAGGCAACGTTTTGGGCCGAAACCCAAGGGTTTGAAGGAAATAGGTAATGTTTCGGGCCGAAACCCAAGGGTTTCGCTCCACAGATGCTGAGTTTCTCCAGCACTTTTGTCTACCTTTGATTTTCCAGCATCTGCAGTTCCTTCTTAAACCTTTGGATGGTGGATCTTCTGAAAAATGTACAGCCCTGTCTATTTTTTCTGTTGAGGGAAGGAATCTAATGTAGTGACTGTAAGCTGTCCTGTTATCTCATTTAATGGCAGCTGGCAGTTTGCCTTGCCTCTCTCCACTGATGCAGTTTGCCTTGCAAACTGGGTAAACACCATAGCTCCATGCGAGCTTTATAAAGCCTTGGGTTTCGGCCCGAAACGTTGCCTATTCCCTTCGCTCCATCGATGCTGCTGCACCCGCTGAGTTTCTCCAGCACTTTGTGTACCCCCAGCCATCCAGGTACCACTGTTTCTTAAACGATGGGATAGTCCCAGCCTCAACTACCTCCTCCTGCAGCTCGTTCCATTCACCCGCCACCCTTTGGGTTAAAAAGACACCCCTCAGATTCCTATTAAATCTTTTCCCCTTCACCTACAGGGAGGAGGTTCAGCCCTTACAGCATGGTGTGCCGATAACCTGGCCCTCAACTCCAAGAAGACCAAGGAGCTCATTGTGGACTTCAGGAGATCGAGAGGCTGCACGCACAACCCCATCCATATCAACGGGACGGAGGTGGAACGTGTCTCCAGCTTCAGGTTCCTGGGGGTCAACATCTCCGATGACCTCTCCTGGACCCACAACACATCCTCGCTGATCAAGAAGGCTCACCAGCGTCTCTTCTTCCTGAGGAGACTTAAGAAGGTCCACCTGTCTCCCCAGATTCTGGTGAACTTCTACCGCTGCGCCATCGAGAGCATCCTCACCAACTGCATCACAGTATGGTACGGTAACTGCTCTGTCGCCGACCGGAAAGCTCCGCAGAGGGTGGTGAAGATCGCCCAACGCATCACAGGCTCCTCACTCCCCTCCATTGAGTCTGTCCATAGTAAACGATGCCTGCGCAGGGCGCACAGCATCGCCAGGGACAGCTCACACCCCAACCATAGACTGTTTACCCTCCTCCCATCCGGGAGATGCTACAGGTCCCTCCGCTGCCGGACCAGCAGGCTCAAGAACAGCTTCTTCCCTGCGGCTGTCACACTTCTCAACGCTGCACCTCAATGACTGCCTGTCTCCACCCCTCACCCCCCCCCCCCCCCGGGACTATCCAATCACCAGCAAATGGCACAGATACCACTGTATATGTATAGATGTATATACTCACACTACTGCGCAATTACTTGTTTATTCGTAAGTTCGCTCTTCAGAGATACCAACTGCATTTCGTTGTCTCGGTATTGTACACTGCACAATGACAATTAAAGATTGAATTGAATTGAATTGAATTGAATTGAACCCTCGATTCCCTTACTCTGGGCAAGAGACTCTGTGCGTCAACCAGATCTATTCCTCTCATGAATTGAGAGGGGAGCAGCACCCCATTGATATTCTCCTTGGCTAGATGTATTGTGTGAATGCATAGATGGTGGACAAAAGTGCTGGAGAAACTCAGCGGGTGCAGCAGCATCTATGGAGTGAAGGAAATGGGCAACGTTTCGGGCTGAAACCCAAGGGCTTGAAGGAAATAGGTAACGTTTCGGGCCGAAACCCGGAAGGGTTTCGGCCCGAAACGTTGCCTATTTCCTTCGCTCCATAGATGCTGCCGCACCCGCTGAGTTTCTCCAGCACTTTTGTCTACCTTCGATTTTCCAGCATCTGCAGTTCCTTCTTAAACACTGAAAGCATAGATGCCTGGATGGAGTAACTCCGTGGGTCAGACAGCATGAGTGATAGGAGCAGAATTAGGCCATTCGGCCCTACTCCACCATTCAATCATGGCTGATCTATCTCTCCGTCCTAACCCCATTCTCCTGTCTTCTCCCCATCACATCTGACACCTGTACTAATCAAGAATCCTAGACTCACCCACCAGCGGAAACATCCTCTCCACATCCACTCTATCCAGGCCTTTCACTATTCTGTAAGTTTCAATGAGGTCCCCCTCCCTCATTCTTCTAAACTCCAGCGAGTACAGGCCCAGTGCCATTAAACGCTCATCATATGTTAAGATTAGGAATCTATGGAGGGAATGGACAGGTGATGTTTTGGATCGGGCCCCTTCTTCAGACTGGCTTGTGTTCCAGTCTGACTCCATCCAGTGCCTTGAATGCAGACGTCTCAGCAGGCACACTGATGCTGGACCCATTCCCCCACATCTGCCCTGCCCGCCCCCGGGACTGACAGAGGGGCTTGCCACACTGAGACCCATCACAGATGACCACTGGTAGTCAAAGACCCCACCCCAATCGCCAACCATTTCCCCACCTCTATCAGTTCCGCTCGTTCAGAAGTGTTTAAAAACTGTTCAAATTGAATTATTCAATCGATGGAAAAAAACCATCGATCTAAAATAAACAGAATTAAATACAACTCCAACAAGAAAACAGAAAAAATGGAAATCATTTGCCCAACACATAATATTTTGGGAAAAGTAATTTCCTTTTGATTGTGACTGTAAGGTGGAGGTGGATGTTCTTGATTAGTGCGGGCGTCTGGGGTTAGGGGGAGAAGGCAGGAGAATAGGCTTGAGAGGGAAAGATAGAATGGCGGAATGGACTTGATGGGCTGAATGGCCTAATTCTGCTGCGATATCTTATGAACTTGCGAAATGCACATTGCAACATTCTTCAGTCACGGTGGCGCAGCGGTAGAGCTGCTGCCTCACAGCGAATGCAGCGCCGGAGACCCGGGTTCGATCCCGACTACAGATGCTGTCCGTACGGAGTTTGCACGTTCTCCCCGTGGCCCGCGTGGGTTTTCTCCGCGATCTTCGGTTTCCTCCCACACTCCAAAGACGTGCAGGTTTGCAGGTTAATTGGCTTGGTATAAATGTAAAAATTGTCCCTAGTGGGTGTAGGATGGTGTTAATGTGCGGGGATCGCTGGTCGGCGCGGACCCGGTGGGCCGAAGGGCCTGTTTCCACGCTGTATCTCTCAACTAAACTAATTGATAGGCAGGGCACACAAAATGCTGGAGAAACTCAGCGGGTGCAGCAGCATCTATGGAGCGAAGGAGATAGGCAACGTTTCGGGCCGAAACCCTTCTTCAGATGCAGTTTCACTGTACTAGTTTCACTGTGGGAGATCGCAACCTTCACGTGATCCGCCCTGTTTCGACGAATGCAATCAACCTGGCGTGCACAATCAAATAAGATCAAATAGAACAAGTTGTCCTGCAACTTTAGGCTGTGCGCGCCACACGCAAGAAGGTTTCACTGTTGTTCTGTTGAGTCTCATTGTCTGTAACTCACAGCCCACAGCCCACAGCCAACAAAGGACCATTCTCTTGATCAGCGTGACCTTTATGCATATCTTTCATTCATTTATTCTCTATCTCTCCACACCACCACCTATATCTCTCGTTTCCCTTTCCCCTGACTCTCAGCCTGAAGTAGGATCCCGACCCGAAATGTCACCTCTGTTAAAGAAGGAACTGCAGATGCTGGAGAATCGAGGGTACACAAAAAGCTGGAGAAACTCAGCGGGTGCAGCAGCATCTAAGGAGCGAAGGAGATAGGCGACGTTTCGGGTCGAGACCCTTCTTCAGACTGGTCAGGGATCAGGGAAACGAGAGATATAGACGGTGATGTGGAGAGATAAAGAACAATGAATGAAAGATATGCAAAAAAGTATCGATGATAAAGGGAACAAGCCATTGTAAGCTGTTTGTGGTGTGAAAATGAGAAGCTAGTGCGACTAGGGTGGGGGAGAGAGATAGAGAGAGAGGGAATGCCAGGGCCCGAGGGCTGAGGGAGAGGTGGGAAGGGGAGGAGACAGCAAGGGTTAACAGAATTGAGAAAATTTAATGTTCAAGCCCAGAGGATGCAGACTCCCCAAGCGGAATATGAGGTGCTGTTCCTCCAATTTGCGGTGTTGCTCACTCTGGCCGTGGAGGAGGCCCAGGACCGAGAGGTCGGATACGGAATGACACCTATTCCTTCTGTCCAGAGAATGCTGCCTGACCCGCAGTGTTACTCCAGGTCTACCTTCTATTTCTCTCTCCACTGATGCACTTTGGCCCGGCCGAGAGTATTTACAACGTTTTCACCTCTTGTGTTGAGAATATTCAGTGACTTGGATTAACATGGTAAACACAAATGTAAGCATTGCCCAAAATGCAAACAAAATGTTGCTTCAAACTACGGCGGTGAGTCAGAATGTATTCTAAATCCTAACACAACAAATTGCACCATAGATCTGTTCTTTTGAAGAAAAGACACAAAGCACTGAAGTAACTCGACAGGTTTAAAGGCGGACAACAATGCTGGAGAAACTCAGCTGGTGAGGCAGCATCTATGGGGCAAAATAATAGGCGGCCTATTCCTTCGCTCCATAGATGCTGCCTCACCCGCATTTCTCCAGTATTTTTGCCTACCTTCGATTTTTCCAGCTTCTGAAGTAACTTCTTAAACACCTCGGCTTTCCCGAGAATTCCCAAGAGCTGCTGAGAGCTTTTTACTAGTCGGGCCCTGAACTAGAGCTCGTTCTCTCTCTCCCCGGGCTCTTTCTGCTTTTCGCAGCACCCTCGGTCGCCCGGCTCCCCTCTTCCTCTCCCCCCTCCTAAAAAGGAGGTGTTAAGTTGAGAGACACGGCACGGAGACAAACCATTTTGCCCTTCCATTCCGCTCTGACCAGCGATCCCCGCACATGTGCGCTACCCTACACACACTGGGGGCAATTGTACATTTATACCGATCCAATTAACCTGCAAGCCTGCGCGTCTTTGGAGCGTGGGAGGAAACCGAAGATCCCGGAGAAAACCCACGCAGGTCACGGGGAGAACGTACAAACTCCGTACAGACACGCCCGTAGTCGGGATGGAACCCGGGTCTCTGGCGCTGTGAGGCAGCAACTCTACCGCTGCGCCACCGTGCCGAGTTGTGCTGGGCTAGTTTATTTGTACACGGGGGTGGTGGCCGGCTGCGTGGGACTCACTGCCTGGGTTGGTGGTGGAGGCAGACAGAACACTGATGTTGAAGAGGTTTTTAGACTGGCACATATGCAGGGAATGGAGGGCTATGAATCATGTGTTACTTCTCAGGCCCCTTCCGTCATGGCTGACCACGGGTGTCTCCAGGGTGCTATTCCCCATATGGAGGACGCCTTTGTGTGACTTTTTTTTGACGTGGGGAGACTGGTGCACAGACAGCCACCCCACGGTCCTTGACAGATCTGGGTCAGGATCCAGTGGCATGGAGTCCAAGACGACCGGAGACCCTTTCCTGCTGCAGCCTTCATCCGCCTTCCCAGCCGCTGTGACGCTCCACTAAGGTCCAGCCATCGTCCTCCGCCTGTTCCACCGTTGAGGTCTTGGTTGGATCGCTCTTTGTCAGAGACCTCCCCCTCGACCTTACCGCCATGGGTGGCCCTACCAGGAGCATCGCTCCAGACGGCATCGCTCTCAGGATCTCAGGACCACACGAAGCTTCTCCACCACGACAAGGTGACAATCCACGGACAATGTGCAGGCAGATGAGATGAGGTTATCTTGGCATCTTGCTCAGCACAGACCTTGTGGGCTGAAGGGCCTGTCCGTGTGCTACACTGCTCGATGTTCTATGTTATAAACCCTGGCTGTGGAGACGCATTGCTTTCTGCATGGTTTATGCGCCAGTCACTTTAAATCTGTGTCCTCTCCAAAGGTAATCAATCTCTCGGGCGCTGGAAGCTGCTGCATTTTGCTACTCATCTGCCTTGCTTTATGTTAAATTTCTCTCACCCTCTTTATTCTAAATCCGACGCTAAAAAGGCTTACTGAGTGTTCCCAGCGTTTCCCCGAGAAGGAAAACGGTGAACCCCGTGTTTCAGGAGCGCGACCCTCACCCCGACCCAAAGCTGTTCGTCGGGGGTCAGTCGGAGGTCAGCGTCCTGCACCAGCTCTGCAGGTCCCGACATTATGACGCGGTCCGGAGAAGGATTTACGTTGATCTCGGAGAAGGTGAACATGAACATCCTCAGGGGCGGATGGAAGCTACCCGTGATGTCGGCTGGCAGCTCCCACCACGGATCTTGTCCAAAATCTGGCTCCTTGGACAATAGGTGCAGGAGTAGGCCATTTCTGCCTTTCGAGCCAGCACCCTCATTCCAATGTGATCATGGCTGATCTCCTTCCGAAAGGAACCCACCTGCCCACATTTGGCCCACATCCCTCTGAACCTTTCCTATCCACGTATCTCCCAATGGAATACAGCCAGGAAAATCGCTTCGATTTTAATCAATCGCTGGCTCAAAAAAGAAATGACTGAAATTGTTTCTCAAATAGATTGATGTGAAAAATAATATGCGGCTTTAAAATTCCCACTGGGAACACATTAGTTCAGAACGCTACATCGACTAAAGCTGATCATAAAAAGTTATAATCATATCAGTTTTATTCCTCTGTGGCCCACGGCTTACGGCGCAGCCACAAACATTTTCCGCGTAGAAATGTTACCTTGAAAAATTCCATGTGAAATTGCTACCTGGTTGATACGGGTGTGGAAAGCTAATGCATCAGCTTATGTTGTGCTGAATTTGTGAGTTAAATTGGAAGCAGTGGAAAGCACACATGTCTGGCCATGGTCCACTTATTCCCTGTTTTAATAGTCAATCGTTCAAACTGAAAGGCCTGGACAGAGTGGATGTGGAGAGGATGTTTTGACCAGTGCAAGAGTCTAGGACCAGAGGTCACAGCCTCAGTCCTAAGCTCTGAGCTCCGAACCACAAAACACTTTATTATTATTGCACTATATTTGTTATTTATTGAAGTTTTTCTTTTTTTCTCTTCTCTTCCCCCGTTCCGTACCATGTTGACATATTCACATATTCTGTTGTGCTGCAGCAAGTAAGAATTTCATTGTCCTATCCGGGACATATGACAACAAAACACTCTTGACTCTTGAGAATTAAAGGACGTTCCTTAAGGAAGGAGATTAGGAGGAATTTCTTTGATCAGAAGGTGTGGAATCTGTGGAATTCATTGCAGTGGAGGCCAATGGATATTTTCAAGGCAGAGATAGATAGATTCTTGATTAGTGCGGGTGTCGGGGGTTATGGGAAGAATGGGGTTGAGAGGGAAAGATAGGTCGGCCATGATTGAATGGGAGAGTAGACTTGATGGTCTGAATGGCCTCATTCTGCTCCTATCACTTACGGACTTATGAGAGACTCATCTCTTTTTCCCATCTGGGTCCAAGATCATATAGTCATTCAGCCCCATTGACAGGGCTGAGGACAGATAGAGTCATAGTCAGACAGCACAGCAACAGGCCCCTTCGTTCCAACTTGTCCCTGACAACCAAGATGCCCCATTTAAGCAAGTCCTTTTAAGAGCCCCCTTTAATTCTGAGGCTGTGACCTCTGGTCCTAGACTCTCCCACCAGTGGAAACGCCCTTTCCACATCCATTCTATCCAGGCCTTTCATCATTCTGTAGGGGTGGGAGATTGCAACCTTCACGTGTTTCGACTAATGCAATCAACCCGGCGTGCACAATCAAATAAGATCAACTAGAACAAGTTGTCCGACAGCTTCAGGCTGTGCACGCCATAGGCAGGAAGATAAGATCATTCTGTAGGTTTCAATAAGGTTCCCCCTCAACCTTCTAAACTTCAGCGAGTGGAGGCCCAGTGCTGTCAAACGCTCATCGTGCGCTAACCCACTCATTCCTGGAATCATTCTTGTAAACCTCCTCTGGACCCTCTCCAGAGCCAGCACATCCTTCCTCAGATATGGGGCCCAAATTTGCTCACAGTGCTCCAAACGCGGCCTTACCCCTGCCTCAGAGAGCCTCAGCATCGCATCCCTCTCTCCTTGTGAGGCCACTTTCAGTGTCCCCACACTCCAAGATCCCTCTGCTCTACCGAGCCCGACCCTTCACTGTGAACGTCCTGCCCTGGTTTGACTTTCCAAAACACCTCACACTTATGCGCATTCAACGTCATTAGCCATTCATCAGCCCTTCACACTGCAATTTTCTTACAAAGAAAATCTCCGTGCTTAAGGAAATACTCAGCCAAGTTTAGACAGGCGGCACTTCCATTTGCTCAGAAGTGAAATGAAAAATCAATACAACCTCCTGCAATTACATTGCATTTTTCTTCAACACACAAAACTTCCTGAAGCTCTGCGCAGTTGTGTTGTCAAATAAAATGTGGCACTCAGATGCCGCCATTCAATGATCAGCCATGATCACATCGAATGGAGGTGCTGGCTCGAAGGGCCGAATGGCCTACTCCTGCACCTATTGTCGATTGTGAAAAGAAGAAAAACTGGAGGGGATGACAAAAAAAACATAAATTAAAGAGGTAGGTTTTAAAGTGTACTTTAACAAGATAAAAAGGAAAGAGAGGTAGGGAGATTTAAGCAGTAACTTTGTTTAATTTAATTTAGTTTAGAGATACTGTGTGAAAACAGGCCCTGTGGCCCACTGAGTCCGCACCGGCCATCCTGTACACTAGTTCTATCCTACACACTGGGGACAATTTACAGAAGCCAATTAACCTACCAAACCTGCACGTCTTTGGGATGGGGGTGGAAACCGGAGCCAGAAAAAGCAGCCTACCAGAGGACTGGGAGAAATTCAGAGTCCAGCAGAGGAGGACAAAGTGCTTAATTAGGAAAGGAAAAATAGATTATGAAAGAAAACTGGCAGGGAACAGATTGCAAAAGGTTTTATAGATATGTGAAGAGAAAAAAGGTTAGTTAAAACAAATGTAGGTCCCCTGCAGTCAGAAACTGGTGAATTGATCATGGGGAACAAGGACATGGTAGACCAATTAAATAACTAATTAATTGGCTAATGTAACCCCACTTTTTAAAAAGGGAGGGAGAGAGAAAACGGGAAATTACAGACCAGTTAGTCTAACATCCGTAATGGGGAAAATGCTAGAGTCAGTTATTAAAGATGGGATAGCAGCACATTTGGAAAGTGGTGAAATCATTGGACAAAGTCAGCATGGATTTATGAAAGGTAAATCATGTCTGACGAATCTTATAGAATTTTTCAAGGATGTAACTAGTAGAGTGGATAAGGGAGAACCTGTGGATGTGTTATATCTGGACTTTCAGAAGGCTTTCGACAAGGTCCCACATAAGAGATTAGCATACAAACCTAAAGCACATGGTATTGGGGGTTCAGTATTGATGTGGATAGAGAACTGGCTGGCAGACAGGAAGCAAAGAGTAGGAGTAAACGGGTCCTTTTCAGAATGGCAGGCAGTGACTAGTGGGGTACCGCAAGGCTCACTGCTGGGAGCCCAGCTATTTACAATATATATTAATGATCTGGATGGGGGAATTGAATGCAACATCTCCAAGTTTGCGGATGACACGAAGCTGGGGGGCAGTGTTAGCTGTGAGGAGGATGCTAGGAGGCTGCAAGGTGACTTGGATAGGTTGGGTGAGTGGGCAAATGCATGGCAGATGCAGTATAATGTGGATAAATGTGAGGCTATCCACTTTGGCGGCAAAAACAGGAGGGTAGACTATTATCTGAATGGTGGCCGATTAGGAAAAGGGGAGATGCAACGAGACCTGGGTGTCATGGTACACCAGTCAGTGAAAGTAGGCATGCAGGTGCAGCAGGCAGTGAAGAAAGCGAATGGTATGTTGGCATTCATAGCAAAAGGATTTGAGTACAAGAGCAGGGAGGTTCTACTGCAGTTGTACAGGGTCTTGGTGAGGCCACACCTAGAGTATTGCGTACAGTTTTGGTCTCCTAATCTGAGGAAAGACATTCTTGCCATAGAGGGAGTACAGAGAAGGTTCACCAGACTGATTCCTGGGATGGCACGACTTCCATATGAAGAAAGACTGGATAGACTCGGCTTGTATGAATGATTGAGGGGGGATCTTATAGAGACTTACAAAATTCTTAAGAGGTTGGACAGGCTAGATACAGGAAGATTGTTGGGGAACTCCAGAACAAGGGGTCACAGTTTAAGGATAAGGGTGAAGTCTTTTAGGACCGAGATGAGAAGATCATTTTTCACACAGAGAGTGGTGAGTCTGTGGAATTCTCTGCCACAGAAGGTAGTTGAGGCCAGTTCATTGGCCATATTTCAGAGGGAGTTAGATGTGGCCCTTGTGGCTAAAGGGATCAGGGGGTATGGAGAGAAGGCAGGTACGGGATACTGAGTTGGATGATCAGACATGATCATATTGAGTGGCGGTGCAGGCTCGAAGGGCCGAATGGCCTATTTTCTATGATTCTATGAAAAAGGAAAAGAGAGAATAGATAATAAAAGATAGAGAAACGTGTGATATATAGTGTGTGTAAAGGAAAATAGTGTGAAAGAAGAACATTGAAAAGAAGAAAGTAGAGAGAGAAAGAGTAGAAAGTAAGAGATTAAGGAGATCGTTATTTATATTCTTGACCATCCCTCACCCAATCCTTGCTTCTACGATTTTGTTGCACCATATGCTTCCAAAAAATCGACAAATGGAGACCAACTCGTTAAGAATTGGTCTGATTTATCTATTAGGAGGAAGTTAATAAGTTCTAGGAGCAGAATTAGACCCTTCGGCCCATCGTCTACTCTGCTGATCTATCCCATTCTCCTGCCTTCTCCCATAACCCCCGACTCCCATAATAGTCAAGAATCTGTCAATCTCCACCTTAGAAATGCCCATTGACTTGGCCTCCACCACCCTCTTTGGTAATGAATTCCACAGATTCACCACCCTCTGACCAAATAAATTCCTCCTCATCTCCTTTCTGAAGGTACGTCCTTTTGATCTGTATGTGTTAAAGAAGGAACTGCAGATGCTGGAAAATCGAAGGTAGACAAAAGTGCTGGGGAAACTCAGCGGGTGCAGCAGCATCTATGGAGCGAAGGAAATAGGTAACGTTTCGGGCCGAAACCCTTGGGTTTCCGTTGCCCGTTTCCTTCGCTCCATAGATGTTGCTGCACCCGCTGAGTTTCTCCGGCACTTTTGTCTACATTCTGTTCTATGTGCCTGATGCCTCTGGTAAAAGTGAAATGGCAAAACATGTCAAAATTGCACCAAAAAAAATGTTTAGATCAACCATACACAGTTCAGACCTTTTGAAATTCAGTCATATTCGAAGAACGATCATCCAAGATCAGCAACTGCTAAGGTGTTCTTGAATTCTGATTTCAATTTTTTAAACTAGCGGGAACAAAATGTCCTGGTCGTACTGGTTTCATATCGTTCAGGAGATTTTCACAATTATGTAACGCTCGAGTTGTATACCTTTTATTCCAGCCAAATTACCTCAGCTGCCTGTCACGACCTTGGTGACTTAATATCATTCCTATTCTATAAATATCACAGCAGTCTACCGGCTTCAATGTTATGTGTATTACAATAGGAAGAAAATGTCACTGCAGTGATTGAAGTATGAGCTCAGGCCATTCACACACTGCATTAGAAATTAAATGCGTCTTTTCCTTTACACACTTGTGACACCTGTATTTAAAAAAAAATCGAATAACAAACCTGGTGCAGAATATTTACCACATGAGAAGGCAGGAACGGGCTAATGATTGGGGATGATCAGCCATGACCACATTGAACGGCGATGCTGGCTCGAAGGGCAGAATGGCCTACTCCTGCACATATTGTCTCTTGTCTATTGTCACAAATCCTTGGCGCGTAAGGGCACGAGTACATCTTCTTCTTCTTGCGTGTGGCGTGCACGGCCTAAAGTTGCAAGACTACTTGTCCTGTTTGATCTTCTGTTTGTGCACGCCAGGTAGATTTCATTTGTTGAAACAGGGTGGACCACGTGGAGGTTGCAATCTCCCACCCCGCGCGAGTACATAAGTTGACACTGAACAATAATGTAGTCAAAATATGGAAACAAGGAACCGCAGATGCTGCTCAATACACAAAAGGACACAAAGTGCTGGAGTAACTCAGCAGGTCTCTGGAGAAGACCAAACGTGTAGGAAGGAACCGCAGATGCCGGTTTATGCCGAAGATAGACGCAAAATGCTGGAGTAACTCAGAGGGTCAGGTGGCATCCCTGGAGAAAAGGAATAGGTGAAGTTTCAGGTCGAGACCCTTCTTCAGACTCCAGACCTCTTTGGATACGGAGTTTGAGGAAGGGTCTCGACCTGAAACGTCACCTATTCCTTCTCTCCAAAGAGATGCTGCCTGACCCACTGAATAACTTCAACATTTTGTGTCTATCGTCAACATGTCTGGAGAACATGGATAGGTGACATTTCAGGTCAAGACCCTTCTTCGTGAGGATTCGTGAAGAAGGGTCTCGGAGTGAAACGTCACCGATCCACGTTCTCCAGAGATGCTGCCTGACCCGCTGAGATACTCCAGCACTCTGTGAAACGTCACGCATCCCTGTTCTCCAGAGATGCAGCCCGACTTGCTGAGATACTCCAGCGCTTTGTGTCCCATTGATAATCTGTTCAAAACCGCAAGAAAAACAAATAACAGGCCAAACATTTTTTAAATAAATGTCATTGTATATGGAGATAACTGACCGTATAGCATGCTGTTCTTCACCGTAGTCAATATCATCTTAAGCTCATTCAGACTCGGATGCAACATAAACCCCATCTGTAGATCATTGAGTAACAAACAGCTTCCAATATTGCGACAGTTTCTTCATCTCTGTTCCTAAATTGGATACAGATCCCTTGTGCTTAGTTGGTGCCTCTTTGCACGGCTCCAGAATTTTTATGCTTATCCCGCCCAAACAGGGAATATCGAACAGGCCCTTCGGCCCACAATGACTAAACTGAACGTGATGCCAAGTTAAACTAATCTTATCTTCCTGCATGTGATCCATATCCCTCCATAGGATGTGTCTAAACAACTCTTAAACACCATCGTCGTTTAGTTTTTAGTTTAGGGATGCAGGCCCTTCGGCCCATCGAGTCCGCACCGACCAGTGATCCCCGCACGCTAACACTACCCTACACACACAAGGGCCACTTTATAGTTACACCAAGCCAATTAACCTACAAACCTGCACGTCTTTGAAGAGTGGGAGGAAACCAAAGATGACGGAGAATACCCACGTGGTCACGGGGAGAACGTACAAACTCCGTACAGACAGCACCCGTAGTCAGGATCGAACCCGGGTCTCTGGCGCTGTGAGGCAGCAACTCTACCGCTGCGCCACCGTGCCGCCCTAGCGCTGTCTCCACCACCAAACTGTATTAAAAAAAAAACTTGCCCCTCTCACCTTAAAGCTGTGTCCTCTCATCTTTGACATTTCCTCCCTGGGAAAATGATTCTGAAACATAGAAACATAGAAAATAGGTGCAGGAGGAGGCCATTCGGCCCTTCGAGCCAGCACCGCCATTCATTGTGATCATGGCTGATCGTCCGCTATCAATATCCCGTGCCTGCCTTCTTCCCATATCCCTTGACTCCACGAACCCCTAGAGCTCTATCCAACTCTCTCTTAAATCCATCCAATGATTTGGCCTCCACTGCCCTCCATGGCAGGGAATTCCATAAATTCACAACTCTCTGGGTAAAAAAGTTTTTTCTCAGCCTCAGTCTTAAATGACCTCCCCTTTATTCTAAGGGTGTGGCCCCTGGTTCTGGACACGCCCAACATTGGGAACATTTTTCCTGCATTTAGCTTGTCCAGTCCTTTTATAATTGTATATGTTTCTATAAGATCCAATAGGAGATGATATAGGAGAAAGATGGGCCACCTGTAGCAATGATATGGCAAATGATAGGACACTGAGGACTTTGGTAATGGCACACCTATAGATTGTCTGGACTATTGAACGCTATTCATAGTTATACTCCGATATGTATGAATGATGTACTATTTTAATTCACTTTATTTTGGCGTTAACCCAGTAAGATAATAAACATTCCAGTTAACCAGGGAAGTACACTAACCATGGCCTTGGCTAGCTGACAGAGAGGAGAGAAACCCAAGATCTCCGAGGTAGATAGTCACAAAAAGTTGGAGTAACTCAGCGGGACAGGCAGCATCTCTGGAGAGGAGGAATGGGTGACGTTTCGGTCGAAGACCCTTCTTCAGACCTGAAAAGTCACCCATTCATAAGTCTTAAGTAGATTTAGGCCATTCGGCCCATTAAGTCTACTCCGTCATTCAATCATGGCTGATCTATCTCTCCCTCCTAACACCATTCTCCTGCCTTCCCCCCACAACCCCTAACGCCTGTACTAATCGATCAATTCTCTCCAGAGATGCTGCCTGTCCTGTTGAGTTAATCCAGTTTTTTGTGTCTATCTTTGGTTTAAGCCACCAACTGCAGTTCCTTCCTACGCATCTCTGAGGTAGAATTGGCCTCAGAACATTGACGGGTGATGTTTTGGGTCTGAAGAAGGGTTCCGATCCAAAACGTCACCCATTTTTTGTATAAACCATCTGCTAATCCTTGTTATTACAAGTTGGCCGCCACTCGTCCAAGATTTATCTTGAGCAATTAGTCTAAAGGGCCTGTCCCACTTATGCGACAAGTCGCGGGTTGGCGCCTGCTTTGGTCGTGGGTAGTCCCCAAAGAGTCGTACCTTTTTCTGGTCGCCGCTGGATTTTCATCATTTTGAACATTTTCGGCGACCTGCTGCGACTATGACATAGAAACATAGCCATTCAGCCTTCGAGCCTGCACCGCCATTCAACATGATCGTCCCGTACCTGCCTTCTCTCCATACCCTCCGATCCCCTTAGCCACAAGCCACATGCCAATGGGCCTCAACTACCTACCCTCTGTGGCACAGAGAGTGTGAAAGTCAAAAGGGCTGTGACCCCTTGTACTCCCCCAACATCGGGAACAATCAAACTGAGTCCGAGTCTATCCAGTCTTTCTTCATAAGACAGTCCTGAGGTTTGCAGAAAAAAAACACGTAAGTGGGACAGGCCCAAAAGTCAAAGGTCTCAGTTTATGGTTGACTGACGTATGGTTGGCATGGATGAGTTGGGTCGAAGGGCCCGTTTCCGCGCTGCATAACACTGATTCTAAGTGAAGAGGGTAGGTCAGAGGTGAGTAAGAAAGAACTGCAGATGCTGGAAAAATTGAAGGTGGATAAAAATGCTGGAGAACCTCAGCGGGTGAGGCAAATCTACGGAGCGAAGGAAATAGGCAACGTTTTGGGTCGAGACCCATCTTCAGAAATGATGCCAAGACCAACACTTATCTTTAAGGTGAAGGGGAAAAGATTTAATAGGAATCTGAGGGGTGATCCACACATATCCTGAGTCCCCCAGTGGCATTACAGATGGTTAGTTAGCTGGAATGTGTACAGGATGCTTGTACGTACAAACCAGAGGCATTTGGGATTTATATTTGTGATGTGGGTGGCACGTTGGCGCAGCGGTAGAGTTGCTGCCTTACAGTGCCCGAGACATCTTTAGTCAGAGGGTGGTGAATCTGTGGAATTCTTTGCCACAGGAGGCTGTGGAGGCCAAGTCAGTGGATGTTTTTAAGGCAGAGATAGATAGATTCTTGATGAGTACGGGTGTCAGAGGTTATGGGGATAAGTCAGGAGAATGGGGTAAAGAGGGAGAGATAGATCAGCCAAGATTTTATAGATATGTGAAGAGAAAAAGGTTAGTTAAAATAAATGTAGGTCCCTTGCAGTCATGGGGAACAAGGACATGGCAGACCAATTGAATAACTACTTTGGTTCTGTCTTCACTAAGGAAGACATAAATAATCTGCCGGAAATAGCAGGGGACCGGGGGTCAAATGAGATGGAGGAACTGAGTGAAATCCAGGTTAGCCGGGAAGTGGTGTTAGGTAAATTGAATAGATTAAAGGCCGATAAATCCCCAGGGCCAGATAGGCTGCATCCCAGAGTACTTAAGGAAGTAGCCCCAGAAATAGTGGATGCATTAGTGATAATTTTTCAAAACTCTTTAGATTCTGGAGTAGTTCCTGAGGATTGGAGGGTAGCTTATGTAACCCCACTTTTTAAAAAGGGAGGGAGAGAGAAAACGGGGAATTACAGACCAGTTAGTCTAACATCGGTAGTGGGGAAAATGCTAGAGTCAGTTATTAAAGATGGGATAGCAGCACATTTCGAAAGTGGTGAAATTCTTGGACAAAGTCAGCATGGATTTATGAAAGGTAAATCATGTCTGACGAATCTTATAGAATTTTTCGAGGATGTAACTAGTAGAGTGGATAAGGGAGAACCTGTGGATGTGTTATATCTGGACTTTCAGAAGGCTTTCGACAAGGTCCCGCATAACAGATTAGTATACAAACTTAAAGCACACGGTATTGGGGGTTCAGTATTGATGTGGATAGAGAACTGGCTGGCAGACAGGAAGCAAAGAGTAGGAGTAAACGGGTCATTTTCAGAATGGCAGGCAGTGACTAGTGGGGTACCGCAAGGCTCACTGCTGGGACCCCAGCTATTTACAATATATATTAATGATCTGGATGAGGGAATTGAATGCAACATCTCCAAGTTTGCGGATGACAAGACGCTGGGGGGGGGGGGGGGGGGGGGGGGGGGGGGGGGGGGGGGGGGGGGGGGGGGGGGCAGTGGTAGCTGTGAGGAGGATGCTAGGAGGCTGCAAGGTGACTTGGATAGACTGGGTGAGTGGGCAAATGCATGGCAGATGCAGTATAATGTGGATAAATGTGAGGCTATCCACTTTGGTGGCAAAAACAGGAAAGTATTATCTGAATGGTGGCCGATTAGGAAAAGGGGAGATGCAACGAGACCTGGGTGTCATGGTACACCAGTCATTGAAAGTAGGCATGCAGGTGCAGCAGGCAGTGAAAAATGCGAATGGTATGTTGGCATTCATAGCAAAAAGATTTGAGTACAAGAGCAGGGAGGTTCTACTGCAGTTGTACAGGGTCTTGGTGAAGCCACACCTGGAGTATTGCGTACAATTTTGGTCTCCTAATCTGAGGAAAGACATTCTTGCCAAAGAGGTACAGAGAAGGTTCACCAGACTGATTCCTGGGATGGCAGGACTTCCACATGAAGAAAGACTGGATAGACTCGGCTTGTACTCGCTGGAATTTAGAAGATTGAGGGGGGATCTTATAGAGACTTACAAAATTCTTAAGGGGTTGGACAGGCTAGATGCAGAAAGATTGTTCCCGATGTTGGGGAAGTCCAGAACAAGGGGTCACAGTTTAAGGATAAGGGGGAAGTCTTTTAGGACCGAGATGAGAAAATCATTTTTCACACAGAGAGTGGTGAATCTGTAGAATTCTCTGACACAGACGGTAGTTGAGGCCAGTTCATTGGCTATATTTAACCATATAACCATATAACAATTACAGCACGGAAACAGGCCCTCTCGGCCCTTCCAGTCCGTGCCGACCATTTGTTTTCCCCTAGTCCCATCTACCTGCACTCAGACCATACCCCTCCATTCCCTTCACGTCCATATACCTATCCACTTTACTCTTAAATGTTAAAATCGATCCTGCCTCCACCACTTCTGCTGGAAGCTGATTCCACACAGCCACCACCCTCTGAGTAAAGAAGTTCCCCCTCACGTTACCCCGAAACCTCTGTCCCTTAATTCTCATGTCATGCCCTCTTGTTTGAATCTTCCCTACCCTCAATGGGAAAAACGTATCCACGTCAACTCTGTCTATCCCTTTCATCATTTTAAAGACCTCAATCAAGTCCCCCCTTAACCTTCTGTGCTCCAAAGAATAAAGACCTAACTTGTTCAACCTTTCTCTGTAACATAGTTGCTGGAACCCTGGCAACATTCTAGTAAATCTCCTCTGTACTCCTCTATTTTGTTGACATCCTTCCTATAACTAGGCAACCAAAATTGTACACCATACTCCAGAATTGGTCTTACCAATGCCTTGTACAATTTTAACATTACTTCCCTACTCCTATATTCAATGCTCTGATTTATAAAGGCCAGTACACCAAAGGCTTTCTTTACCACCCTATCTACATGCGATTCCACCTTCAGGGAACTATGCACAGTTATTCCTAGATCCCTCTGTTCCACAGCATTCCTCAATTCCCTACCATTTACCATGTACGTCCTATTTTGATTTGTCCTGCCAAGATGTAGCACTTCACACTTATCAGCATTAAACTCCATCTGCCATCTTTCAGCCCACTTTTCCCAAATGGCCCAAATCTCTCTGTAGACTTTGAAAATCTACTTCATTATCCACAACACCACCTATCTTAGTATCATCTGCATACTTACTTATCCAATTTTCCACCCCATCATCCAGATCATTGATGTACATGACCAAACAACAGTGGACCCAACACAGATCCCTGAGGCACCCCACTGGTCACCGGCTTCCAACCTGACAAACAGCCATCCACCATTACTCTCTGACATCTCCCATTCAGCCACTGTTGAATCCATCTTGCTACTCCGCCATTTACACCCAAAGATTGAACCTTCTTAACCAACCTTCCATGTGGGAACCTTGTCAAAGGCCTTACTGAAATCCATATAGACAACATCCACTGCTTTACCCTCATCAATTTCCCTAGTTACCGCTTCAAAAAATTCAAGAAGGTTTGTCAAACATGACCTTCCAGGCACAAATCCATGTTGACTGTTCCTGATCAGACCCTGTTTATCCAGATGCTTATATATATTATCTCTAAGTATCCTTTCCATTAATTTGCCCACCACTGACGTCAAACTAATAGGTCTATAATTGCTAGGTTTATTCTTTGAACCCTTTTTAAACAATGGAACAACATGCGCAGTACGCCAATCCTCCGGCACTATTCCCGTTTCTAATGACATTTGAAATATTTCTGTCATAGCTCCTGCTATTTCTACACTAACTTCCCTCAATGTCCTAGGGAATATCCTGTCAGGACCTGGAGACTTATCCACTTTTATATTTTTCAAAAGTGTCAGTACTTCCTCCTCTTTGAATCTCATAGTTTCCATAGCTACTCTACTTTTTCCCCTTAACTCACCGGGTTCAATATCCTTCTCCTTGGTGAATACCGACGAAAAGAAATTGTTCAATATCTCCCCCATCTCTTTTGGCTCTGCAGATAGCTGTCCATTCTGGTTCTCTAATGGTCCAATTTTATCCCTCGTTATCCTTTTGCTATTAATATAGCTGTAGAAACCCTTTGGGTTTACTTTCACCTTTCTTGCCAAAGCAATCTCATATCTTCTTTTAGCCTTCCTAATTTCTTTCTTAAGATTCTTTTTACATTCTTTATACTCCTCTAGCACCTCATTTACTCCATGCCTCCTATTTAAGAGGGTGTTAGATGTGGCCCTTGTGGCTAAATGGATCAGGGGGTATGGAGAGAAGGCAGGTACAGGATACTGAGTTGGATGATCAGCCATGATCATATTGAATGGCGGTGCATTCTCGAAGGGCCGAATGGCCTACTCCTGCACCTATTTTCTATGTTTCTATGATTGAATGGCGGAGTAGACTTGATGGGCCGAATGACCTAATTCTACTCCTATTCCTTATGACCTGGGTTTAATCCTGACGAAAGACGCTGTCTGTGAGGTGTTCTCTGCGTAGGATTTCCCCGGGTGCTCTGGGTTTCCTCCCACACGCCAAAGACGTACAGGTTTGTAGGTCAATAGGCTTCGGTAAAATTGCAAAAATTGGCCCAAGTGTGTAGAAGGCCTGCTGGTCGGTGTGGTCTCGGTGGGCCGAAAGGGCCTGTCTCCATGCCGTACCTCTAAACTAAAATAAAAATAGAGGTCAAGCATAATTGTGGGATAGATTAAAAATGTAAGATGTTACAATGTAATCTAACACGAGCCTTTGAGAGCTTAATACACCTTTCCACTCAAAACATAATGACTGCACAAGTTAACTTTCAAATTTGACACGAGGACCTGAGCAGATGTACGCTATGCGTGGTTTCAATTTCTCCATTAGTCTAGAAAAATATTGCCTTTGCACCATCCATCTTTGTACACCAGGCACACCGTAAATCCTCATCACCGCACAATTCGTATGCACGGATGCCTCTCTTCTTCAATGTTCAATTATTTTGGCAGCTTGGTGAGTAGGAATTTTATTAAAAGCCAGTTTTGTTTCTATCTGGTGCCAAAAATGGCACCTTAGCCGAAGGAGCCACGATCATCTGTTTGTTTCATCAAGCACTTCCAATTTTCCACTTAATCGGTAAGACAGGGCATGAACCATGCAGTGCCTTTGGTAATATTATTGAATGTTAGGTCCTGTTTTCTCCACATTGCTGATCCGTTTAGCAATCTGAAGCTATTTTCCGCAGAGAAAACATTGATTTCAGACATGGCGCGCGAGAACAAAGCGGCTGGACAAGTGAAACGGATTGTTTCTGTAAAAGACATGGACATTGACCAGAAAGATCCACAAAACCCCATTGTTTTGGTACGCAAGTATATATAATGGCGAAATAGGAGATGAAAGCGATATTGGAACATGGAGCAGTACGGCACAGGAACAAGCCCTTCGGCCCATAATGTCCGTGCTGAACATGATGCCAAGACCAACACTTATCTTTAAGGTGAAGGGGAAAAGATTTAATAGGAATCTGAGGGGTGGCTTTTTCCACACAAAGGGTGGTGGGTGTATGGAACGAGCTGCCAGAGGAGGTAGGAACCATCACATTTATGAATCATTTAGACAGGTAAGTGGATAGGATGGGTTTAGAGGGATATGGGCCAAACGCAGGCAGGTGGGACTAGTGTAGATGGGACATGTTGGCTGGTGTGGGCAAGTTGGGCCAAAGGACACTGGATGATTATGATTGTCCCCCGCAGTGCCTCCACTCACTACCCACTGGGTAAAATAAAACTTGCCCTGCACATCTCCTTTAAGCTACGCCCTCTAAATATTTGATTTTTTTTCATCCTCGAAAAAAAGATTATCACTGCCAACCTTATAGAAACATAGAAAATAGGCGCAGGAGGAGGCCATTCGGCCCTTCGAGCCAGCACCGCTGTGCCTCTCATAATTGTATTTACTTCTATCAGGTCCCCCCCACAATATCCAGCATTCCAGACAAAACAATCCAAATTTGTCCAATCTCAGACACTTCCTGATCTGGGCATCATTCTGGTAAACCTCCTCTGCACCCGTTTTGAAGGTCTCCACATCATTGCTGTAATGGGGCGACCAGAATTGTACACAATATTCCAAATGCCACAACGCATCTGCTTTAATGCAAATGAAAATGTACACAATGTCAGGGGATGTGGGGAGAATGCAGGAACGGGGTACTGATTGTGGATGATCAGCCATGATCACATTGAATGGCGGTGCTGGCTCGAAGGGCTGAGTGGCCTACTCCTGCACCTATTGTCTATTGTCTACTATAAAGCCACATTATAACTTGCTGACTCTTATACTCAAGGCCCCACTCTGTGAAAGCAAACATACCCAGATGCCTTCTTTACCACTCTATCTACTCGTGTTCCCACTTTCAGGAAGTTATGGACTTGGACCTCAAGAACCCTCTGTACAATAATGTTATTCAGGGTTTTGCCATTAATTGTATATTTTGCCCTTACATTTGACCTTGCAAAGTGCAGGACCTCACGCTTTCTTGGATTCCAATTTCTCTGTCTATTTCTGTAGCTGGCCTATATCGTGCTGTATACTTTGACAGCCTTCCTCAAGGTAGATTTTGTTATAAAATTGATTCATTGTAAAATTAAAATATAAAATTAATCAATAGACAATAGACAACAGGTGCAAGAATAGGCCATTCGGCCCTTCGAGCCAGCACTGCCATTCACAATCAGTACCCCGTTCCTGCCTTCTCACCATATCCCCTGACTCCGCTATCTTTCAGAGCTCTATCTAACTCTCTCTTGAAAGCATCCAGAGAATTGGCCTCCACTGCCTTCTGAGGCAGAGAATTCCATAGATTCAAAACTCTTTGGGTGAAAACGTTTTTCCTCATCTCCATTCTAAATGGCCTACCCCTTATTCTTAAACTGTGGCCCCTGGTTCTGGACTCCCCCGACATCGGGAACATGTTTCCTGCCTCTAGCATGTCCAATCCCTTAATAATCTTTTTTTTTTTTTTTTTAAAAGAAGGAACTGCAGATGCTGGAGAATCGAGGGTACACAAAAAGCTGGAGAAACTCAGCGGGACCCTTCGGGTCGAGACCCTTCTTCTGAAGAAGGGTCTCGACCCGAAACGTCGCCTATCTCCTTCGCTCCTTAGATGCTGCTGCACCCGCTGAGTTTCTCCAGCTTTTTGTGTACCCTTAATAATCTTATCTGTTTCCATAAGATGCCCTCTCATCCTTCTAAATTCCAGTGTATACAAGCCCAGTCGCTCCATTATATCAACATATGACAGTCCCGCCATCCCGGGAATTAACCTCGTGAACCTATGTGAATCGACAGTATGAAAAAGGGCCCCAACCCGAAACACCACCTATCACCCCACAGATGCTGCTTGGCCCGCTGAGTTACACCAGCACTTTGCGTTGTGCCATTGTAAAATAGATGAAAACATTCAACCTGCAGATGCAGAAAAATTAAAATAAGAAATTGAAAATGCTGCAAGCACTCAGCAGGTTACGCACCCTCTGTAGGAAGAAAGTCAGTTAGCATTTCAGGTCAAAGCATTTTCTGTTTTTCTGTTAAGTAGCTAGTTTAGACGACAAAATAATCACTGCAGGAGCAACTGAAAAAGTATACACTGGGCGCAACATCGTTCACTTGCTCTATAAAATGTTGCAACTGGGCAAAGTTCTAATGGATTATCCATTCAAATGTCAACCTGATTATTTATTTTTAGTTTAGTTTAGAGATATAGAGCGGAAACAGGCCCTTCGGTCCACTGAGTTCGTGCCGACCAGGTGTCAGAGGTTATGGGGAGAAGGCAGGAGAATGGGGTTAGGAGGGAGAGATAGATCAGCCGTGATTGAATGGTGGAGTAGACTTGATGGGCCGAATGGCCTAATGCTACTCCTATCGCTTATGACCAACGATCACTCCGTACACTAACACTATCCTACACACTAAGGACAATTTACAATCTTTTTTAAAAAAACAGAAGCCAATTCACCAATAAACCTGCACATTTTTGGAGTGTGGGAGGAAACTGATGCACCTGGAGGAAACCCACTCGGTCGCAGGGAGAAGGTACAAACTCCACACAGACCGAACCCATAGTCAGGCTCGAACCCGGGCCTCTGGTGCTGTAAGGCAGCAACTCTACTGCTGCTCCACGTGCCGCCCGACTTCCTACTGAAGCTGTAATTAAAAAAAAGAAAAATCAGTTCCTACCTGTCAGAATTTGCAGTTTTCACCTCACTGAAACAAAAACCAGAAAATGACAGATTTTGAACGCTTCCCTCTGCTATGTTAATTGTTAGGACAGTCAAACTCTGAATTAAAAAGAGAGGTAATTCAGTCTGTTATCATTTCTAATTTGTGATCCATAAGGTTGCGGACTTGGATATCTGTTCTGTTATTTACCAACATGGAGACAAAGATCAGATATGAGTAACAATCACTTCTGTGATGCAATGGATGGGTGCTGCTGAATCAATGAGTTTGGCTGATTGATTGATTTGAAAGATACAGCATGGATACAGGCCCTTCGGCCCACTGAGTCCATGCCGACCATCGATCACCCGTCCACACTAGTCCTGTTGTTCCCCTTTCTCACACACTCCCCACACACTGGGGGCAATCTACAGAGGGCCAAACTAGAGCACCCAGAGGAAAACCCATATGGTCACAGGGAGAACGTGCAAACTTCACACACACAGCAGCTGAGGTCAGGATCGAACCCGTGAAGCAGCAGCTGTGCTACTGTTCAAACAATGGTTCCAACATTGTCTTGGTCGCAAAGATAGTGGCACCCAACTGACCTCAGGATTACAGCTCTTTTCCCTGTAGCAAAATCTGTAACCAAGAAATCCTTGCAGAATGCAAAGGAGCATCAGTGGGCAGATTAGTATTCAAGTGTCATTTGAGAGTACTGCTAACAACATCTGTGACTTTGATAATGCTCCTGCAGTGATTATTTTGTCGTTGATGATAGAGGATCTCGACCCGAAACGTCACCCATTCCTTCTCCTCGGAGATAGATAATAGACAAGAGGTGCAGGAGGAGGCCATTCGGTCCTTCGAGCCAGCACCGCCATTCAATGTGATCATGACTGATCATCCCCAATCAGTACCCCGTTCCTGCCTTCTCCGCATATTCCCTGACTCCACTATCTTTAAGAGCCCTATCTAGCTCTCTCTTGAAAGTATCCAGGGAACTGGCCTCCACCGCCCTCTGAGGTAGAGAATTCCACAAACTCACAACTCTCTGTGAGAAAAAGTGTTTCCTCGTCTCCGTTCTAAATGGCTTACCCCTTATTCTTAAACTGTGGCCCCTAGTTCTGCTCGTCCAACATCTGGGACATGTTTCCTGCCTCTAGCGTGTCCAAACCCTTAGTAATCTTATGTTTCAATAAGATCCCCCTCTCATCCTTCGAAACTCCAGAGTATACAAGCCCAGCCGCTCCATTCTCTCAGCATACGACAGTCCCGCCATCCCAGCTTGTCCCGCTGAGTTACTCCAGCATTTTGTGTCTTTCTTTGAGCACATTAGCCAGATTGGATTTTTCCTACTTCTGTTCAGTCAGCACATAATGCCTATACAATTCCTTGTGGTCAGTACATAATGTCTGATGACTAAAGGTGTGGGATTAAACCTCTGGATATAATTATATATAAAGAAACGAGACTCTTCCAATAAATACCAGCGAGCAATTTAAAACGTTCACTTCATTAAATATTTATAAATATGATGTATTTCTCCACAAAAACAAAAATATCCAAGTCAGCCCAAACATAAGCTTTAAATACTAATTATGCAATAAGTATATGTAAACACACGAGTTATCAAATCTTATAAACCAGAATGCAAAGTTTGAGAAAACATTAGCTGGTATAATCTTTAAACCATGCATTAAATAATTGAGGTACAAATATTGAATAGCTCAACGATACTGAGATAAGTTGTAATAATTGGGCAGTAAACCTGAACAGACTGTATTGGTACAAATCTCGACCGTGTACATTGTTCACCAGAGGTAACTGGGGGCGCCTCCACAATAACTACCTCTTCTATATTACCGATTGCTTTCCTATTCTTCTCACGCACACACCATCAAACTTCCACCTTCAATGTCACTAAAGCAAAACTGGGCCCCCCCGCCCCCTTAATATTGTCACAGTTCCCGTATATACAAACTTTTAAATTATTCCTTCAAAGCTGACGACTCAACGACTATTTACTCATGTTCCAAAAAGCCAACACAAAGTCATGCAAACTAGCTGAGATTCACCTCGCCTGTCAAAGAGCGGGAGTTTGCAATTTAGCTCGCAACTTGGCATTTCAGCTGCTGATCAGAAACAAAGATGCCCTGACTCATTGCGCACAGATTTCAGAAGGCAAAAATTTCACATCTTCATTTACTCAGCAAATTAATGAGAGTTCAAAATATGTTCTGTTCCTACATTACAACAAACAAAGAATTATGGTTTTAGCCAAATACAGTACACCTGAAAAAATGTGCGTCAAAAACAGATTTTCTATTCAAATTAACTTGCTGTACTTGTTATTTTCAAAAATCAAGGCGCATATTTCTAAAACGTGTGCTGTTAATAAAAGTCAAGTGTTATTTCCAATAAAACTTTCTCCAAAATACAATTCTTTAAAAGTTTAATTTTACTTTGAATTTAAAATGTCCTAGATAAATCCTCTTCCCAAACATTTCCTAACTTGGCTTCAAGTGAACGGCCATGATTCAGGCAACACTATCAGACATTATTAGACAACATTATCGGAGCATGATGAAGGGTTGTTGCTGGAATGCTGCTGCGCTAATTATGTAACAAAAATGTGTTGCATTTTGCAGTGTGGTTTCTGACCAATCCTTATTAAAATGGTGATTGAGTTCATTTGCTCAGTTATGTCTTTAGACCTTAGACTTACAGCGTGGAAATGGGCCATTCAGCCCACCGAGTCACCATTCAGCCCACGCGGGCCAGCAATCACCCCATACACCAATGCTATCCTACATAATTGGGACAATTTACAGTTTTTACCTAAGCCAATTAACCTCCAAACCTGTCCGGCTTTGGAGCACCTGGAGAAAACCCACACAGTTACAGGGAGAACGTACAAACTGCATAGAGACAGCACCCGTAGTCAGGATCAAACCCAGGTCTCTGGTGCTGAAAGGGAGCAGATGTACCGCTGTACCACCCTGTTAACTAGATTACTCATGAAGAATCAACTTGAAGAATATTAGCTTATTCTAAAAAAAAAAAATTATGGGGAAAATATTAATGTTGTCAATTTATTTAGCTAAAAATATATATATATATTTAGAATCTATAGCTTATGGTATCTTCTGTAGATTAATGGGAATTGGTATTATTATCTAAAATTCACAAACTTCAAAATTATTCAATTTTAACATGATATAATTTCAGTGGGTGTCCCAATGTATTTTATAATGGTGTGACCAGACATTTAAGTCATGAACTGTAATTGTTAGCATGTGGAATTATTCAGAGTACTCAACTCATATTTAAGTTTGGCCACTGCATGTGTGAACCAGGATGGAGGGTGTTTAATGGCCATCACTGGTTCCTACGAAATCAGAGGTGATGGTGGTGGTGGAGGCAGGAATAGTAACTACATTTAAAGTGGCCACTGGACTGGGACTTGAATGAGCCGGGCATAGAGGGATGTGGCACAATGCTCCACATAGACATGATGGGCCAAGTCACCTGGTTATACGCTGAACACTTTTATGTATCAAAATGACTCGGATAAATATGTTTCAACGGATTTGACCTCATCTTTCTACAATCTTTCCACCACAGTATGTTGTCACTTAGTGGACACAAAAAGCTGGAGTAACTCAGCGGGTTAGGCAGCATCTCTGGAGAAAAGGAATAGGTGACTATTCGGGTCGAGGCCCTTCTTCAATATCTGAAGAAGGGTCTCGACCCGAAACGTCACCTATTCCTTCTTACTCCACTGTCTATCTTCAGTGTAATCCAGCATCTACAGAACCTTCGGACATATTAAAAGCACAGACCTACACAAAGATGCAAGTTACCTGACGCCACATAAACGCAACTGAGAACAATTAACAAACTTATCCATCGGCTCAACAAGCAAATGAAAACCTGCAATTGTATTGAGGGTAAAAAAAATCCCAGTTCTTGGCAAAATTAAAATCTATATTTTAATTTTGCCAAGAACCGGGATTTTTTTCCCCCTCAACTCCCAGCTTTCTCTCATAAACTCAATGAATAAGCCATTTTTGTCACAACTATTGGCAAGATATTCATTGTACGTAATTATTCTCCAAATTATGCCAGTGAGTGGCTCAAATAAAGAACTCAATTATACACATTGCCTTTCAAGCGTCAATCTGTACAAGAGCGAAATCAATTCAATAATTGTAATTGTGGGAGGGTATGTGTTTCTTGTGCTTAAACTGCTAAATTGGATTCAAGTGAGGCTATTGCTCTGAAGTAAAGGGTGGAGATCTTCCATTGGCTAAGCACTTAAGTAAGACTGTTTCTAAATGAAATTCAGGTGTGCTGATTTGAGAACAATACATTTGACCATTCACCGACTTGTAAAAGCCAAGAACAAAGCACGATACGACTTATAAGACCATTTTGCAAACTTAAGCCAAAGAAATGAAATAGATACAGCATGAATCATTTAAATTTATGCCAAAGCTGACAAAAACTACAGAAGTGTTACACAATAGGATTAAACTTATCAATCGGCTCAAGAAGCAAATTTGTGATGCACATTCTACGTATTATGCACACATTATATTTAGTGCCAGTTTAGAGTTTTCTTTGGAGAATTCACGCAGCGCATCACTCCTGCTTGGCTCGGCTCTCCTGCTCGACAGGCTGCATGAACTCAGCAGTGAACAAGGCTTCTGCGTACTCTTCACATGCATCCTGGAACTCAGCTGCAACTTCACACAATCCTCCTTCCATGAGCTCTTCAGACAAGCTGGACATAAAGGGGACAACACATCAGTAAAGTCTATAACGTTCGATGATTAAAAAAAAGGGAAGAAGCTGCCACTGAACCTGGATGTGACAGTTTACAGACTCCTACACCTTCTTCACTCTTAAACACTCTTGTGCTGTAACACTTGGCACAATCTAAATGGGGGCAACAGTAATTAGTTTAGTTTTACACGAAGGTCGACGCCAAATGCTGGAGTAATTCAGCGGGTGAGGTGGCATCTCTGGAGAGAAGGAATGGTCGAGACACAAACGTCGTCGCCCATTCCTTCTCCCAAGAGACGCTGCCTCACCCGCTGAGTTACTCCAGCATTTTGTGTCGACCTTCGATTTAAACCAGCATTTGCAGTTTTCCTACACATTAGTTTAGTTTTGTTTGGTTTAGAGATACAGCGCAGAAACAGGCCCTTCTTCACACACACACACGAGGGACAATTTACAATTATACCCAGCCAATTAACCTACAGGCCTGTACGTCTTTGGAGTTTGGGAGGAAACCGGAGATCCTGGAGAAAACCCGTGGAGGTCAGGGGAAGAACATACAAACTCTGTACAGGCAGCACCCGTAGTCAGGATCGAAACTGAGACTTTGGCGTTGTAACGCAGTGACTACCGCTGTGCCACCGTGACGCCCATATTAAATACATATTAAAAAGTGGGCATGAAACCTGAAACATTCGATTGATTGAATCTGCAATTAAAAACTGACTACCGGTTCATTAATACATTATTCTGCACAGAATGTGGTAATTACTTGCTCATAAATGTAGTGTATTAATTACCTTTCAGCAATTAACCACGGGTTAAACTTCCCCACAGGTTCATGCGAGATCATCTTTAGGTAGAGGTTGAATCCTTCACGATAATTGTGCATATTCTGAACCATTTGTTGAGGAACGGCAAGAACAGTGCCACTCTGTTCGTACTTGGATAGCCTCTGCACCAAAGGTTCCAACACCGATGCAGGCTCAGGCCTTCCACTGCATTCCAAGTCATCAAGAGGTCTAAATTCAAGCATGATAAACGTTACGACAAAATTATTTTTTATTAAAACATCTTGGGTAGGTTCGTGTCTATAATTTTGTGCTAGTTATAAAAAATTTCTCAATGTAACATGATAATTTATGACACATGAAATCAGATGTCTTGCCTTCTCTGTAACTTCATGCAAGTTACTTTTACCAAATTAATTTTTACGATATAATTGACAATTGAGGCAGGTGCGACATTAAAATCAAATATTTGTAACTTGTCTGTTCTTAGTTCAGTTTATTGTCACGTGTACCAAGTTACAGTGGAGAGCTTTTTTAGTTTAGTTCAGTGATACAGCGCAGAAATAGGCCCTTTGGACACCGACCAGCGATCCCCGGACAATAGCACTATCCTACACGCTAGGGACAATTTACGATCTTTACCGGAGCCAATTAACCTACAAACCTGCACATCTTTGGAGTGTGGATGGAAACTGGAGCACTCGGGGAAAACCCACGCAGGTCACTAGGAGAACTTTCAAACCCGTGGTCAGGATCAAACCCGCGTCTCTGGCGCTGCAAGGCAGCAACTCTACCGCTGCGCCACCGTGCTGCCCTGTTTTCACCCATGCTTTCATCCACGTCCCCAGCCAGTTGTTTGAACAGCGTTAAATCACATTTTTTTTTAATTTAAAGAATATATTAAGAGAAACTAATCAAGCGAGGGGGGGGGGGAAACTTTGCAGGAAGTCAATAGAATATAATACAAAGCTGGAAAAGTTATTTTGCCTAGTTCATGAAAGAGCTTGCTCATTTTCTACTTTCAAGTTGTAAACAAAGAGCTACAATTGCAACCGACCTCAGGCTTTAGACTTGGTCATTATACTGAGGTGGAAACATAAGTAAATCCCATCTTAATTCTTTAATACTGGCGACCCCTTCGTTACGGAGGTGTTGCGTTCTTAGAAAACTGTCTGTATCACAATTTTCTGTAACACAATGTTCATCTATGCATTGTCATAGAGTCACACAACGTTGAAACAGGCCCTTTGGCCCAACCTGCCCATGCCAACCAACATACACTAGTCCCACCTTCCTGTATTTGGCCCATCCCTCTACACGTATCCTATCCACGTACCTGTCCAAAGACAGGTCATTTTTGGTCAAGAAAAACTTGGAAAAATAGAAATTTTGTGGTTGTTTATTTCGTTCCCCCCCCCCCCCCCCCCCCCCCCCAATTAATATTGGGAGAGAATTTTATTTTGCATCCCAAATTTGCAACCCAAATTTTATTTTGCATCCCAAATGAGGGCAAGTTTACTTTATCCCAACAGCCAAAATGCAGGGGTTCAACTCTAACAAGTGTAGAGAGGAGGTAGATGTTTAATAAATCAACTACAAGTAGAAACAGTGCAACCTTCACAACTCACTCAGCTTCTGGACACCGTGGATCCATTAGGTCTATCCTAGCTTCACCTGGCATGACGCTTCTGCTTATCCTAATTGGCTGTGGAGTACGCGGCTGTGTGTCGATCAGCACAAACTCTCTTTCTGCGAGAACAGATATATTCATAGAACATTTTTCAGATGGCATGTCAACATTGCTTTCATGGCGGTAAACTTCATGAACACGTTTTGGTTTTGCTTTTCATGTTTGTACGTTCTAGGAGCAGAATTAGGCCATTCGAGCCATCAAATCTACTCCGCCATTCAATCATGGCTGATTTATCTTTCCCTCTTATACCCATTCTGCTGCCTTCTCCCCATAACCCATAAGTGACATACAATACCCAGAGAGATGCCCGAATCCAGATGAATCTTAGTGGCACTAAAACCTAGTATGATAATCAACAAGTTTTAACTTCTGTAAAGGCAGGAGTATTTAAAAAGCAAGACATAATTTTTAAAGTACCAATATTATTGAGGGTGGTTTATTTGAATAGATCTGCTCAAAAGACAGATGCTACAGATGGCAGACAAAAGTGCTGGAGAAACTCAGCGGGTGCAGCAGCATCTATGGAGTGAAGGAAATAGGCAACGTTTCGGCCCGAAACCCAATGGTTTGAAGGAAATAGGTAACGTTTCGGGCCGAAACGTTGCCTATTTCCTTCGCTCCATAGATGCTGCTGCACCCGCTGAGGTTCTCCAGCACTTTTGTCCACCTTCGATTTTCCAGCATCTGCAGTTCCCTCTTGAACATTATGCTACAGATGGCACTAATACTTTATCTTTTTAAGTTTTATTGATAACAAACTACATAATTTTACTCCTATGGCTGATATACTGAAGGCTAACTGTCCAAATACAGCAAACAGCTCTGAAGATAATATCAGCACCTTTTATTTACATAAATCTTTTGCACGGAGTATAAAAAGAGTATAACGGTCAGCCCCCTTCTATCTCCTCTTTATTCATTTGCTACTATAAATATGACTTTTCTCTCTCGGAATGCTTGGTTTTGCATTGCTTCATGCATTGCATTTTCTCCAGAACGCCACATACATTTCTACAAACAGTCCCGACCCAAACCCATACTAATAGCTAGAGGTAGACACAAAGCGCTGGAGTAACTCAGCGGGTCAGGCAGCATCCCTGGAGAAAAAGGGTGGGTGATGTTTTGAGTTGGAGCCCTTCTTCAGGTTGAATGTAGAGGGCGGAGGGGGAGTGGGAAGAGGAGAAAAGCTGAAAAAGTGAAAAGCTAGAGACGAGAAAAAACCAGGACAAATCAGGGCCTGGATAGAGTGGATGTGGAGAGGATGTTTCCACTACCGAGAGAGTTTCGGACCGGAGGCCATAGCCTCAGAATAAAAGGATGTACCTTTAGAAAGGAGACGAGACATTTCTTTAGTCAGAGGGTGGTGAATCTGTGGAATTCATTGCCACAGAAGGCTATGGAGGCCAAGTCGATGGATATTTTTAAGGTGGAGATTGATCGGTTCTTGATTAGCAAGGGTGTCAAGGGCTTGTGGAGAAGGCCGGAGAATGGGGTTGAAAGGGAAAGATAGATCAGCTGTGATTGAATAGACTTGAAAGGCCGAATGGCCTAATTTTTGCTCCTACAAATTTACGAACTTATGAAGACCGGCCACAAATGGCCTCACGCAGGGCAGTGCCTGGTTTTAATCCCATACTGACAGCTACTCCCCAGCAAGGATTCAACTCCGAACTCTGGATCAAATAACGATGATTTTCCCTCCAAACCTTTGGATGAAAAGCAGATTAATCCAAGAACACTTCTTGGTTTGCTTAAATTGCTTTATATCCTTTTAAAATGCTAACTAAAGGGATCAAGCATGTATTCAGTGACACATAAAGAATTGGCGAGGTTACATTTTCCATTTTCGATCGAATACGAGTTGGTTTGCTGTCTCAGGAGAGAGCTGCTGCTAACTTTGTTTCAATTTTAATAATAGAATAGCTACACATTCTTGCCCCAGTTCTAACCTCTCCCCATTCTGTGAAAATGCTGCAGAATAGTGGAAAAATATCAAATTCATAAGAAAAAAGACAAAAAAGCAATATCAGGACTGCTTATCTGGCAGGTAACAGATATTTACATTTTATTTCAGAAGGAACTGCAGATGCTGGAAAAATGAAAGGTAGCCGAAAATGTTGGATAAAATGGAAGGTGGACACAAAATGCTGGAGAAACTCAGCAGGTAAGGCAGCATATATGGAGCGAAGAAGCAGGTGGAAAAATGGAATGTAGACGACAATGCTGGAGAAACTCAGCGGGTGAGGCAGCATCTATGGAGCGAAGGAATAGGTGACGTTTCGGGTCGAGACCCAAGGGTCCCGACCCAAAGCGTCACCTATTCCTTCGCTCCATAGATGCTGCCTCATCCGCTGAGTATCTCCAGCATTTTTGTCTCCCTTTTACATTTTATTTGGTACTTACATAAATATTTGGTAGCCCTTGCTTTTTCTCTCCATCTCAACCCCCTCCCCCTTCCCAGTTCTCCCACTAGCCTTACTGTCTCCGCCTATATTCTTTCTTTATCCCTGCCCCTGACATCGGTCTGAAGAAGGGTCTCGACCCGAAGCGTCGCCCATTCCTTCGCTCCATAGATGCTGCCTCACCCGCTGAGTTACTCCAGCATTTTGTGTCCACCTTCCATTTTATCCAACATTTGCAGTTCTTTCGCAAACAGATATTTACAAGCAGTTTTACATCAAGAATTTAGATGGAATTTAACGACACATATCTTGAATATTCTCCTTGAGCCACATCTCCAGCAGTCAGGCCATATGGCACAGCGCAGGTCAGCACCCTCTGACATTGGAACCATGCAGTTGAGACGAAAGGCTTGCTAATACAGGCAACTGTACACTGATTCACACAACATTATTACCTTCCTTTCCTTCCTCAGCCCAGAAAACAGGATCGGAGTATTCAATCTGACACATTCTTCTGCGGACCGACTCTTCGTATCTCTAGCAATTTATGGTAAAATGAGGAGAAAAAAAAGTGTTATAAAAATAAATGTAAAAAAATCCCCAAATCATTACTTCTTTTAATGTATTCCACTTCTTCTTCTTCTTGCGTGTGGCGTGCACAGCCTAAAGTTGTAGGACAACTTGTTCTATTTGATCTTTTGTTTGGGCAAGTCGGTTTGGTTGCATTAGTCGAAACAGGGCGGAACACGTGAAGGTTGCAATCTCCCACCCCAGTGTATTCCACAATGTAACAAGAAGGTTGTTTCTCGTGGGGAAAATATACAATGGCATGCACCTGAATTTAAGAGTTGGATTTTCTGCTCGAAAGCAGAACCATATGTTTCTCCTCTAACAATGTGGATTTGGATAGAACTAAAACCATTGATGTCTTGCACAGGAGCCAACCGAATGGCCTAATTCTGCTCCTAGAACTGATGAATTGTGAACTTGAGAACAAATCAAGGGCACCATTAACAGGCGTGAAGAACAAGTCATTTGATGGGAAATACAAGGAAATTGTAATAAAAATATATATTTTTTAAAAAGGTCAACGTACATTTTTGGCAATCAAAAACTTAGCAATGACAATGAGAAATAAAATAATACATTTATACATTTTTGCTGCAACACCCAGGTATTGTATTATGTATGAGGTTCATCATTACTGCCACAAGTAGAAACATAGAAGCATAGAAAATAGGTGCAGGAGGAGGCCATTCGGCCCTTCGAGCCTGCACTGCCATTCAATGTGATCATGGCTGATCATCCAGAATGTTCCTGCTATCCGCCCCGTGCCTGCTTCTGATGCCACGCTCTGCGGAGCTCCTAGCCGCGGGCGGGGCATGGACTTACCATCCGGAGCCTGGGATCCCTCACTGGGGATCGCCAGAGAAGAGCTCCGACCGCCGGCCTGCGTCGTATAACATCATGAAGCCGCGGACTACGGCAGGAAAGTGCCGATGCGGGACCTCCAAGCCGCAGAGTGTGTTTCACTGTCCCAACGTCGGAGTTCAGGTCCTCCCGACGAGAGGGCCTGTACATCGGGCTGTCTGTAGCAGCGACTACGGAGGGTTTATGGCCCCGACCACGGGTGAACAAAGGAGGAGGACTGGCTGAACTTTGTTGCCTTCCACCACAGTGAAGAATGCCACAGTGGTGGATGTTTGTGTTGAATTTTATTGTGTATCGTGTGTTCTTTTTAAGTGTGTCGCTGCTGGCAAATTCATTTCACTGCACCTTCGGGTGCATGTGACGAATAACATTGACTTTGACTTTGACTTTTGAGCTACATCCAATGAATACATCCAATGAATCGGCCTCCACTGTCTTCTGTGGCTGAGAATACCACAGATTCACAACTCTCCGGCTGAAAAAGTTTGTCCTCATCTCAGTCCTAAATGGCCTACCCCTTATTCTTAAACTGTCACCCCTGGTTCTGGACTCCCGCAACATCGGGAACATTCTTCCTGTATCTAGCCGGTCCAATCCCTTAAGAATTTTACATGTTTCTATAAGATCCCCTCTCATCCTTCTAAATTCCAGTGAATACAAGCCCAGCCGATCCATTCTTTCATCATATGTCAGTCCTGCCATCCTGGGAGGTAACCTGGTAAACCTATGCTGCACTCCCTCAATAGCAAGAATGTCCTTCCTCAAATTAGGAGACCAAAACTGCACACAATATAGTATAAGAGTGCAATAGTATAGTGTATTAGTATAGAGGACAAGTATAGAGGGGGAGATGTCCAACTGTTAACACCTGTGGTCACATCTTACTGGGGAGCCAAAAAGTTAGAACGTTCCTGATTTTACAAATATTTTTTTTTGTTAAAGCAAGATTAGCTGCCAAAAAAGATTTTAAACTGCGTGCCTGAAACACAGCAATTAATTGCACGTATCCAAGATGCTAGTATGACAGAGGGTCTGAAGGAGAATATGGTTTCTAAATCTGTTGTTGCAGGTTGTCAAGGGGAGGTGGAATCTAATGAGTAGGAACCAAAGTAAGAGACAAAATACATGGAAGATAATTACCTCCATCTCTTCCATCCGTTGCAGCATGATCTCCAGCGTAGGGCCGTCTTGCATCGTCAAAGCTTCTGAACGAACCTTTGCTCTCGAGTCCAGGCTCAGTAATTCTTGCGCTGTGTCCTCCAGCAGCTCATCCAATATCTTCTCACCAAGGACGTCAGCACTGGCTGCAGCCTGAGGGATCATCACCACTGTTGGTGTTAGTAATCATACTCGCACAACGGAAGACAAAACAATTAGAGCATTTCTAACTATATAGGAGTGTTTGTTTCTTTTAAAAAGGAAGAATAACTGCCAAGAAGGATATAAGGCAGAATCAAGCAATTTAATATCTTACTTATATAATATAATTCTAAATATAGAAACACCAATGACAGAGGCAATTAGAAGAGACTGGGAACAAGAGTTATTGATAAAAATTCCGAACGATAGATGGGATAAAAATTTATTATATGTAAACAAATGTTCAATGAATGTAAGACATAACCTAATTCAATTTAAAATTTTACATAGATTATATTATTCGAAAACAAGACTGAATAAAATATTTTCAAATGTTTCCCCCATCTGCGACAAATGTCTAACTCAAAATGCCACTACAGCACATTCCTTTGTCTCTTGTACAAAACTGTATAAATTTTGGAATTAAATTTTTGGAATTTTTACAAAACTATTTAACACAAAATTGAACCCCAATACAGAATTGATTATCTTTGGATCAATGGAAGAGGGAAGTAAACTAACGATATTCCAAGAAGCTTTTCTTAATTATGGTCTAATAACAGCAAAAAAACATACTTAAATTTTGGAAAAACGCACCTACGCCAACATTCAAAATGTGGATCTCAAGCAAGTCTGAAACGCTACATCTTGAAGAAATGAGATTCCTCCTACTAGGCAAACCAAACCAATTCTTAAAGATTTGGTCTCCTTTTATCAACTTTATACAAGCATATGGTGCAACATAACATAACCGTAGAAATTAAATGGTTTAGAACTGGGTGATGGATGGGCAAAAATACGAGATAGGTAGATCTCTCCTAATCTCTCTTTTCTTTACTTTTCTCCTTTTCTTTCAATCTTTTAGCTTCTCATCTCTGTCCTTTATTTCTTTTGCTTTCTGTTTCTACTCGTTTGCCTATCTATTCCGACACTCTTTATTTCTTTTTTCTCTCACTGTTCTTTTATTATTAAATCAAAAGTTGTAGAAGAATGAAAATATGTAGTTATGTTTTAGGTACTTAAGTACCAGACTATTGTACTTACTTCTAACAAAAATAAACAAAAAAAAAGGATTTTATACTCAATTGAGACTTGATCAGATGTTATTTAGTCAGAGGGTGTGTGAATCTGTGGAATTCTTTGCCACAGACGCCGGTGGAGGCCAAGTCGATGGATATTTCTAAGGTGGGAAATGACAGATCCTTGATGAATAGGGGTGTTGGGGGTTATGAGAAGAAGGCAGGAGAATGCGGTTGTGAGGGAAAGATAGATCAGCTTAATTGAATGGCAGAGTAGACTTGATGGGCTGATTGGCCTAATTCTGCTGCTATAATTTATGAACTCTGAATGAATAAAAATCTACAACATAAACACAAACGTATCTGTCAAAGTACGTATCATTGTGTCAAACATATGAATTGGGAGGTGCAATCAATCGGTCACTTAGCTCATTGAAACTGCTCTGCCATTCCCCAAGACCATTACTTTTCTGATTGTAATCTCACCTCCCATACTTGCATACACGATACGATAGAACGTTATTTATCTCAGGAGGGAAATTAGTCTGCCAACAGTCATAAAAAAACGCAAGAAGATACATGAAACATGAAATTAAAGTGACAAATGGAAAGTCCAGGATTGGGGATGGGAGACAAGGACTGGGGGATGGGAGACCAGGATTGGGGGATGGGAGTCCAGGATTGGTGATGGGAGTCCATGATTGAGGATGAGGATATCCGCAGTGCCTTTTGCCAATCTGTGTATAAACAACCTAGTTCTGCCTTTAAAAAAATATTCAGAGATTCTTCTACTACTGCCCTTTAGAGAAAAAAGCTCCAAAGTCTCATGACCCTCAAAGAATTTAAATGCGCAAGCCCTTTTCTTTTTATAAAACAGGGAATACCAATTCCAAATTTTCCCACAAGGGGAAAGATTGTCTCCATATCTCCCCTTTCAGGATTTCTCGGGATCTTACGTATTTTAATCTAGTTATCTCTCAGTCCACTAAATTTCCATTAGATACAAGCCTACTAACCTGGACAACATTTCCTCATGACAACATGTCCATTCAAATCAGGATCGATCTAAACAATTTTGTCTGAGCTGCTTCCCATGTATGATCATCCTTCTTTAATTAAAGATGCCAATACTTTACAAGGTGCAGCAGATGTAGTCTCACCAACATGCTAGAAAATGCAAACAACTCCTTTCACTTTTGCATTCAATTCCACTAGCAATGAACAATAACAAGCGAGACAGAGGCTCACTTGCACCTCATCCAACCTCATCCCAATTTGTCCTCCTCTACATTGGCAAGAACAAATGTAGACAAGGCCACCATTTCGTTCAGCTCGTGCAGTGTGTGGCAAGGCCTGTCTGGAGCTCCCGGTCACTAACCATTTTAATTCCCCTTCCCATACCAATACTGATCTTGTGGTAACAAAGAATTACAGATGCTAGTAAATACACAAAAGGACACAATATGTTGCTGTAATAGCCCTGTCCCACGGTGCGAGTTCATTCCAAGAGCTCTCCCGAGTTAAAAAAAAATCAAACTCGTGGTAAGCACGGAGAATGAACGTAGCGGGTACGTCGGAGCTCGGGGACGTCTCTTGGCACTAGCGGCAGGTACTCGGGAAGACTTGCTACGGCAGGTAAGCACGGGAAGATTTTCCAACATGATGAAAAATGTCCACGAGAGCCCCGAGTACCGACGAGTGGCCATTACCGTAAATCTCCGAGTTTGAATCAGGGCAAACTCGGAAGAACTCTTGGAATGAACTCGTACTGTGGGACAGGGGTTTAATTTAGCAAGTCAGCAGTATCCTTAGAGAATATGGATTGGTGACCTTTTGGGTCAAGACCCGAAACATCTGAAGAAGTCTCAACCCGAAATGTTACCTAGGCATACAAAGCTGGAGTAACTCAGTGAGTCAGATAGCGTCAGATAGCATCTCTGGAAAAAAGGAACAGGTGACGGTTCGGGTCGAGACCCTTCTTCAGAAGATGGATCTTCACATGGAATGCTACCTATTCCTTCTCCTCCAGAGATGCTGTCTGACCCGCTGAGTTACTCCTGCATTTTGTCTCTATCTTCGGTTTAAACCAGCATCTGCAGTTCCTTCCTACACACGTTACCTCGTCATGTTCTGCATGGGGGCTACTGACTTGCTGTTACACCAGCACTTGGTTTCCACGCTGACCTTTGTGTCCTTGGCCCCCTCCCTGCCAGAGTGAGGCACGTGTAAACTGGAGGAACAGCAGCTCATAATCCGTTTGGGTAGCTTACAACCCAGTGGAATGAACTTTGAATTCCCTAAAACATCTCCTATTCATGTTCTCCAGGGATGCTGCTGACCTGCTGAGTTACTCCAGCACTTTGTATCCATACTGATCTTTCTCTCTTTGGCCATCTACACTGTCAGAGTGAGGCCACATGTAAACTGGAAGTACAGCACTACATACTCATTTTAAGTAATAGCCCTTCTCCCAACTCAGGATTTTGATGGTGCTGGGCTGTTGGATATTACTCTTGCTAATAGTAGCAGGAGTTAATAAAATACATTTTCTAGTATACCAGGTGAGCTTAAAGGGAGCAGAAACTGTACAAGCGCAACTAGATCCTGGCTCAGGCTACAATATCCCTGCTGCTGTCAACCTCAGCACCAGCTCGTTGCACACCAGGCCCACAATCTGGACACTCAGCTCTGGTGACACCACGATTTCAATCTGGATCCTGGGCTCGTATTCGGGCTAATGGTTGAGCTAGATTCCAGACCACAAGGATCTCTAAACAATCAGGATTATCGGAGTTTTACCCCCTTACTTTGATAAACCAATAAAACATTAAAGTAACTTTATGCCCATCCACACCGACACAGGCGGGCCCCGGCCCGAAGGCTCGACGGGCGATGGAACAGGGAGAGAGTTTGGAGACGTCGGACGCGAGGAACAGGAGCTGTGTATGAGGGTGAACCAGGGTAATGCCTCCAACATCTTCAAGGTCAGCTGCAGGAGGCGACCCTGGGACACAGAGAGGTGCCCTGGCGAGCCGAGGGACGTCAGTATGTGGGAACTGCTCCAGCACATCGAGCGCACGGGCCGACCGGACTTTGGAAATGGCGGAAAAACATGGCTTGGTGTAAATGTGAAAAAATAATTTCACCGCGCAGTTGCAAACGTGACAAATAATGGCACCATTGACCATTGAATTTGACATTTTATACACTACTTAATAAACCAAAGGTGCGTTTTACTTAAATTCAAATCTACTTTACTTCAGTAGAGCAAAATTACATTTTTAATTCTACTCACCCTATCAGCAACTTTTAATGATAGATGGTGTTGCAGTGAAGAGCTATTATTTCGAGCTTTCCTCTCCCAAGAATCACTTACGATCTGTTGTATGGAAAGAATCAACATCTCAGATAGTCATTCAGAACCACATTTCACATGAAGTCACTCGCGCAGTGCCGTGGCTAATTTGTTTGCTTTAGGCATCTGAAGGTGACTACCATGTATGGGTACACATCAACAACACAGTTCTCAGCATATTTATGCAGTAGCCAAAGACAACAAAAGGAGTTTTCAATCTCCATTCAACAGAGGAGTTAATATCAAAGAGACTTTGACCAATTTATTTGAGCACATTGCTGGAGGCAAAATAAACTTTCAACAAATCAGGCAAAACACAACTAATAACGTAACTCACTGCTATTTCATAGCACTTTTGTGTTTCTACAGCTATACTATGGCTCAAGGTTCCAGCAATTTCCAGTAAATTAAACATTTAATGTTCAATGGTACAACTAGCTTATATTTTGAATTGAAGATAAGACACAAAATGTTGGAGGACAGTGGGACAGGTAAAATCTCTGGAGAGAAGGAATGGGCGAGAGATCTGAAGAAGGATCTCGAACCCGAAACATCGCTCATTCCTTCTATCCCGAGATGCTGCCTGTCCCACTGAGTTACTCCTGCATTTTGTGTCTATCTTCGGTGTAAACCAGCTTCTGCAGTTCGTTCCTACACATTATATTTTGAATTGATGTTCTGCTTCAGTCCTACGTCAGTTTTTTCTCCCGTGTCATTTTTATTTCTCAAAGGAATGAAAATTTGTTGTGAATTGTATTTCTTTAAATGTCCAATGGCAAGCATGTTAGCATACAAGCAATTTTCCAGTCCAACTTCAGAGACTTGCCATCATACCCATGAAACTGGATTTTCTAACATTCCAGCTTTTAGTTTCGTGCAGAATTGCATTTCTAAAAGTTGAGAGATGTTTCGCTCAACTTACTGTTGAAACGTAACAATGTGGAGATATCAAATGACAGGCTCAATAGTAGTTTGATCGGAGAAAGTAACAAGAGCAAATGCCAAGTCAGAATATTTAAACTATAACAATTGCTCCAACTCGAGGTCCAAGTCGGTTTATGAAATTAAGTATCTTTACCTGTGCTTTATCCAGCAAGGGCTGAAGCCTCTCACGAATTTCCTCCTCTGCTTTCTCAATCAATTTATTGGGGACTGCAGTTTCAGACCTGAATGAAGAATGACTTAACTAATCATTTAATGGTCATAATAATTTAACCACTAAAAATATAATCAGGTGTAACCACAACACCAACAAGACTAAGGAGTTAGTGGTGGATTTTAGGAGGCAAGGAACACCCCTGTCTCCATCAATGGTGTAGATATGTAGTTAACCAAGGAGTACAAATACCTTGGAGTTTAATTGAACATTAAACTGGACTGGCCCAGGAACTCCAAGGCCCTGTACAAGAAAGGACCGAGTCGGATGTACTTTTTGAGAAGGCTCTGCTCCTTCAACGTCTGCAGTAAGATGCTGCAGATGTTCTACCAATCGGTGGTGTCCAGTGCCATCATCTTCTCTGCCATGTGCCGGGGCAGCCGGGCGAAGGCTGCGGACGCCAACAGAATTAACAAGCTCATCAGGAAGGCTGGCTCCGTCCTGGGAGTGGAGTTGGATTCATGGGAGGTGGTCCTGGAGGAGAGGATGCTCCTCAAACTGCAGACCATCTTGGACAACACAGCTCACCCCCTCGCTGACACACTGGTCAACCTGAGGAGTACCTTCAGCAACAGACTGATTCCACCAAGATGCAGAACAGGAGATCCTTCTTCCCTGTGGCTATCAAACTGTACAACTCCTCCCCTTTCTGTCGTGGGGTAGACCGAGACTGACTACCCCCACCCTTATCCCCTCCAATCTTTGCACATTCCCCAAGCCTTTCCACTCGTCACTTTAATTTCATGTATTTTGTGTTTTTGATCACTGTTGAAGATCATTTTCCCTCCTGGGATAAATAAAGTTATATCAAATCGTATCGACCTGAAACGTCACCTATTTCTTTTCTCCAGAGATGATGCCTGACTCACTGAGTTACTCCAGCATTTTATGTTTAACTCCACAAAATGTCCTGGCTCCCCTCTTCCCCACCCCCCCCCCCCCCCCCCCCCCCCCCCAATCTTTGCACATCCCACATCCTTTCCACTCGTCACTTTAATTTCATGTTTCATGTATCTTGTATTGTTGGCAGATTAATTTCCCTCCTGTGATAAATAAAGTTCTATCGTATCGTATCGCAAACTGTGAATCCAATTTATAACTGAAGGTGGAACAAAATTCATGTAATCCAGTCTGAAAGTCTGATCATTATTTATTTAAAAAGCATTTCAATGGCCCACATTGAGCCACAGCAACGTGTAATTTCTCCTTATTGAGTCATAGTCACACGGTATGGAAATAGATCCTTTGACACAATTCGTCCATGCCAACTAAGATGCCCCATCAAAGCGAGTCAGATTTGCCCGCATTTGGCCCATATCCCGCTAAACCTTTCCTATCCTTGTACCTGCCCAAGTGCTTTTTAAATGTTGTGATATTTCCCCCCTCAAACCACTTCCTCTGGCAGCTCATTCCATATACCCACCCCTCTCTATATGAAAATGTTGCCCCACAGGTTCTATTAAATCGCACCTCCCTCACCTTAAATCTATGTCCTCTGGTTCTTGATTCTCCTTCACTGGCTAAAAGCATTCACCCCAACTATTCCAATCATTTCAGGAAAAATGTAAAAAAAGTGTTTTAACTCCAAATTAATTTGCTAAAAATTAAAGGAAACAAAAAATCACTATAAAAAATAAATGAATAATTTATTAAGAGGGTTTTGATGCTTTAACATTGAATTTGTTTGAGCCATTAAATCTTAAAGTTGGGTAGTTTTAACTTAAATGTTTCTGAATGTTTGGACGCATTTAATTGGTTTTAGTGCTTTAAAATCTCCCTGCCACATCAATGGTATGACAATTAGCTGATAAAATTGAGTTTATTTTTCACCTTTTTGCAACCATCCATATTTTATCATGGACAGCCTCTTCCTAAAGGCTCGTGCAAGCTGGGAGATTGTGAAGGACAAGTTAATTTAAAGCAAAACGCAGCTGGAAGTCAACATCACACAGCGACATTTCTTGCAAAATAAATTAACTCCCTGGTACTCAATTTAAAAATTAATTAAGTATTCAAAGAAAGTGTGTACGAAATCATGGGGGGAATAGATCGGGTAAATGCACAGACTGTCGTGCCCAGACTTGGGGAACTGAGAGCCAGAGGACATAGGTTTCAGGTAAGAGGGGCGGGGAGGGGGCAAGATTTAATAGGACCCTGAGGGGTAACTTTTTCTTTTACACAAAGGGTGGTGGCTAGGTGGAACGAGCTGCCGGAGAAGTTTGTTGAGGCTGGTACTATCGCAACGTTTAACAAACGTGTAGACAGGTACATGTATGGACAGGTTTAGAGGGAAATGGGCTAAACGCAGGGCAGCTGTGACTAGTGTAGATGGGGCATCTTGGTCGATGTGGGCAAGGCGGGCCAATGGGCCTGTTTGCACGCTGTATGACTCCATGAATGTCTGCTTGCCATTTATTACAATCTATACTAAAATTAGTCATGATAAAAATGCACCTTATTTTTTTTATTCTGTCAGTTTCTTGTTGGCAGATTTCATTCAGTTCCCTCATCCTCCGGGCAGTCTCGATGTCAAGCCATGTCAATCTAAAATAAATTTTCATTAATCAGCTGCGGACAAGACCTTCAAATGAAAATGAACACAAATTCCGCACAAAAATAAATGACTTTGAGCTGTGAAATTGTTTTCCTTAATTGGATGTTTAAGAAAGAACTGCAGATGCTGGAAAAATCGAAGGTAGACATAAATGCTGGAGAAACTCAGCGGGTGAGGCAACATCTATGGAGCGAAGGAATAGGCAACGTATCAGGTAAAGACCCTTCATCGTCGCTTATTCCTTTGCTCCATAGATGCTGCCTCACCCGCTGAGTTTCTCCAACATTTTTGTCTACCTTCCTTAAGTTCTTAGGGATAAATATCGTCAGCAATTTACCCTGGACCACCCACATCAAAGCAATGGCCAAGCAAGCATGCCAATGCCTCTACTTCCTCAGAAGGCTTAGGAGGTTTGGCGTCACCAGCAACCCTCACCAACTTCCAAAGCTGCATCGTAGGAAACATTTTATTGGGATGCATCACAACATGGTTTGGGAACAGCTCCATCCAAGACCACAAGAAATTGCAGAGAGTTGTAGACTTATGTCAGAACGTCACACAAACCAACCTCCAGCATAATCAAGGACCAGTCTCACCCTGGTCATTTCCTCTTCTCTCCTCTCCTATCAGGCAATAGGTACAGAAGTTTGAAAGTGCATACCTCCAGATTCAGGGAAAGTGCATACCTCCAGATGTTGTCAGGCAACTGAACCGTCCTCTCACTGACTAGAGAGCAGTTCTGACCTGCTATCTACCTCATTGGAGACCTTCAAACCATCTTTAATCAAACTTTTTTGGACTTCGCCTTGCAACAAATGTTGCACCCTTTATCCTGTATCTGTAATGTGTAAATGGTTTGATTGTAATCATGTGTAGTCTTTTCACTGACTGGATAGCACGCAACAAAAAAGCCTTTCGCTGTACCTCAGTACACGTGACAATAATAAACTAAACCAAACGTCCCTTAAATGAACAGCAATTAACTAAGCGGTACAGCATGCTTTGGTAGCTCTGTTGTATTCTTCAACAGTTTAAATTAATCTAAAATAAAAGTATTATGAGGCTTCTTGCACCCACACTTCAAACAAGGCGATGAATGGTCTATTGCATTATTTAATCCTCTCATTGGAGACCCTCAGACTATATTTAATCGGACTTTACCTTGCCTTTATCCCGTGTATACACTGCGGATGGCTTGATTGCAATCATGTACAGGTTTTCGACTGACTGGATAGCACGCAACACTGCACCTCGGCACACTTGGCAATAAACTAAATTAATCTTTTCCTCCTATTCTCTGGCATTTCCAGCCAACTTGATCCGAATGTCATGATTTTGTACGGAAATCTTTAAAGCTTCTTTCAAGACACTAACACAGAAGGTTGCTGTACTGAAGAACATGGTACAAGACTGCAGAGGCCAATATTGGACAAAGTCAGAAAATTCTTCACATGAACTGAGGAACAGGTAGAAAATGGTAAAGATTGAAGGAAAATCCCCAAAGCCTTTTGCAAATTGAACATGCAATAGGAAAACAAGTTGCACTCAATTGAGAGGACAACTAAAAAGAATGATGAAGTCAGGGTGGTGGAAGCAACGTGGCCCAATGACTTTCTTCATTTGTGAGCCGAGCTGACTGTGATCAGCACCCTCACCTGATTGCTTCGCTCCCTGCAGCTGCTTGTCGGTCTTGCTCCATCTCCTTCAACAAACTAGCATGACTGCTCTCTGTAGGAATAGATGGGTGGCCTCCCAATCTTGGTTTCTGTTTCTTCAGTGGGATTCTAAAGGATTATTTAAGAGGTTACACGTCAGGTGTCAAATAATAATGTCAAACCCATTAATAGCAATTTTATTAAACACATAAACATATATACGGAATTTTTAAGGGGATCCGAGGGCAAAGCTTCAGCTATCTGGAGGTCACTGGCAGAGGAGATGGTGGAGTCAGATACAACCACCTCGTTTAAGAGACAATTAGACTGAAGCATATGGACCTAGTGCGGGGAAAATGGGATTTGCTTCAATGAGCCAAAAGAGAATACAGCGTGAATATGCTTGGCCAAAGCTTAACTAGTTGTACATCTCGTGATAACAAATTTGGATCTTCACTGTTCATAACAATTTTCTTTCAAATAATTAGATTTAAGACAGATCGACTGAAAAGTTACAAAGATGGATGTGTTAACGATGTTTCATTTTACCAATGTCAGAAAATGTTTTTGCCCCACCAAACCCCACACCTTCTAGAACATTCAGAGACAATAGCACATCCAGGATGGATCGAGAAGTCAAAATGTATCACTCTGGATGCAAGACAAATGCTGATGTGTGCACAGAAGCTTGCCAGCAGCATGTAGAGAACTGGCTAACGGGTCAGCACCATCCGACTCAATGTTTAGTGTAGTTTAGAGTTCGGGAATAGGCTCTTCGGCCCACTGAGTCTGTACCGACCAGAGATCCCCGCACATTAACACCATCCGACACACACTATGGACAATGTTTACATCATACCAAAGCCAATTATCCTACAAACCTGTATGTCTTTGGTGTGTGGGAGGAAACTGAAGTCCTGTGAAAACCCACACAGGTCACGGGGAGAACGTACGAACTCCACGCAGACATAGCCAGGATCGAACCTGGGACTAGTGCCGTATATGCGCTGCAAGGCAGCAACTCTACCGCTGCGCCAAAGTGGTTACTTACTGTTTAGATGGCATAGGAATAGGGTTAGGATATCCTGGAGTCAAAGGAGGCTTGCTGTCTTTAACTGGTGCCTGATTCTTCTTTAGTTCTGAAGATACTGTCGCTTTGTGAAAGCAGGTACGGATTGCAAGTGTTTTCTTCTGTTTCTGTTGCTAAAATTCATTCCAAAAATTAAAAGAAATTCAAATGTGAATAATAATGGACCGAATTTCTCTATCTTTCAAAACAAGCCAGAGGTTCAATACAACACTAGTTCAATCATTATCTGCAGCTTACATATGGCAGCAGCACTCCTTTCTTAGTGGGTATTTTCTCTGTAGCAGACTTTTTCAAGTCTCCAAGGCGCTGTAAGGTTTCTAATCCAGCCCTCAGTGCAGCATTCCTATCAGGAGTTGGAGGGTCATCCTCCTGCTGCTGCTGTTCCAGACCGGCTGACAGGCACTCTCTACTGCTCTGCTGGGGTCTGGAATATTCAGGAACAAGCCAGTTTTCATCTGCATAAAACATTTATTTTAAAAGAACATTTTACTAAACAGTAAACAGTGAAATACACAATATTTTTATCATCACTCTTCAAACAAATTAAAACTTCATTCATGTGAAAATTATATATTTTTCTTCTCTTTCCCAACCAAAATCTCCACATTTAAACACATTTAGACTTTACTTCGGACTTTAGATATAGAGTGTGGATTCAGGCCCTTCGGCCCATGGAGTCCACACCAACCTGCAATCACCCCATACACTAGCATTATCGTACACATTGGGGACAATTTACAATCTTTACCAAAGTCAATTAACCTAAAGACCTTTGTCTCTGGAACTATTGCATGACAATGCTGAGAACTATATTCTGTATTCTGGATCTTTCCCTTTGCTCTACCTATTCTACTTCAATTTTGCTTGATTAGATTCATATTTGACATTATCTGATTTGAATACCATGCAATAAAGCTTTTCATTGTACAGGTAAAATATTATACCCAAGCCTAAAGTTGCAAGACTTCTCACAACCAAATACAAAGAAAAAAACAGATAGGGGTTAAAGGCAAGGTTGACAAACACCCTCAAGTCCTGTAGAGACAGCAATCATAATAGAGTCACAGTGAGATTCAGTGTGGAAACAGGCCCTTCGGCCCAACTTGCCCACACCGACCAACATGTTGCAGCTACACTAATCCCACCTGCCTGCGTTTGGTCCTTATCCCTCCAAACCTGCCCTATCCACGTACCTGTCTGAATGCTTCTTAAAGGTTGGGATAGTCCCATCCTCAACTACCTCCTTTGGCAGCTCGTTCCATACACCTACCACGCCTTTGTATGAAAAAGTTATCCCTCAGATTCCTATTAAATCTTTCCCCTCTCATCTTAAACCTATGTTCTCTGTTCCTCGATTCACCTACTCTGGGCAAGAGATTGTGCATTGACCCGATCTATTCCTCTCATGATTTTATACACCTCTTTAAGATCACCCCTCATCCTCCTGCGCTCCAGGTAGTAGAGTCCCAGCCTACTCAACCTCTCCCTATAGCTCACACCCTCTAGTCCTCGTAAATCTTCTCTGTACCATTCCCAGCTTGACAACATCAATCAGCAGAGTCTGGAAATAAGATGCATCATAACCCCAGCACCAATTTAACACGTGTAAATTGAAATAAACTAGAGAATAAAGGATGATTAGGGAAACCAAGAAAAATATTCTAGCTACAATGACAGCTTAGTTAATGTTATTAGTTCATAAGTGATAGGAGCAGAATTAGGCCATTCGACCCATCAAGTCTACTCTGTCATTCAATCATGGCTGATCTATCTCTCCCTCTTAGCACCATGCTCCTGCCTTCTCCCCATAACCACTGACACCCGTACTAATCAAGAGTCTATCTATCGCTGCCTTAAATATATCCACTGACAGACTCCACAGCCTTCAGTGGCAATTAATTCTTGAATTCTGAGGCTATGACCTTTGGTCCTCGGCTCTCCCACTAGTGGCAACATCCTCTCCACATGCACTCTATCCGGGACTACAAATATAGCGTTGAAACAGGACCTCCAATCCACTGGTTCCACACCGATCATTGGTCACCCGTACACTAGTTATACCCTTCAGTCTCGGGACAATATTACCAAAGCCAATTAACCTATAAACCTGTATGTCTTTGGGATGTAGGAGGAAACCAGAGCACCTGGAGGAAACCCACATGGTTACAGGGAGAACGTACAAACTTCGTCCAGGCACCTGCTGTGGTTAGGATGCAACCTGGGTCTCTGGCGCTGTCAGGGGCAACTCCACCGCTGTGGCAAAGTACTGCCTCACAACAACATCTCCATTCACACGAGACAAATTTGGAGAACATGCAAAGTTCCTTAAAGAGTATCACAAGGACAAGAATTTGAAGACTACCTACTCTCCACCAAATTGGTGTAAAATTGAAAATTGCCTGCATCGTCTAAAAAGCAGCATGGTTTTGGAACAATTCTGGTTAATAATCCACTTGGACAGTGGAACAGCTGAAGACGCGTGGGTTGAGCAAAATACCTTTACATTGTTTGCATGGATTTTGAAATTACATTTTGCATCGCATCACACAAATGCTATTCCTCTTTAAAAGATTAAACTGTGCAGATTATATCATAAATTCATACGCTATTAGGGCAGAATTAGGCCATCATCATGCAATCATGGTTGATCTATCTCTCCCTCTCAACTCCATTCTCCTGCCTTCTCCCCTATTGACCCCTGACACCAGGCACGTGCCTTGAGTAATTACTCAGGGTAGGCAGTCTGCTGGTTTTAAAAAAAATCTTAAACCGCGCATGCGCAGATTGTTCTCTTCGTAAAAAAAAAAGAAGTAACAATTCAATTTTCCCAAGGCTTCTCAATCTCCTTAATTTTGTAATTACTGAATGGGTGGGGGACGGAGGATGAAGGCAGGTGGAGAGATGGTGGGAAAAATGGGAGCACACCGGGACGTTGAATCAGTTGTCATCTTATTGAATGACAATACTAATCCAATTGGAGGGAGAGTTCCTTTCACAGCGTGTGGAGATTCTGCGCCAGGGGTTAAAGATGCGAGAAGGCAGAAGTGTTGAGAAGGAGAGGGTCGAAGATCATATCAGTGACTCACTCACCGCTGCCGCAGCGCTCCGGGCACGGACTAGCCGCCACGTCCGTGGATAGAAGCAGCTTGGGTCGACACCAGAACCGGCTGCCCTTCAGCGCCTTCTGATCACCTCTGGCAGTTTTCTTCGTCTGAACATCTCTCACCTGCCGCTCGCCGGCTTCCCTCATGTCAACCACGTCCCGCAAATCCTTAAATTCCCACAGCCAAGTAACCTCAACTGGTCCCGTGAACGCGCTGTCGGAATTTGAAGATTTGCAGGAAGCCGGCCGGCGAGCGGCAGGTGAGAGATGTTCAGACGGAGAGCACTGCCAGAGGTGAGTGGGGACCAGCAGAAGGGGCTGAAGTGGCTGAAGTGGCAGGGTCCCGGCGGCCACTCGCAGTCACCCGAGCTGCTTCCTTCCTCGGAAGTGGTGGCCAGTTCTGCTGTCCGTGCCCGGAGTGTTGTGGCAGCCACCCAAGCCAATTCACTCCCCGGCCACAATAAAACCATATAGCAATTACAGCACGGAAACAGGCCATCTCCGCCCTTTTAGTCCATGCCGAACACTTACTCTCACCTAGTCCCATCGACCCGCACTCAGACCGGAGCGTGGCAAGTGGGTTACTGGCCCCAATCCCCTCCTTCACAACGCCAGACTCCCCAAACACTGTGAACGGAGCTCTCCCCCCACCCCGGGAAATACAGCATTTAAAAACATAAAGCCCCAAGAAATGCACTTACCACATTATTGGTACATTAAGTCCACTCTTCACTCTTTGTTTCCTGAGATACTATTAAAATAATGGCAATCCATTTTTGAAAATCCCGCCAAGAAACACGCGCTGCGCCTGCGCAGTACTGCAAAGGAAGAATTTCTGCTGCCTTCAGCTTCCCTTGAAACTGACGGCTCAGGCAGTGCTGACGGCCCGTGGGCTGCACAGAGCTTCGCGTGTTACAAGTGCTGCGGATGAAAGGCACGGAGAATTATGCCTACATAAGAGATCGATCTCTTAGATAGGCATAATTCTCCCATGCCTTTACTATTTATATTTAATAATTACCATTTCATAATTTTAGTCAGGGTAGGCAGTGCCTACCTTGCCTACCCTGACGGCACGTGCCTGCCTGACACCCGTACTAATCAAGAATCTATCAATCTCCGCCTTAAAAATATCCATTGACTTGACCTCCACTGTCGTCTGTATCATATTGGGAATAGTCAAGAAATTGGCTAAAGACTTGTTATGTGTTTGAGGTTTCGATGAATTAAGGAATGCAATGACAGAACTGCTACTGTTTTCAATTCATTTCACAGCATTCAGAAACAATGCAAATTATTGAAATTTCGAGATAATAAATCAGAATGGGGAGTTGAAATCAAGGAGGTGCTCATTAACTGCAGAGCGAGTTGGACAATCTGTGCGTGAAACTAATAATAAGCAGGTGAATTTTAATGCTGACCAGTTTTAAATATGACAGATAGAAGGGAAAGTTGAAAGCACACAGGCTGCATGAATTGTATTGACTGAACAGGACAGAAGAGGTTGGAAAGAAACCCATGAGCCTCAGTAGCCTCAAAGGTTGTGAACGATACCCAATATAAAATTGTACAAGACAAAGGAAACAATACTTAAAGATAGACACAAAATGCTGAAGTAACACAGCAGGTCAGGCAGCATCTCTGGAGAGAAGGAATGGGTGACGTTTCAGGTCAAGACCCTTCTTCAGACTGAGTCAGGGGAGAGGGAAACTGGAGATATGGAAGGGTACAAAGTGAAAGTAGGATGTGAAAGGACAGATCAAAACAGATGATGATCCAGGAAATTTGCAATGGTTCAATGGTGGTTGAGAGGAAGGTGACGATGAGCCATACAGACAGTAAAATTAATCAGGAGGACAATGAAACTGGTCCGAGAACTAGGGTGGGGGAAGGATGGAGAGAGCGGGGAGGCAAGGGTTACGTGAAGTTAGAGAAATCAACATTCATACCGCTGGTATGAGATGCCCAAGCAAAATATGAGGTGCTCTTTTCTTCAATTTGTGTTTGGCCTCGCTGACAGTGGAGGAGGCCCAAGGCAGAAAGTTCAGTATGTGAATCGGAGGGGGAGTCAAAGTGTTTAGCAAATGGGAGATCGCGTGGCCACAGGCGGACTGAGCGAAGGACTTCAGCAAAACAATCACTGAGACAGCGCTTGGTCTCGCAGATATATAGTCCACACCTAGAACAGTGGATAGTACTTAATACTTAATTAATGCTTAAACCATGTAATGGTCTTGTCACAGCACAATTATGTGTTTAGTTTTTTTTTTTAACTTTAGTTTAGAGATGGGGCACAGAAACAGGCCCTTTGGCCCATGGGGTCCGCGCCCACCAGCGATCCCTGCACATTAACACCCACTAGGGACAATTTTTACATGCATACCAAGCCAATTAACTTACAAACCTGTACGTCTTTGCAATGTGGGAGGAAACCGAAGATCTCGGAGAAAACCCACGCAGGTCACGGGGAGAACGTACAAACTCCGTACAGACAGCACCCGTAGTCGGGATCGAACCCAGGTCTCTGGCAGTGCATTCGCTGTAAGGCAGCAACACTACCGCTGTGCCACCGTGTTGTGCCTAAATCATGTTACAAAAGTCAACGTGTCGTAATTTAATAGTGAACTAGAGTGTGGTTACAATCGACTCGCAAATGCCACTTCAAATATTTCTAACACCAGCAGTCATCCAGACAATGCTGCCATCATTATAAATCCCTCTTTTTCCTTTCCCATTCCTCTTATTTGAAGATACTAAGAAATAGGAGTTGTATGACTCACCGGTCCTAAGTGCGGGCAATTCTTCGGGAGCAGACAAAACATTCTCCTCGATGATGGGTGATATTTGCCCTCCTTCAGCAGAGCAGCTTCTGTGCCGACCCGAGGATCTTTTTCTGCTTGGTGCGGAAACATATTGGGCTTTCGGTGGCATTGGATTCAATTTCTCTTGAGCATGTTGCTTCCCAAGCAGCGAATCCAAACCCTGATAAGTTCACAAAGTAAAACATCTTTGGTCGCCATGGCAAGAAGATACACTCCTACATAATCCACGTATCTATCCACACACCACGCATGATTAGAAGTAGTACAGCAGCTCTGCAGGCTGGAGATAACAAGGGGGGGAAACGCTAAGAATCAGAAAATAATCTACCGCTCTGCTCACCAGTTCATGAAAAAACTTTTAGGCTTTTACATTATCAAGTCATAATGAAAGGGGCATCACAGTGGCGTAGCAGTAGAGTTACAGTACTAGAACCGGGTTTGATCCTGACTACGGGTGCTGTCTGTACGGAGTTTGTACGTTCTCCCTGTGATCGCGTAGGCTTTCTCCGGGTGCTCCGGTTTCCTCCCACACTCCAAAGACGTACAGGTTTGTAGGTTATTTGGCTTCACTAAAATTATACGTTTGAAGATTGAAAAGACTAGGCTTGTATTCACTGAAGTTTAGAAGGATGAGGGGGATCTTATAGAAACATATAAAATTATAAAAGGACTGGACAGGCTAGATGCAGGAAAAATGTTCCCAATGTTGGGCGAGTCCAGAACCAGGGGCTACAGTCTTAGAATAAAGGGGAGGTCATTTAAGACTGAGGTGCGAAAAAACATTTTCACCCAGAGAGTTGTGAATTTATGGAATTCCCTGCCACAGAGGGCAGTGGAGGCCAAGTCACTGGATGGATTTAAGAGAGAGTTAGATAGAGCTCTAGGGGCTAGTGGAATCAAGGGATATGGCGAGAAGGCAGGCACGGGTTATTGATAGGGGACGATTAGCCATGATCACAATGAATGGCGGTGCTGGCTTGAAGGGCCGAATGGCCTCCTCCTGCACCTATTTTCTTTTTTTTCCACTTTAGCTTTTATTGCTTTTATGTATACACAAATAAAACACAAATATAACAACGAAACATACAACGTTACAATGAAACGTACAACAGTGTAGCGGGGGGTTCAGTTTACAATTAATGATGCAGTTTACAGAACTATTTTCATATTAAAACATTTTCCAATAACTTACATTATTGTCTATAAAATTATACAGCGTTGATGCCTTTATTTCTATACCTAATCCATTTTCCCCATTTTCTTTTAAATTCGTCTTCTTTCACTCTTAGAGAATATGTCATTTTCTCCATGACAAATATTTCCTGTACTATGTCTAACCATTGTCTAAGTCTGGGTGTGTCCGCTGCAAGCCAGTTTCTTGTAATGGCCTTTCTGCCAGCTGTGAGTAGGATTTTAACCAAGTAATGGTCTTCCTTCAGCACCACTGTATTTATATTACCCAGGTATAAAATGGAACATTTCTTGCAGACTATATATCCTAACACCTCCATTAATTCTGAATTCACTCTGTCCCAAAATGGTTCTATTTTTGGGCAACTCCAGAAGATATGTGCATGGTTTGCTTCTGTTTGACCACATTGCCTCCAGCATGTTTGCTGCCTTAGAATTTGCTTGCTTTTTATGTTAGGCGTAGTAAAGAAACAAATCAAATTTTTCCAATTAAATTCTCTCCAATTTTGTGAATTGGTGATTGTCTGTAGTGTTACACACATTATGCCATTCTTCTTCTGAGATCGTAATGTTCAATTCCTTTTCCCACTTAAATTTTAAATAAAATGTAGTTTTAGCTTGACATTCCATTAAACTATGATAAAGTTTAGAAATAATCCTTAATATTTTTTGATGATACGCACTACCTATCACTTCAATCACTGGATTACTTTCTTATAGTGCCTCCCTTTTTACCTTGTTATTGTAATAATCTCTCAGTTGGAGGTATCGAAACATGTTTGGTTCCGAAGTGCAAATCTATCTTTCAAATCTTGAAAACTTCTTAGGTCTCCATTTTCAATAACAGTACAAAATGCAGTCATTCCTTTCTTCATCCACTCTTTAAATGTTGAGTCATACATCCCTGGTTTAAATTCATTATCCAAAGCTATCCATCTTAAAACTTCTTGTCGTTTATTCAGTTTAAGTTGTCTGGTAAGCATGAACCAGGTTTTTAAAGTAAATATCGTTATTGGATCGATTATGCTCCTGATACGTCCGGGAAGCGCTTTTTCTCCCAAAAGTGTTTGGATGTGGAAGTCAGGGATATCTGTCTCAATCTCTTTCCACCTAGCTATATAGCTGTCCTCACACCAATTAATTAGTGGTCGAAGTTGGGCTGCATAGAAATATATCCAAAAATTTGGAAGTGCCATTCCACCTTTGTCCTTTGGCAACTGTAGTGTAGTGTATCGAATTCTGGCCTTCTTTCCTCCCCAAATAAATCTAGATATTAATTTATCCCATTCCGTGAATTGTTTTAATGGTACCTCTATTGGCAGAGATTGAAACAAGTACAATAGTCTTGACAAAATATTCATTTTCACCACATTTATCTTACTACTAAAATCCATTGGGTAGGTGGACATCTTTCTATATCCTTTCTTATGTTTTGGTTGATGTGATTATAATTGGTCCCATACAATATTGATATATTTTTTGTTATATGTACCCCTAGGTATTTGATTGATTTTGAATCCCATTTAATATTATAATTTTGTTTGATTTCTTCTGGAGGAGGACAATTCAAATAGGAGTATTTGAGTTTTTGAAATATTCACTTTATATCCTGCATAAAAATTACATTTATCTATGATCCCCATCATCCTTGAAAAGGAGGTGTTTACTTCTGTGAGATACATCATTACATCATCTGCGAAAAGGCCAATTTTATGTTCTCTGTCTCTTATAGTTACTCCCCTCAGTTCCCTATCTTGACGAATCGCTTGAGCCAATGCACCTATTTTCTATGTTTCTAAATTGTCCCGAGTGCGTGTAGGATAGTGTTTCCGCGCTGTTTCTCTAAACTAAATTAAAGGGTTATCTGTTATGATCAGAATTTACTGGGAGAGCAACACAATGATATCTATAAAGTATTAATTCACTGTCTTAAGTTTTAGTTTTAACTGATCAGCGCCAGAGGCCCCGATGCGATCCTAACTTCGGGTGTTGTCATTGTGGAGTTTGCACGTTCTCTCTTTGACCTCTGGGTTCTTCCCACAACCCACGGGCATGTAGGTTAATAGGCTCTGTAAAATTGCCCCTAATATGTAGAGAATGGATGAGAAAGTGGGATAACATAGAACTAGCTTGAACGATGATCAATAGTCGGCATGGACTCAATAGGCTGAAGTGCCTGTTACCCTGCTGTATGTCTACACTAAACTAATAAACAGATAAAAACCTATTTCAATGTAAAATATTACAAGCACACCCTAATTTCATCATTTTTGTCTGCGCCATAAACTGCCCACGCATTTAATTCAGAGTTGATGATGAAACTGATGATACATTTAACAAGAGTGCATAAGTTTGATACATCATGTCAGGAACCTATCCATTCAGCAGATTAGGATACTAAATATTCAACAATTAAATTGATATGCCCGATTCCAAAAGGTGTCTTCTTTTCTGCATTTGCTCATCGTTTAACTAAAAAGATATCAAAATGAAATGCAAGTCATTGGGGAATTTGATTATGCAGTACTTTGAATCCCTTAGCATTCCCAGAATAATTTGCACTGGTTACTGCACAAAACAATATTGTTTTCTCAGATATTTCCCTACAATGATATAAGGTCACCCTATGATGACTTAATAAAAACTGTTCTGCATTAAATCAGACATTGCATTGCCTTGGTCCTTAACTTAACTCACACAGAGAGTTGTGAATCTGTGGACTTCTTTGCCTCCGAAGGCAGTGGAGGCGGATTCACTGGATGCTTTCAAAAGAGTAGATAGAGCTCTTAGGGCACGCTGAATTAATGGGTATGGGGAGAAAGCAGGAAAGGAGTACTGATTGTGGATGATCACATTGATCACATTGAATGGCGGTGCTCGCTCGATGGGCCATATGGCCTACTTCTGCACCTATTGTCTATGTACCTATGTAAATTTATTTTTCATTTTCAATTCACCAATCTATCAAATTTAATTTCAAGTATTTTGATTGTGCCTTTAGGTGCCAGTATTAACGTATAGTCTTCAAGTTGGTCTCCAGTATCTGTCATTATTCATATTTTTCTTGAAGATGGTATACTTGTTTTAAATTTTACTTTTGGCTGTTTTTTTCATCAATACAGATGTTACCACTAAGATCAATATTCCTTGCTCTTCATACCTACAAGCTGTTCTTTCATAACATTGTTAGGCAGGAGACAGACACAAAGTGCTGGAGTAATTGAGCGGGTCAGTCAGCATCTCTGGAGAAATAGGATGGGTGACGTTTCGGATCTCTTCTTCAGACTGAAAGTATATACTCAGTTACTCCAGCACTTTGTGTCTAGCTTCAGTATATACCAACAACTGCAGTTTCATTCTACACATTGCTAGACAAGAGTTAGGAGGGAGAGTAAATTGGGAGCAACTGTTATTGGGCAAGTCTATATCCGACACATAGGAATCATTTAAAGACCAGCCGGTCTGAGTTCAGGATTGGTATGTTCCGATCAACATGAGGGACAAGAATGGCAAGATAAGAGACCTTTGGATGACGAGAGAGGCTGTAAACTTGGTCAAAAAGAAAACGGAAGCACATCTAAGGTTCAGGAGCTGAAACCAGACAGGGCTTTTGAGGAATAATAATAAAGCAGGAAAGAACTCAAGTTCTACTATAAACTCAAGTAAAGAATTAAGAGGGCCAAAAGGAGCCATGAAATGTCGTTGGCATGTCAGATTATAGAGAATCCCAAGGCATTTTATTACAAACATTAAAAACAAGGGGGCAAGGACAAAGAGGATCGGACCTTTGGACAAAATAAGAGGGAATTGATGCTTGGAATCCTCTATGTAGGCAACGCACTAAACTAGGAACTTCATGTTGTGCAAATTGGGAGTTGCACAAATTACTTCATTTTCCCATCCCATCCCATCCCTAATTTAGTCAGCAACATTGCTGAGAATAGCTGAGCTAGACAGAAAGAATGAAAGACATTAAGATGAACATGAACATGCTGGAAGATTGTAGTTACATGTGGTTCAGTAAGGTCATGTACAGGCAACTAGTCCACAAACATCAAATGGGCTCATGAATTGAAACCAATTTAGTGAACTGCACCCAAAACAAATCATTATTAATTAATTATTAACCAATTACTTAATCATTAATTGATTATTAATTAATTATTTAATCATTAATTAATTGATGATAATCAATAATAATTAATTAAGGATTAACAATCACATTTTTGTTAAACGGGCAGAAGGGAATGTCAAGGATTGTTTCTGTGACTGGAGGCTGCAATCACCAGTGCACCACAGAACTCTGCTGCGACCCTGCAGCATTTACATGCATTTCACGCGAGTGCAGGAGCTGCGATTATCAAGTTCACAGTCGACTCAAAAATTGGGTGTGTGGTTAATAATGAGAAGGGTAGTTGGCTACAGAACAATATTGTCGTTGGATAGAGGAATGACAGATGGAATTTAAACCTGAGAAATGTGTGGAAGGACTAACATGGCTAGGATGTACACAATGAATGATAGAACCTAGAAAGTACCTTGATCTCCCCTGAGCAAAGATGTTTGTGATATACAAAATTTAAGATGGGTAGGATGGCAGAAGAAGCACCTGTTACCAGAGATAGGGGGGTGATTGCTGGTTGGCGCGGACTCGGTGGGCCAAAAGACCTGTTCCCACGCTGTATCTCTACAGTCCAATAAGCATTCCTAAATTAAAGCTTCACTTTAGAGCTTTAACCATGTTAGCAATATTATATCTCAATTGGTTTTCACTCTAGACTTACTTCGACTTGCTGAAGGATATCAACAACTGTCTCCGGCATGGAAGAGTCTGTGTCATTTTCCAATCTGGCAGAACAGAGAGAAAGCTGCCGAATCAACTGCCCCAGATCCTTGTAGTAGGCAGGAATGTGCAGTTCGGATTGCCCGGAAAGTTGACCGACGAACATCTGTAAGGCACGGACGGCACCTCTGTGTACGGCTGCTAACTGGGACATGGCATGAGACTGAAACACAAATAAACTGTAACCATATCAGTCAGTGGCATTTCTGTAAGAAGTGAAGTCACTAAAGTTACAGTAAGTAGAATTATTGGCTTGTTTTCCCAGGCTTAAACATTTTTTTTATCAACATAAAATTTGACAGTAGTCCAGTCACTACAAAAAGGAATTAAACTCTAGGCTGCACCACATTTTCCCACCTGAAACATTAATTTTGCCACAACAACAGTCTTTTCTCTTGCAAAATTAGGTTTACTTTTTTTCTAATGCTCATGGCTGATAATAATGCACTGAGGGAAACATAGTTCTCTGGCAGTTAGGTGGACAGAAAAAGCAATGTCAAATCTCCTTTGAACAAGTTGAAATATTGTGGAAAAGGGACACAAAGTGCTGGTGTAACTCAGCGTGCCAGGCACCATCCCTGGAGAACATGGATAGTTAACGATTCAGGTCTTAAGTGATAGAATTCGGCCATTTGGGCCATCAAATCTGCTCAGCTTTTCAATCATTGCTGATCTATCTCTCCCTCCTAATCCTATTCACATGCCTTCTCCCCATAACCCCCGACACCCTTACTAATCAAGAATCTATCTATCTCTGCCTTAAAAATATCCATTGACTTGGCCACCACAGCCTTCTGCGGTAATGAATTCCACAGATTCACCACCCTCTGAACCCTTCCTCTGACTGGGGTCCGATGGACTCTGATTATGGATCAGACTGATGAAATATCATGAAAATGACATTGAAACAACCAAGGAGGAAGTGCTGCATAGAATGGCTGCATTCAATAGCACACCAGGAGCAGCAAGCAAAATGGAGGAAAGCATTATTTATTATTTGGATCATACCAAAAATAAAGTAAGAAAGTATATTTTCACATCAACAATGACAGCCTCAAGTGCCAAGTTTAATTTGCTGTCTGCTGCATAAATGCAGCAACTTCACCTCTTTAACTTGATGCAATTCAATGGTGACGCCAACAGCAAAATGGTAATATTTTGCCAACCTAATGATGGAACAGAGCAAATTGGATATGAATTTTAGTTATTTGATTTCTGCCAGCTGGAAAGTGCAGCAACATGAATGTATAAAGTACCACCATTAATCACACTATTTCTTTGACAGAAAACAAATCAGGGCCAATATATCCGCTCAAATTTGTTTTTATTAAAGTTTTATTATAAAAGTTATCTCTGCCCTTGAAAGAAATAAAACAAATGCTGTACCTTTCAATTAGGATGTGATACACATTCATTTTATATTAATATGAATACAATTTAAATTTCTGACCTTTTTGGTGTGTTTAACCTTTTGTAGGCTTTGTTTTTCTACCAGTTCCTGTATTCCGTTTATCTTAATGGAACAAAGTTTGTCAAAGATAATTGCATTAATAGGATGAAGGTCTTGTCCAATTAATATTACAATTTCTAATTTATTTATGAAAAATATTATTTTATACATTCAGAGCAAGTTTTTAATGAAACATTTAATTCCACATATCTCAAATATACATTGCCATAACAATTCTGAAATATAATATTACTTTTGCAAAATTCTGGTTAATGTAAATAATATCCTATTTAGTATATTTAACACCATTTAAACTACAAATTTTAAATAACCAATAAAGATTCAACTTCAAATGTATAAAACGAAAGGATACAAAGGTTAGGCCTTATGCTGCAAACTACAGCAAGGATACAGGCCCTTTGGCCCATCGAGTGCATGCTGACCATCGAGCATCCGTTCACACTAATTCTATGCTATCCCACTTTCGCATCCACTCCCTACACACTAGGGGCAATTTATAGAGCCACTGACCTACAGACACACAAGTCTTTGGGGTGTGGGAGGTAAACGGAGCACCAGGAGGGAACTCATGCCGTCACAAGAATGACGCACATACTGCACACAGACAGAACCAGAGGTCAGGCAGTTGTTGAACCAGAAACTTTTATACAAGCATATGGGTTATTTAAGTCAGAACATTTTTTAATGTAAAGAGAGCTGCAATATTCATTTACAAGAAATAAATTTGGATTTTTTTTAAAGCAAATTTCATGGAACTTAATGGAAATTACTCCACTCATACCTCACGCTGCCTCGGCAAGGCCAGCATCATAATCAAGACAAGTCACACCCTGGCCACTCCCTCTTCTCCCCTCTCCCATCAGGCAAAAGATATAGAAGTGTGAAAACGCACACCTCCAGATTCAGGGGCAATTTCATCCCAGCTCTATCATCAGTTATCAGGCAACTGAACCATCCTACCACAACCAAACAGTGCTGAACTACTATGGACGATAGACAATAGGTACAGGAGTAGGCCATTTGGCCTCTCGAGCCAGCACTGCCATTCACTGTGATCATGGCTGGTCATCCACAATCCGTACCACGTTCCTGCCTTGTCCCCATATTCCCTGACTCCGCTATCTTTAAGAGTATCTAACTCTCGCTTGAATTGGCCTGCACTACCTTATGAGGCAGAGAATTCCACAGATTCACAACCCTCTGTGACAAAGTTGTTCCTCATCTCCGTTCTAAATGGCTTACCCCTTATTCTTAAACTGTGGCCCCTGGTTCTGGATGCCCCCAATCTGCCTCTTTGATGACCCTCGGATTATCCTTGATCGGATTTTGCTGCCTATCACCTTGCACTAAACATTAATCCCTAATCATGTATCTATATGCTGTAAATGGATCGATTGTAATCATGTATGGTCTTTCTGCTGACTGGACAGCACGCACAAAAACTTTTCACTGTACCTCGGTACACGTGACGATAAACTAAAGTGAAACTGAAATGTCTGAACCATGGACATTCTGCAGTCAGGATTAATTAACTTCCTTTGTGAAAATGGAATAGGCTCTCACTTGCTGCTGCAGAACGTACAGCATCCTCGTGGCACGAGTGGCCTGTTCCTGTCGTTTTACTTGCCTTCGGTGCTCTTCTTCAGGATCCAGGGCATCCACAAATTTCCCTAAAATTTAAGTAATAAGTAACTTTTACAGTAGATATATGTAGGCAATAAATACTCAAAACCTATATTCCTGCATGGAATCATAGCCAGCGTATTTGATATATTTTGGGCAAAAAAATCCTTTCGCAGATCCAAGATGGCGCCCATGCCAGGAGCCTCGCTGGGCACAGAAGTGGATCTGCAATCATGCATTACAATCACTCCACTCTTTTGAATCTCTATTCCAACAGCAACATTTCTTACTTTAACTCTGATCTATACACAGTGGATGGCTCGAATGTAACCATGCATTGCCTTTCTGCTGACTGGTTAGCACACAACAAAAGCTTTTCACTGCATCTCGCTGCATTAAACTGTGCTGCACTCCAGTCTCTGCGGGTCACGGCGGCAGGGCAGTGTTCTAGATGCCGCCAGCTTCACCCGCATCATCGCTTATCATTCCACCATTCTCGACAGAAGCAGGGATGGTTCAAAAAGGTGATTGTTTGACTCCTCAGATAATGAACAAGTCCGGGCTCACAATGAACCTGGACAATCTCAGAGTTGGTCAATAAAGTGTCACGGGATAATCATGTCGCTCAAGTCCTTGGCAACGCCCATCTCCAACAAGGGGAGCCTAACCACCACGATATTTAACAGCTTTATTATCAACCAGTTCCTTGGGCTCACTGTCATCCAGAATTTTGTGTCAGGATGCATCCACTCTGTTTCATCAATCATTTCCTCCACCACCATTTCAATATGGCTACAGAATATACTATCCACAAGATGTATTGTACCAGACCGTTTCAAAGCACCTCTCAAAGCTATGACTGCTACTGCCCTTGGCCAAAGACAGAAGCCTAATAGAAAATTAATATCATCACTTGGAAATATCACTTAGATTCATAGTCAATTAATCAGAACCCTATACATGCATACCTAATGATACTGTGCAATCAAGATCCTGCGGAAATTCATGACCTTCTTCACTGTCCACAATGTTTTAGTGTCTTTTTTGATGTCATCTGCGAATTTACTAATTATGACGTACATTCTCATCTAAATCATTGACATAGATAACAGACAATGGGCCCAGCACTGACCTAAGACAACAGAACAACCTACCACCATCACTCTCTGCTTCCTACCTCCAACATCATTTATATATTGTCAGCACCTTTGTGGCGACTGTTTTGTGTATTGTATTGTATTTCACCGAACCTAGCTAGGTACAAGTGACAATAAAGTATCATCATCATATATCGCAGTTGCTAGTTCTCTCTGGTACGATGAGTGGTGTAGATAATTTTTTCATACTCCCACACTTGGAGGTCGTCTTCAGTGGTCACCGTGCGTTAGGAAAGATGCCTTAAACTGGTAAGAGTGCAGTAAAGATTTACTGGGACGTTGCCAGGACTCAATGGATTGAGACTGGGCAGGTTCGGACCTTGTTCCTGGACAATAGGAGACGATGGGTGATCATATATAGGTGTATGAAAACACCAGGCGGCTTTTTTACCACTTAAAAATTACTGCTCATTAAAATAAAAGAAAATCAGACCCAAATTAAAATTCTGAAAATTGCAGCTGCTGGAATTCCAAAACAAAATGAGAAAATGCGAGAAACAGACCCCCATATCCACTGACTTGGCCTCCACAGCCTTCTGTGGCGTTGAATTCCAGATTCATCACCCTCTGACTAAAGAAATTCCTCCTCATCTCCTTCCTAAAGAAACGTCTTCTAACTCTGAGACTGTGACCTCTAGTCCACGACTCTCCCCCTAGTGGATTCCAGCTTCTGAAGTTCTTTGTGGCTCCTGTGTTCCTTATCAGCTTGTACTGATGATAAGAGACATTTAAAATGAGGGAGAATAAATTTAAATAGCAATTTAAAACATACTTAATTCAGAAATTACTGTTCATTAAAATAAAGAAAATCAAACCAAATGAAAATCTATAAATCGTAGTTGCTGGAATTCCAAAACAAAGAGAGAAAATGCTAGAAACACTCAGTTTCTAGAAACCTATGACCTTATGAATCTGGAGCAAAACACAAAACGTGCTGGAGTGACTGAGCATCTATGGTGGAAATAGTAGATGACGTTTTGAATCCCTGTTCAGACTGAAGAAGGGCCTTTGCCTATCTGACTGAGCAATGCACGTATTAGAGGGTTTTAACCTTTCTCTGTCTATCATTTAAGAACAGCATGTGCATGTCCTTTAATGACTTGCTCGCCCCAAATCCAGCTTCTCAACTGAGGGTATCCACCAGTTTTTGTTTTTGTTTGTGAACCAGTCTTGTTTTGATGCCAGTGACTCGATGTAAATAGAAATGCCCATGGTGCAAAGTGGCCGGTGAAAAGCATAATGGCCAGTTACCAAGTTAATCCAGCTTGAAAGATTGGCCTGGTCGAGGTGCACCTCAGGACCCGATGCCAATTGCAAAGGTAGAATGGGAGATGAGATGCACCAGCAGCAGGTGGCCAGCACATGTTGTAGTTCCACACAGCAATGTGCAGGCACAGAAATCTGGATGGTGCTGGCGAACTGAACACTGTTGGCTCCCTCCAGTGACTGAAGAGCAGTACAACACACTGGCTAGTCATTGGAATTCATTGCCAGAGAGCTGTGGAGGCCGTCATTGGGTATTGCTGGGTTCTTGATTAGTAAGGGTGTCAAAGGTTATGGGGAGAATGCAGGAAAATGGGTTTGAGAGGGAATGGTTGATAATTGAATGGCAGAGTAGACTTGATGGGCCAAATGGCCTAATTCCGCTCCTATGACTTATGAACTTAGTCAAGTTACAACATACATCGAAGTCCTGTCTTTGTGTAACTGGCACTTTAATAAGCAAATGGAGTTAATCATTTCAATGATAATTATTGGAAATACAGCCTAGATAATATTTTCAGCATACTGTGCTTTGGATAAAGTGAAAGAGTGATTTTAAAATAACAAATGGTAAGTGAGAAGGGCATACAACTTTGGACGTTACTGATTGTTCCATAACAGTCAGTTTTCTTCCCTTCATGATTTGGCTTGGTGAAAATTCATATTCAATAACGTTGTAACTGCTATTCTCAAGATATAAAATGGAAAAAGACGGTTATTGGTTTTCTTTCATCATGCAATTCCAATGCCCTTTTTGTTAACTATTAAACTCATAATGATCAGCATAATTCTTGGTCGACAGTCATGTTCGTACGATTTAGAAAGCAGAAGGATGAATTAATTCACTCTGTAATGTAATCAATGGCTAGGGTAAATAATAATATAATCTAAACTGGGACAAAATCAATTCAACTAGTCATATTGGAACATTATTCATTCTTTTCATTAATCCAATAATCTTAATCATTTCCCTCATGAGCTGTTAAGAATGACGAGTTAACAAGTCATTGTAATGACCATTTGGAAGTCACACTGATTTGAATTCTCTCTCTATCGATTAATTTACTTGTCTCAAGTTGCTGATTTTCAAATTATGTTGCAATTCTGATTTGGAATCCAACTGGGTCTGCAGGGTTTGAGTTGTAAGGAGAGGCTGGATAGGCTGCATTTTTTCCTGCATTTCTGCAGGCTGAGGATTTATCTTACATATATATATATATATATATATATATATATATATATATATATATCATGAAGGGGGCATAGATAAGGTAAATAGACAGTCTTTTCCTTAGGGTAGGGGAGTCTAAAATTAGAAGGCATAAGTTTAAGACACGGGGTTAAAAGGACATGAGCGGCAACTTTTTCCATACCGAGATGTACCGGACAAGCTGCCGGGGGAAATAGTGGAGGCCGAAACAATTATAACATTTAAAAGACAACTGAACAGGTACATAGATAGGAGAGGTTTGGAGGGATAAAGGCCAGGTGCAGGCATGTTAGATTAGCAAACTTGGGAGACTCTGTACGCAAGGATGAGTTGAGCCAAAGGGCCTGTTTCCCTTCCACATAGCTGGATGACTCTATAACAAAGTCTGGCAGACTCTTGTGTCTGTTTGACGTTTTTCTTCCAGGTTCAATTAAAGACAAATAACACATTTTGAAGCATTTTCGTTTTTCAACAAAAAAGTGAAAAGTGATACCTTTTTTGGTAAGATCTTCGATTTTCTGAAAGTACTTGCCGAGCTCTAATCTCAGGCGACGAATCTCCTCTGCGCTCTTATTGCCCGAGTGACGCTGATTCAAGTGCGGGCCTGGGTCATGCGTTGGCGGTGAGTCGCGGAGCTCAGATCGACCTTGGCTTTGGTTCGAGGTGCAAATGTATACTCTGGCACCGGACCTGGTCAACTCCTCCTTTGCAGCTTGGCTCCTCTGGTGCCTCGGCTTCCTCATGCTTTCTGCTTCTACTTTACTCACAACGCGTGTAGTGTTGTCAACGGATTTACCTTTCCCAAGATTTGTACACAACAAAGCCTGCAGCTGGTCTCGTTCATGATTGTACAGGTAATCTTTCACTTGTTCTTCCAGGTGCTTTTTCCGCAGGTCTCTCCTTGCCAGCTGAACAGCCATATTTAGTCTGTCTTCGGACACGGCAGAAAATTGCAAAGAACTGCGTAGACTTTGGGCTTCGTCGCGTACCTGTGTCTCACAAGGTTGGCGGAGTTTCTCAATGACAATCGGGCGAGGGTCCGTGAATTTCACAGCCAGGTTGGACACAGCATTCATCACGTCTCTATTGAATTTTAACTAGAAAAAAGAATAATATTTCAGCAATTTGTGTACATTTCATTGTCCTTTTGATGTATATAATGAAATGATTAAATGAGGAATCAGGCTTTTTATCGCTTCATTATCCAGCAGTATTTATTGTATTATAATGCTGATCCAGTGATTGCTAAATATTAGTTTACGAACAGATAACAGATGTAGCAAGACATTGTAGGCTACTCGGCATTCAGTTATTTTCTTTAAGATCTCTTGCATAGGGATTGATCCAATGCCAGGTGATTGTTCCTGAATCTATCGCATGGTAATACCATATTTTCTGTACCGGTAGTCCTGCTATAATATGAAACCGCATTCTATTTAATTAAGAATGTAGCACATTATTAATTGGTGTAAAAAAATGTTGCAAATGTACCTGAGTCTTGTACAACTGCGTTCTACTCTGATCACCTCTTCCAAAATTATGTCCAGTTGAAATTGAAGGTATCCATATCCCTAACGATTGGGCCAAATCCGTCACTGGTGTTTGCTGCATGTTTGTAGCCATGATACCTATACTTTGAAAGTTAATATAATAAAATTAATCGCTCGTGAAAGGGGAATATCCAAGTAGACAAATGTCAGTTCATTTTCAAGTAAGCAAATGACAATTAGTGGTGGCATGTTGGCGCAGCAGTAGAGTTGCTGCCTCACAGCACCAGAGACCCAAGTTCATCACACTCCAAAGACGTAGAGGTTTGTAGATAATTGGCTTGGTATAATTGTAAATTATCCCTGGTGTGTGTAGGATCATTAGTGTCTGGTCGTCACGGACTCGGTTGGCCAAAGGGCCTGTTCCCGCGCTGTATCTCCAAACTAAATCAGATTTTTTTTCTTTAAGAAAGGCAGAAAATTAAAGAGAATAACATGCGACAAAAATGTGAAGTAACATCTTGAAATATAAAATCAGGAAACAAAAAAAGATCACACACACTATTATATCAATAAGCTCAAATATTAAGGTTAATTACAAATTTCATTGGAAAATTACAAAATAAAAAGAGACAAATCTTGATTTTCTACAAGAAACAGTTGCAGAGGTGCAAGGGCATGCTTTGAGGTTACAGAGATCGCATCAGTTTTAGTTTCGAGATACAGCATTAAAACAGGCCCTTCATCCCGAGTCAACGGACAGACTAGATGCAGGAACATTGTTCCTGATGTTGGGGAAATCCAGAACAAGGGGTCACAGTTTAAGGATAAGGGGGAAGTCTTTTAGGACCGAGATGAGAAAAAAAAATTCAAAGAGTAGTGAATCTGTGGAATTCTCTGCCACAGAAGGTAGTTGAGGCCAGTTCATTGGCTATATTTAAGAGGCAGTTAGATGTGGCCCTTGTGGCTAAAGGGATCAGGGAGTATGGAGAGAAGGCAGGTACAGGATACTGAGTTGGATGATCAGCCATGATCATATTGAATGGCGGTGCAGGCTCGAAGGGCCGAATGGCCTACTCCTGCACATATTTTCTATGTTTCTATCAAGACCCAGAGGACATGGGTTTGAGATGAGAGGGAGGAAATATAATAGCAACCTAAGGGGCAACATTTTCACACAGATAGTGTTGGGTATATGGAATGAGCTGTCAGAGGAAGTAATTGGGCCAGGTTACTATAACAATATTTGAAAGATACATACGAATGGCCTACTCCTGCACCTGTTTTCTATGTTTCTGTGTGTGTATGAGTCTGCCCCAAGCAGGGGCCAGGGAGGGGGACCACTCTGGGCTCCACCTTTCCTGAGTATTCAGTGCAGACTCTTGTTCTGGAGCTCCCCACAACCTCCAGTCTCCCTCTGCCCTGGCTGTCAGTCTGATCAAAGGGTTTCGACCAAGGATACTAGAGCAGTGTCTTTGGTTTGGACCCGAAATTGTCACCGATCCATGTTGTCCCGAGACGACGCCTGGGCCCGCGGAGTTACTGCAGCGTCCGGTGTCCGTCCTCGTCAGGCTGGGCTGGGGGGGGGGGGGGGACACATGGTGGTCCCGGTCTCTGGCCCCTTTCCCGGGTGACCACAACCCGCGGACCCTTGCTTACCTGCTGGTCCGGGCCGGCGATGGATGGATGGATGGACGGACGGACGGCGCGGGGGGTAGAGGGGCCCAGGGGGAGAGAGAGAGAGAGACAGGGGGCAAGTGAGGCCTAGAGGCGAGAGGCCTGGGGCCCGTTGCCCGGCAACAGCGGCGCCGGGCGGACGCGGACGCGGACGACACAATGGCGCTCCAACGGCCGGAAGCGGAAGCGGAAGCGCTCGCCCCACGGCTTGGGGAAGGCCCCGGTCCCGGGTTTGCGTTCGGCGTCTGTCTGTCTGTGTGTGTGTGGGGGGGGGGACGGGACGGGACGGGCCGGGCCATGGCCATACTGGAAGTGTCCGGGTACCAGGCGTTCGTGGAGGCGGTGGAGTGCCACAAGGGCAAGACCATCTTCGCCTACTTCACCGGCTCCAAGGACAAGAACGGAGTGAGCTGGTGCCCGGACTGTGTGCAAGGTGAGCGGCCGCACCCCCCCCCCCCCACCCACTCTCTGTGAGTGGGGGACAACTGGGCAGGTGTTTCGCCAGTGGATGTAGTGTACCTGGACTTTCAGGAAGCATTTGATGGGGGTGGTGTTGTACCCATAGTTGTATCTGTGCAATGGCATTACAGTTGAATTTAATTGAATAGGGTCCCACATAGGAGATTAGTGGGACAGAATTAGGGCACTTGGTGTTGGGTGTAGAGTGCTGACATGGATAGAGAAGTGAGTACACATAATGCTGGAGAAACTCAGCGGGTGCAGCGAAGGAGATAGGCAAGGTTTCAGGCCCGAGTGCTGCTGGAGGGTCATCAACTCGGTGAAAGACGCCCTTTGGTCTGCCCGAGCGTTGTTGACCACCCAGCAGAGTGAGATGTCCGTCAGGGAATGTTGCCGACTGGCCCGCTGCAGACTGCAGGAGTACGTGCTGAGGGACGCACTGAAGCTCGGTGCAGCCAACGCCAAGGCTCGGTGGGGGAGGGCCACAGTCTAAGGTCCTTCCGCTGCTGGACATGGGGGGCACGGTATGGTGGAGACGCCCCTCAATATAAGGGAAGGTATCCCACGAGTGGGGGACTGATTTGTGGAAATTTGGGAAAAAGAAATGTCTAAACTGTATTCATCAATTTGTACAGCCTCCGAAAATATCGGATGGATTTTCCGCAAGGTTAATGTATTGTATATATTTATCACTTGAATAAAGTATATTTTGAAATATTAAAAAAAAAGGTTTCAGGCCAAAACCCTTCTTCAGATGGGGATAGAGAAGTGGCTGGCAGACAGGAAACAAAGAGTAGGGGTTCAAAGGTACATTTATTGTCACATACACCAATTGGTAGCAATGTTACAACATTTTGAGATTTTAAAAATCAAGTCTGCAATTTATCCCATCAGATAAAGCATAAAAAGAAGTTTAATTTGATACCTTTCACTTTCATATCTTCAGTATTAAAATAGTTATGGCCATTTTCATACTCGGAAATTAGCATCTTGTTCCCTATTGCTTTTCCATTGACTTCACACAAAAAGCTGTGATTGAGGACAGTCAAAATCACATCTTAATTGGATGACCTGAAATTAAAGCACATAATTAGTTAATTACCTAATTGTAGTTAATTACAAAATTGACCGTTGTGACGGAAATAGTAATAAACACCCAGACTGCCTAGAAAATTAAAAAATGTGATATTCTCAAAATCAGAACCTTAATATTATTGTATTATATGCTGTAAGTCCGTAACAGATGGGTAAATAAATTACAATTTCTAGCGATAGACCAAGTCTTTATGGAGAAGATAAGTTGCTAGCTGGTACATTGGCATATTATAATCAGTAGCACCATCATACTCCTCAGATTGTAACCTATAAGCAACTCTGTACACCTTGTTTTTCCTCAACTTTTCAATTTTGGCATTGTAAACTACAAGTTTTTGCTCTTCAAATCACGCATGACATGCCTTTCTGCCCACTACTTTCCCATTAAGAATGTCCTGTAGATTCAATTTCTTAAGAAAAGGATATATTTTTCAAATAGCCTAAGTATCGAGATTGATCCCTGGGATGGCGGGACTGTCATATGAGGAAAGATTGAAAAGACTAGGCTTGTATTCACTGGAGTTTAGAAGGATGAGGGGGAATTCTAATAGAAACATATAAAATTATAAAAGGACTGGACAAGCTAGATGCAGGAAAAATGTTCCCAATGTTGGGTGAGTCCAGAACCAGGGGCCACAGCCTTAGAATAAAGGGGAGGTCATTTAAGACTGAGGTGAGAAAAAAACTTTTTTACCCAGAGAGTTGTGAATTTCTTGCCACGGAGGGCAGTGGAGGCCAAATCACTGGATGGATTTAAGCGAGAGTTGGATAGAGCTCTAGGGGCTAGTGGAGTTAAGGGATATAGGGAGAAGGCAGGCACAGGGTATTGATAGTGGACGATCAGCCATGATCACAATGAATGGCGGTGCTGGCTCGAAGGGCCAAATGCCCTCCTCCTGCACCTATTTTCTATGTTTCTATGTTTCTATCCAAATCACAAACTAATCCCATTCACACAAGAATTCACAATACAACGTGATTTTTAAATCTCACTGTCATGAATTCAAATGCCAGATGGAAGGAATTTGATGTTTAATTCCCATGTTAATCTAGAAACATCCACTCAATATGATTAAAATTTTAATTTTTTTGCACAACACATGGGACTAAAACTGATATTTAGTATAAAAATATTGACTATGGGTAGGCAATAACACAAAATATAGATGATTTAGCTGCTCTTATGACATGATTGTCCAAAAAAAAGAGCATTTAAAGCATCGCGAGTGGGTTTTTCTGGAACGCGATCGATTGGAATGTTGCATTTGCAGTGAATTTGAACCCCATATCGGCTGGAAAAACACTGCCGGTTCATATGGGGCCCAAATCACATTTTTGCAACGTAAACTTTGATTATAAAGTCATCCCAAGAAGCAAGTTTATATGTAACAAGACTCTGGATAGAAGGAACGAGTGATGTTTCGGTTTGAGACCCTTCTTCAGACTGAAAACGTTACCCATTCCTTCTATCCAGAGATGACCCGCTGAGTTACTCCAGCATTTTGCGCCTGTCTTCGGTGCAAACCAGCACCTGCAGTTCCTTCCCGCGCAGACCATGAGTTTAGTTTATTGCCGTGTGCATTGTGGAGTCCGGCCAGCGGCCACCCAGCAACGGCCGTGCTCCTGCTCCACGCCTTGCGTTGGGACATCATCAGCGCCGCTCTATGATCGTTGGTCAGCGCTATCCAGGAGCTCTGGGCTCAAGCACATTGTGTCTGTAGTTTAGTTTAATATCAGACGTAGATCAGCCATGATCGAATGGCAGAGTGGACTCGATGGGGTGAACTAAACCATCCCACCAACAACTGGAGAGAGGTTTAAGAAAGAACTGCAGATGCTGGTACATCGAAGGTAGACACAAAGTACTGGAGTAACAGCGGGTGAGGCAGCATCTATGGAGAGAAGGAATTGGCAACGTTCCTTCTCTCCATAGATGCTGCCTCACCCGCTGAGTTACTCTAGCATTTTGTGTCTAACTAGAGAGAGGTGCTGAGCTACCATCTATCCCATTGATCAACGGACTGTCTTTGATCGGACTTCACTGGTCTTTATCTTGTATTAAATGTTATTCCCTTTATCATGTGTCTGTACAGTGTGGATGACTCAATTGTAATCATGTACTGTCTTTCCGCTGACTGGTTAGCATGCAACAAAAGCTTTTCACTGTACCTCGGTACACTTCCATGGTTTGTAGGTTAATGAGTCACTGTAAATTGCCCCGAGCGTGTAGGGGAGTGAAGGCAGGATAACATGGAACTAGTGTGAATGAGTGATTGATGGATAGTGTGGGCTACTTGGACCGAAGGGCCTGTGGCCATCCTGTAGATCTAAATTATCCCAAATGTGGCCTGTTTCTCTTAGACAGCTTCATTTTAGTATTGTGTAGAAAGGAAGTGCAGATGCTGGTTTAAACCGAAGATAGACTCAAAAAGCTGGAGTAACTCAGCGGAACAGGTAGCAACTCAGGAGAGAAGGAATGGGTGAAGGTCGAGACACTTCTTTAGACTTCAGTCTTCTGTAAAGTATTGTTACTTTACATGTCTCACAGGCCCATCAGTTATTTTTTCATTTATTTCATTGCTCACAAAATCATAGTGATGCAAAAGTGTTCTTTTTTTCCAGCTGAACCAATAGTCCGTGCAGAACTGGATAAAATGCCCGAAGGAGCCATCTTCATCTATTGTCAAACAGGAGCCCGGCCAGAGTAAGTGTCCACTTAAAATGTCAAAAGAATATCTTAAATAGAATTCGCTCATTCAGATACATAATTGTATTAGAAAAATAAGTTAACAACATCAATTATGATCCTACGGATATGTACCAATTCCAGATTTGCACCAAGAAAATATAAGTTATTTTCAATCTTGCTCTGCTGTAAACACGCCAAATTTGAAATTATTTCAGTGGAGTAAGAAAAAATATGACCTTTTGTTCGAAGTACCTTTATTATTTATGCCTAAATAACTTTTTTAAATCAGTTGTGGATCATGGTATCCACAAAAAAAACTATCCAAAAATCATGGATCATGGTAATCCAAAAATAAACTATCGTGTCCTGTGCTCTTTCTTATTTATTTGTATGGCTGTATGGCGACCACACATTCCACTGCACCAATCGGTACATGTGACAAATAAATGTGTCTTGTATCTTGTAACTAACTTGTTTAAATCAGTTGTGGCTCATGGTATCCAATGGGCAGTGACCTTGCTGCTTATCAACATTAAGGACAAATTAAGATTAATGCAAATAGCATTGTGGATTGATTTAAAAATTGGAGTAATGTGCGTTTCTTAAGTGGGATGTTAAATCTTGTTCCAAGTAGATAACTGACTTTTTGGAAGTTCAGGCTTTTTTTTTAATGCTTCTCTCTTTCAAAAGATGGTCAGATTGGGCTCACTTTGCTGCAGGTGTTTTACTGGAAGTGTGGGGTGGAGACATTTTCATTTTAAGATCGGCGAGGTGCAAATTGTGGTGAAGATCTCATTCAATTTTGTTGATACTTGGTTTATAATTCTGAATTACTATTTAAACACAAAGTACTTGTGCTATAACACAAAGGCTAAGAGCTCAACCAAGAAAGCCAAGCCCAAAGTCGTATCTAAACTACCTATACTAAACAACTTATAACTAAATCCCTATGCAATAGTAAACTAACTACATGTTAACAAGCACATAAAAACTGATCATGTAGATGCCAGTGTTTAAGAAGGAACTGCAGATGCTGGAAAATCGAAGGTAGAGAAAAATGCTGGAGAAACTCAGCGGGTGAGGCAGCATCTATGGAGCAAAGGTAATGGGCAACGTTTCAGGTCGAGACCCTTCTGAAACGTTGCCTATTTCCTTCGCTCCATAGATGCTGTCTCACCCGCTGAGTTTCTCCAGCATTTTTGTCTATGTAGCTGCCAGTATATCATTGGGATTATCAAGTGGGCATCTCCCTTCACCGTGGGAAGGTACAACAGTTAGTACTGGTGTCCCAGAATCACCCCCCCTCAATACCTGCTCTCACCTCCTATGCTACCAGTATCTACTAAAGAAAGGAAACTACAGACGATTAATTCACTCAAACAAATGCTAAACACTGTGTAGGAAGGAAGTGCAGATGCTGGTTTAAACCGGAGATAGACATACCTTCCAGCATTTTGTGTCTAAATGCTAAACACTCGCATCCTTACACTTATCCTAAACCATCATTAAACAATCGTACCGCCACAAATATATAATTCGTCGTGATGGTATTTCAGTCACAGTCACAGAGGCCGACGTCAGAAGATCCTTCAGAGGGGTGAACCCTCGGAAAGCACCTGGACCTAATGGTATACCCGGGCATGTTTTAAAAACCTGTGCGGACCAACTGGCTGAAGTTTTTACGGACATTTTTAATCTCTCACTTCTGAGGTCTGAGGTTCCCACCTGGCATCAATAATACCGGTGCCCAAAGGGCATCAATAATACCGGTGCCCAAGAAGAGCAAGGTGACGTGCCTCAATGACTATCGACCTGTGGCACTAACGCCTGTGGTGATGAAGTGCTTTGAGAGGCTGATCATGGCGCAAATCAACTCCTACCTCGACAAAAACCTGGACCCACTGCCGTTCGCTTACCGCCACAACAGATCAACGGTGGATGCGCTCTCACTAGCTCTCCACTCCGCTCTGGACCACTTGGACAACAAAAACTCATATGTCAGGCTGTTATTCATTGACTACAGCTTGCCTTTTAATACCATCATCCCCTCCAAGCTGGTTACCAAGCTCTCAGATCTGGGTCTCTGCGCATCCCTCTGCAATTGGATCCTCGACATCCTCATTCACAGACCACAGTCTGTCCATATTGGTGGAAACGTGTCATCCTCGATAACAATCAGCGCGGGAGCACCTCAAGACTGCGTGTTCAGCCCCCTGCTGTACTCACTCTATACTCATGGCGGCGTAGCCGGACATAGTGCGAACTCCATCATCAAGTTCGCTGACGACACCACTGTTGGGACGTATCACTGATGGGGACGAGTCAGAGTATAGAAGTGAAATCGACCGATTGACCAAATGGTTCCAGCACAATAACCTGGCTCTCAACACCAGCAAAACCAAGGAACTGATTGTGGACTTTGGAAGGGGTAGGATGGGGACCCACAGTCATGTTTATATCAACGGGTCGATGGTGGAAAGGGTCAAGAGCTTCAAATTCCTGGGCGTGCATATTTCCGAAGATCTCTCCTAGTCCCAGGACACTGATCCAATTATAAAGAAAGCACATCAGCGCCTCTACTTCCTGAGAAGATTACGGAGAGTCGATATGTCAAGGAGGACTCTCTCAAACTTCTACAGGTGCACAGTAAAGAGCATGCTGACCGGTTGCAGTGTGGCTTGGTTCGGCAACTTGAGCGCCCAGGAGCGGAAAAGGCTGCAAAAGGTTGTAAACACTGTCCAGTCCATCATCAGCTCTGACCTCCCGACCATCGAGGGGATCTATCGCAGTCACTGCCTCAATAAGGCTGGCAGCATCATCAAGGTCCCACACCATCCTGGCCACACACTCATCTCTCCGCTGCCTTCAGGTAGAAGGTACAGGAGCCTGAAATCTGCAACATCCAGGTTCAGGAACAGCTTCTACCCCTCAGCCATCAGATTATTAAACATAACTTCAAACTCTGAACTATAACAGCTTATTGCACTTTATCTGTTTATTTGTGTGCGTGTGTGTGTGTGTATATATATATATATATATATATATATATATACATATACACACACATACGCACACACACATGTACTATATATATATATATATATATATAGAGTACATGGACACACTGATCTGTTCTGTATTTATGCCTACAATATTCTGTTGTGCTGCATTTCATTGTCCTGTCAGGGACACATGACAATAAACTCTCGAATTGACTTGACCTCGTATATAAAACCGGGATACACTTGAAACTAAGCTTTACTGCCCACATGTCAAGGCACCAGCGAACTAGATGGAAATGAAATCACAGTACACCAACTGTAGTATGAAATCAAATTCATAAAATTGCATGCCAATAATTGTTTCCAGTGAAGTTGGCGTTTGTAAGTATAACTAACGTGACCATCTTCTGTCTGCATATTGTCATTGACCAGATGGAAGAATGTTGCAAACAAGTTTCGGACAGAACTGAATCTCACTGGTGTACCAACTCTCATGAAATATGGCACAGTAAGTAAAGACTAATCGTACAGTGGCTGAGGTTTTCTTTGTATTTTGTAAATGTTCTTATATACCGTTATATCAAAAGTATTATACATTTTGAAGTGATTAGGCAGCACAATGGCGCAGCGGTGGAGTTGCTGCCTCACAGCGCCGGAGACCTGGGTTCGACCCGGGCTACGGTTGCTGTCTGTACGGAGTTATTACGTTCTCCCCATGACCTGCGTTGCTTTTCTCCGGTTTTCTCCCACACTCCAAAGACGTGCCGGTTTGTAGGTTAATTGGCTTCGGTAAAATTGCAAAATTGTCCCTTGCGTGTGTAGGATAGTGTTAGGGGTAACGATTTAAAAATACTGGCCAATTGAGGAGAATGCCAGATTCCGGGAAAGCTTCTTCCCAGCTGGTATCAGGCAGCTGAGGAACTAGAGAGCTGTCCTGATCTACTATCTACCTCGTTGGTGACCCTTGGACTATCCTTGATTGAAGACTAAATTTTTAGTTGATTAAGTTATTACTGCATACCAAATCTCGTTGTACCTCTGTGCAATGACAATAAAAGATATTATTATTATTAATATTGGACTTTGCTGGCTTTACCTTGCACTAAACGTTATTCCCTTACCATGTATCTATACACTATAAATGGCACGATTGTAATCATGTATTGTCTTTCTGCTGGCTGGTTAGCACGCAACAAAAGGCTTTCACTGTACCTCGGTACACATGACAATAAACAGCACTGATGACTCTGAGAATGTTTTAATGCCGTTTTCTCAAACACTTTAATATCAGGATAACTCTGTCTTGTGTTTCAGACTCAAAAGCTGGTGGAAGGGCAGTTATTCCACCCGGAACTTGTGCAAATGCTTTTCGCAGACGACTGAAAATTCCACAACCTCTTTAGACCCTGGATTCGTGTTCAAGCAGCTTCTATCTGATTTTTTCCGATCTTGGAGGTTTTGTATTCGACTGTTCCAGATGTCAAGCTGAATTACATTTCCAATTTTGTTTGCTTTCATATAAATTGTCTTGGAACAAAATGAAGATGGTGCCGCCGGCTTTTCAACATCGCGGCAATGTTTAAAATTTTGTTGAAGGGATTCTTTCCAAAGAAATATTTCCAAATATTCAAAGAATGATGTATGCAACTGAGAACAGCAATTGTTTTCCTCTGCGGTATACACTAACTTAAAATTACATCATTTGATTTTACAGTGTCGAGATACTGTAGGCTACTGTGTTTGATTAATGCTCGGAATAGTGGTTAAAGCTTGGAACAGTGAGAACATTGTTAAGCGTTCAACGAATTAGTGACGTTCTAAATGCGACATTTTATTGTGGGAAATGCCCAAACATTCTTGATTTTTTTTTTTAAACTCTGATTCAACTTCAATCAATGTTGTGAACACGGTTCTCAGAATAAATATGGTATGTTTGATCATTCACACTGTGTATGGAAGATGGATACCAACCTTTAATTACGCACTCTCCTGATCAGATATGTCCGAGGACAAGTTGTCATTAAATACTGGCGAGGTGACTGGAGGGTGGCAAATGTTGTGTCTCTATTCAAGGAGGGCTGCAGGGAAAAGCCTGGGAACTATAGGCCAGTGAGCCTAAGTAAGTACGTTTATTGGCCAAGTATTCACATACAAGGAATTTCTCTTGGTGCTCCGCCCACAAGTAACAACATGACAAACAGTGACAGTTACGAATGACTCGGAATACAATAAACATTAATAATAATAAAACATTAATGATAAAACACCGTTGATCAAGCATGTGAACCAACAAAATACCAATTCAAAGAGAGGCTACAGATTTTTGGCTGTTGAGTAGAGCAACTACTCGTGGATAAAAACTGTTTTTATGTCTGGCTGTGGCAGCTTTGACAATCCGGAGTCGCCTTCCAGAGGGAAGTGATTCAAAGCGTTTGTGGCCAGGGTGAGAGGGGTCAGAGATGATCTTGCCCGCTCACTTCCTGGCCCTTGCAGTGTAGTTCATCAATGGAGGGAAGGTTGTTGCCAATAATCTTCTCTGCTGATCGGACGATTCGCTGCAGCCTCCAGGTGTCGTGCTTGGTGGCTGAGCCTAACACGTGTGGTCAGAAAGTTACTAGAGTATTCTGAGGGATAAGATATGCATGCATTTAGATGGACAAGGGATAGTCAACATGGTTTTGTACGTGGGAGGTAGTGTCTCACCAATCTGCGCTTTTTTTTAATGAGGTGACCAGTCTGAGAGCAGAGCTGAAGACATATATCTGGATTTCAGTCGGGCATGTGACAAGGTTTCGCATGGCGGGCTGCTCCGGAAGGTTAGATCTCATGGGATCCAAGGAGAGATGGCTGAATGGGTAGAAAATTGGCTTCATGGAAGGAAGCAGAGGGTGATGGTGGAAGGATGCTTCTCGGACTGGAGGCCTGTGACCAGTGGTGTGCCACCGGGTTCGGTGCTGGGCCCATTGCTGCTTGTCATCTACATCCATGATTTGGATGAGAATCCTGTACAGTGTCAAGGGCATGACTAGCAAGTTTGAATCAAGATCTCTTAAACAAACTCCAACCTGAGCAGTATAGTCTACTTAGTACGTTGCATTGACAAATTGGCTCAATAACTGTGTAGGCCCCCTCCACAAAGCCTGGCCTGCTTTGTGTTGGTGGAGATGGCAAGAATTAATCTTTTAAGCTCGTTCATTTGTACTGGGTTTAGTTTAGTTTAGAGATATAGTGAGGAAACGGGCCCTTCGGCCCACTGGGTCTGTGCCAACCAGCGATCCCCGCACATTAACAACATCCTACACCCACTAGGGACAATTTTATTTTTTACATTTACCAAGCCAATTAATATTTGTGGAGTGTGGGAGGAAACTGAAGATCTCGGAGAAAACCCACTCGGGTCTCGGGGAGAACGTACAAACTCCATACAGAGAGCACCCGTAGTCGGGATGGAACCCGGGTCTCTGGCGCTGCGTTTGGTGTAAGGCAGCAGCTCCAACACTGCGCCACCGGGACGGCCCAAATTTAAGAAACGCCAGTGTATCACCACTCTGGCAGTTCAGGTAAGAGATTTCTCCCTTGGGGCAATTCACAAGTCACGACCGCAGTTTGAGATGGAGAATAAAAGTTCATCCCCTACACAATGTGGAAAATGGACATGGAGGAACTGCATGAAAATTCCAGCCAAAACTAAAATATGAAAATATTAACTGCTTAATTTTGTATGTCCAACTGGCATAGGATGGGGGAAATAAATTCTTAGTCTAATGCTTGGAAACCCTGGCTGGTCTCTACATGGACCTCGGCAATGGAACAAGGCAACAAATGCATTGACATCTATCCCAAGCTTACAGCGTTTCCATACAAATCCAGGACTCACTTACCTCAAAAAACTGTAACAGTAACATGATCTCAGTATGTGTGTTCTAGCATCAATGGATCAATAGTGTTTTATTTGTCACGTATGCAATTGCACAGCATATAATTACACAATCGGGCACCGCCATTATTCAAAGTCCAAATGTCCATGTGCGATGTACTGGACATTCCCGTCTCTCTCCTCTCTCGGCCATCTTTGAGTCCCGGGGTGCCTCCTGCAGCCGTTCTTGAAGGCGCTGGAAGCATTACCCTGGTTCATCCTCCTACCGGCCCTTGCTCCTCGCGTCCCGCCGACCGGCGAGCCTTCGGGCGGGTTCTCAGTCCCACCGACTGAGCCCCTCTGGTGGGCGTTGCATGTGTGTCATCTGCCTTACAACATGATAGACACCACACTTTTAAGTAAGACCTAATTTGAGGAAGGACATCCTTGTGATTGAGGCAGTGCAGCGTAGGTTCACGAGATTGATCCTTGGGATGGCGGGACTGTCATACGAGGAAAGATTGAAAAGACTAGGCTTGTATTCACTGGAGTTTAGAAGGATGAGGGGATATCTTTTAGAAACATAAAGTTATGAAAGGACTGGACAAGCTAGGCGCAGGAAAAATGTTCCCAATGTTGGGCGAGTCCAGAACCAGGGGCCACAGTCTTAGAATAAAGGGGAGGTCATTTAAGACTGAGGTGAGAAAAAACCTTTTCACCCAGAGAGTTGTGAATTTATGGAATTCCCTGCCAGAGTGGAGGCCAAGTCACTGGATGGATTTAAGAGAGAATTAGATAGAGCTTTAGGGGCTAGTGGAGTCAAGGGATATGGGGAGAAGACAGGCACGGGCTATTGATTGTGGACAATCAGCCATGATCACAATGAATGGTGGTGCTGGCTCGAAGGGCCGAATGGCCTCAACCTGCACCTATTTTCTATGTTTCTAATGGGAGATGGCAACAGATGAACAGTCTTTTGTCTGCATCCTTCCACAGTTAAGAAGTCCCTCTCTCCCCCCTCCCCATTTAGAAATCTCAGGAACTTTGATATTCCGGAAGGAGAGGGCAGGAATATTTTGGCCCACTTCCCTGCTATTGTTTTACCAAGTGGCCTTTCCTAAAGAAGAACCTGTGACGGTATCGAGAGTTAATGGATTAAAATTAAAATCAAGACAGACACAAAAAGCTGGAGTAACTCAGCAGGTGAGAGCATCCATGGAGAAAAGGAATAGGTGACGTTTTGGGTCGAGACCCAGCTTCAGACTGACCCCAAGGTCATAAGTGATCAGGAATAGAATTAGGCCATTCGGCCCATCGAGCCTACTCCGCCATTCAATCATGGCTGATCCATCTCTCCAACATAACCCCATTCTCCTGCCTTCTCCCCATAACCTGTGACACTCGTAACAACCAAGCTTTCTTAAATGCGTGCTCCCATCAGTGCAACCAAAGAGTACAATTGGCCTGAAGAAGGCTTCCAACCAAAAACATCAGCTTCCAACCGCTTCCAGAGACGCTGCCTAACCCGCTGAGTTACTCCAGCACTCCGGTATTTCTGTACCAGCAGTTCCCTGTGTCTACAAAGAATAAACCGTATGTCAATCCAAATCTCTGACAAATTTGGACGGATAACATTAACATTTCCACACCCTTTAATACTTCAGACACACATTTATTTGTAAAAGCTTTCAAAAATATTTACAATTTATACAAATGATATACAGTGTAACCCCCCCCCCAACATTAAGGCAGTTCAGGCAAAAGAGATTCGTCCTTATGGAATTTACAAACCACCACCAAAATAATTAAGAGATAAGGAATAAAAATCTGCATTAATACAATTTATGTGGTAGGAAAATAAATAAATATAAAATGTGACTGAATAACAAATTGTTACAGAAAATCACAACAAGGACAGTGTCTTGGGAATGTTATCCCTTTGTCATGCGGGGGCATTCTGAAACTTAAAGGCATCAATTATATTGAGTTAAAATAGCTTTAAGGGCCTGTCCCACTTGGAAATTTTTATCAGCGACTGCCGGCATCATTGACTGGCGTATCAGGTCACCAAAAAAGTTGTGGCGTAACGCGACGGTGACAACGTATCGACGCGCGGTGTTTCAAGTGTCGCACCATTTTTTTTGTCGCCGCTGGATCTTGAACTGTTCAAAACCTTTTGGAGACCCTGATACGTCAGTCAATTACGCCGGCAGTCGCCGAAAATAATCGTCAAGTGGGACAGGCCCTTTAGACTTTAGGGACAGAGCGCGGCGGAAACAGGCCCTTCGGCCCACTGAGTCCACGCTGACCAGAGATCTCCCCGTACACAAGCACTGTCCAACACACAAATTTTAAATAGGCAATTAACCGACAAACCTGTAGCTTTTGAGCGTGTGGGGAAATGAGAAAACCCACGCAGTCACAGGGAGAACGTGCAAACTGTACAGACAGCACCCGTCGTCTGGATCGCAGCAGCAGCAGCAGCAACTCTACCGCTGCGCCACTGTGCCGCCCGCTTTTTAAGAATTTTATTGTTGCCCGATTATAATCAAAGTATGCAGCACAATGGCTGTCAAAAGAATATAAAGCAAATAGATTGTCCCTCAGTTTTTATTCGTTGGCTTGTGAACATTTCTCACACGTGTTCATTTCCTTGGGGCCCAATCACCTCCCATGCTTCAGACAAGTCTTTGGTGGTTGATGGTGATTTGATGCTGTTACCTCGATAAAGAAATCCAAACCTGTAAGAATAAAAACAACACAACAATATACGAGAGAAACAGATCAGGTAGACGCGCAGAGTCTCTTGCCCAGAGTAGGGGAATCGAGGACCAGAGTACGTAGGTTGAAGGTGAAGGGGAAAAGATTTACTAGGAATTTGAGGAGTAACTTTTTCACACAGAGGGTGGTGGGTGAATGGAACGAGCTGCCAGAGGAGGTAGTTGAGGCTGGGATTATCCCCATCGTATAAGAAACAGTTAGACAGGTACATGGATAGGACAGGTTTGGAGGGATATGGACCACACACAAGCAGGTGGGACTAGGGTAGCTGGGACATGTTGTCCGGTGTGGGGAAGTTGGGCCGAAGGGCCTGTTTCCATGCTGTATCACTCTATGATTCTAATATGTAAGAGGAAAGCAACTCATGACATCACTATCGACCTAGTTTAGTTTATGTTTAGATTAGAGATACAGTGCGGAAACAGGCCCTTCGGCCCACCGCGTCCGTCCCGACCAGCGATCCCCCGCACACTAACACCACCCTACACACACTAGGGACAATTTACACATACACCAAGCCAATTAACCCACTAACCTGTACGTCTTTGGAGTGTGGGAGGAAACCAGAGATCTCGGAGAAAACCCACGCAGGTCACGGGGAGAACGGTATAAACTCCGTACAGACAGCAACTGTAGTGGGGATCGAACCCGGATCTCCGGCCCTGCAAGCGCTGTCAGGGAGCAAGTCTACCACTGCGCCTCCGTGCCGCACTTGTCATTTGAAATCATTTCATCTAGGTGCAATTATATACAGCACTGTGCAATATATATATATATGATTGCACTCCTTATATTACATAGAACAGGTCAGTATAAGAACAGGCCCTTCAGCCCACAATGTCTATACTGAACATGATGCCAAGTTAAACTAATCTCATCTTCCAGTACTTCCATTCTTCCATTCTCTGTACATCCATGTGCCTATACAAAAGTATCTTCAATGCCACAAACGTATCTGCCTCCACCACCACCCCTAGAAACACGTTCCAGGCATCCACCACCCTCTGTGTAAATAACCTGCCCCACACATGTCTCCTTTAAACTTTGGCCCTCTCATCTTACAGCTATACCTTTCAGTCTTTGACAATTCCACACTGGGGGAGAAAGGTTCTGACTGTCTACCCCATCTATCCCTCTTATAATTTTATATAATTGTATCAGGTCTCCTCCCAACCTCCAGCGTTCCGGAGAAACCAATCCACCTTTGTCCCACCGTTCACTGCAGCTCCTTTATTCAGGCAACAGTTCTGATAAAAAATATGAAAGATTCCTCAACAACAGCCCAAATTTAATTGTGTCGGAAGGAACTGCAGATGCTGGTTTATACCGAACATAAGCACAAGGTGCTGGAGTAACTCAGCCGGTCAGGCAGCATCTCTGGAGGAAAAGGATGGGTGACGTTTGGGGTCGGGACCCCTCTTTCAGTCTGAGGCAGGGTTCGGACCTGAAATGTCATCATGCCATAAGTTCAGTTAAAGCACGTCAGAGACACAATCACGGGGTAAAATGTACATTTCTTTCAAGAATGTCACCAAGCTGACTGAAGCTCTGACGATACTGGGCTGTAGAGGGAAATCATTCAGCATCGACATCAAACAATTTATTGTATCAGCCTGAAGTTAGGCACAAAACGCCAGAGTAACTCGGCGGGTTAGGCAGCATTTCTGGAGAGAAGGAATGGGTGACGTTTCAGGTCGGAACCCTTCTTCAGACTCAAGACTCAAGAATCCGAAGAAGGGTCTCCATTCCTTCGCTCCAGAGATGCTGCCTGTCCCGCTGAGTATCTCAACCATATTTCTGTTTCACTCCTGCAGCTGTAACTTCTTCCGCAGAGATGTGGAATTCACCCTCCACACAGTTGCTCATCCTCTGGATAGCGCGCGACAAAAGCTTTTCGCTGTACCTCGTTACACGTGACAATAAACTAAACTGAAACGGAACTGATTCGATCCCTGGTCTCGGCCGAGTTACCGGAGTTAGGAAGGGAACCAATGAACTTTGGGCGCAACGATGGAGTTTGGGGTCGAAAGTGAATGGACACTTTATTGTCACATGTGACAAGTCACTGTGAGATTCTTTGCTTGCACGTTCAAGCTATGCAAATGGTTGTTACATAAAGGGCACGGACAATGATACAAAGTTCCCCCCGCGCCAAGTCCCCTTTGTATTCTCCTCCCCCCCCCCCCCCCCCCCCCCACACAGCGGTCCCGCCATGCCAGGTCCCTCTCTGTTCCCAGCGACGGTGGCGCAGCGGTAGAGTTGCTGCCTTACAGCAAACGCAGCGCTGGAGGCCCAGGTTCGATCCCGACCATGGGTGCTGTTTGTACGGACAGGTCAGGTGAGAGCCAGAGGACGCATTTTTTAAAAGTAAATACAGTACGGAAACAGGCCCTTCAGCCCATCGGGTCCACGCCCGACCAGCAATCCCCACACATTAACACTCCTACACCCGCTGGGGACAATTTTTTTTACATTTACCAAGCCAATTAACCTACAAACCTGTACGTCTTTGGAATGTGGGAGGAAACCGGAGATATAACCATATAACCATATAACAATTACAGCACGGAAACAGGCCCTCTCGGCCCTTCCAGTCCGTGCCGACCATTTGTTTTCCCCTAGTCCCATCTACCTGCACTCGGACCATACCCCTCCATTCCCTTCACGTCCATATACCTATCCACTTTACTCTTAAATGTTAAAATCGATCCTGCCTCCACCACTTCTGCTGGAAGCTCATTCCACACAGCCACCACCCTCTGAGTAAAGAAGCTCCCCCTCACGTTACCCCGAAACCTCTGTCCCTTAATTCTCATGTCATGCCCTCTTGTTTGAATCTTCCCTACCCTCAATGGGAAAAACGTATCCACGTCAACTCTGTCTATCCCTTTCATCATTTTAAAGACCTCAATCAAGTCCCCCCTTAACCTTCTGCGCTCCAAAGAATAAAGACCTAACTTGTTCAACCTTTCTCTGTAACATAGTTGCTGGAACCCTGGCAACATTCTAGTAAATCTCCTCTGTACTCTCTCTATTTTGTTGACATCCTTCCTATAACTAGGCGACCAAAATTGTACACCATACTCCAGAATTGGTCTTACCAATGCCTTGTACAATTTTAACATTACTTAAAATGTTTAAGTCGGAGAAAACCCGCGCAGGTCACGGGGAGAACGTACAAACTCCGTGCAGACAGCACCCGTAGTCGGGATCGAACCCGGGTCTCTGGCGCTGTGAGGCAGCGACTCTAACACTGCGCCACCGTGCCGCCTCTTAGTAGAGTGGCAGACACAGCCATGAGGCTACTCAGTGGGGACGACCATCGCCAAGGCCCAATATCTAGGAGAACCCACCTGTATAGCACGTGACAACTGGTCGTGGAGGGACATTGATCGAGGGAGAGTCTTACCAGGCCAGCCCACCTGCCCAGCTGGGGGTGGATTTGCAGTAATGGGTGACCTGCAAAGGGAGGGTGACACAGTGAATAGAAAATGCTACCGACCGACCCTGCTAATGCAGGCACACGGGCAAACAGCAGGACTAAAAACGCATGCCAGGGATAGTTTTATTGGGATTTCATCAATATAGACACAAAGTGCTGGAGTAACTCAGCGAGTCAGAATCCAGGGGCCACAGTTTAAGAATAAGGAGTAAGCCATTTAGAACGGAGACGAGGAAACACTTTTTCTCACAGAGTGTGGTGAGCCTGTGGAATTCTCTGCCTCAGAGGGTGGTGGAGGCCGGTTCTCTGGATGCTTTCAAGAGAGAGCTAGATAGGGCTCTTAAAAATAGGGGAGTCAGGGGATATGGGGAGAAGTCAGGAAAGGGGTACTCAGCCACGATCACATTGAATGGCGGTGCTGGATCGAAGGGCAGAATGGCTTACTCCTGCACCTATTGTCTATCGTCCAGAGATGCTGCTTGACTCGTTCTCTCACCAGCGAGAGTGCAGTCCCGAGCTACCATCCACTTCATTGGAGGTATTTGAACCATCTTTAATCAGACTTTATCTTACACTAAATAATATTCCCTTTATCCTGTTTCTGTAAACGGCTTGATTGTAATCATGTATACTCTTCCCGTTGACTGGGTAGCACGCAGCATAAAAGCTTTTCACTGTACCTCAGTACAAGTGACAATAATAAACTAAACTTAAACCCCGCTGAGTTACTCCAGCACTTGCTGTCTTTTTTTGTTGTAAGCCAGCATCTGCAGTTCCTTGCATCTATGTAGTACAAATATAGATTGTTTTCACCAACAATTGGTACGGTCTACATTTACCTAGGAGGGAGGGGACATGGTTTAACTTTGTGTCGAAGATCATGAGGGGAATAGTTCGGGTAGACAGACGCACAGTGTCTGTTACCCAGAGTCGGGGGAATCAAGAACTAGAGGACGTAGGTTTAAGGTGAAGGGGGCAAGATTTAATTTTAATACATAAGGCGTAGTGGGTATCTGAATGAACAAAGGAAGAGGAGGACTGGCTGAACTTTGTTGCCTTCCACCACAGTGAAGAATCCTGTGGTGGATGTTTGTGTTGAATCTTATTGTGTATCGTGTGTTCTTTTTAAGTGTATCGCTGCTGGCAAATTCATTTCACTGCACCTTCGGGTGCATGCGACGAATAAAATTGACTTTGACTTTGAGCTGCCAGAGGAGGTTGTTGAGGCAGGGACGATCACAACATTTCAAAACATTTAGACAGGTACATGGGTTGGAAAGGTTTAGAGAGATTAGGACCGAACGCAGGCAGGTGGGGTTAGTGTAGATGGGGCTTGTTGGCCAGTAAGGGCAAGTAGGGCCGAAGGGCCTGTTTCCACGCTGTATGGCCATGACGCTCCAAGAGGATGGCGACCAAGATGAGGTACACGTGGGGTTAATTTTACAGAGGCACGTGAGTTGGCGGGGCCCATGGTCCTAGTTGGCCAGGGTGCGGCAGTGAACAGGCACTAAGGCTTTGCTGGGTTTACCTTGCACTAAACGTTATTCCCTTCATCATATATGTGTACATTGTAATCATGTAGTGTCTTTCTGCCGGCTGGTTAGCGCACAACAGAAGCTTTTCACTGTACCTCAGTCCACATGACAATAAACTACACTGAATGTTTGATTAGGCTATAACGTAGAATACTGTGGAGGAAGGAACTGCAGATGCTGGTTTAAACTGAAGATAGACACAAAAAGCTGGAGTAACTCAGTGGGGACAGGCAGCGTCTCTGGAGAGAAGGAATGGCTGACGTTTCGGGTCTGAAGAAGGGTCTAGACCCGAAACGTCACCCATTCCTTCTCTCCAGAGATGCTGCCTGTCCCGCTGAGTTACTCCAGCATTTTGTGTCTATCTTCGGTCTTAACCGAGAATACTATTGGGCTATCACTGAGAAAGCAGAGCCTCCTAGCTTTAACACCAACAAACAGAAACATCATTGTACCATTTGTTTACCTGGAATGTTGGATGAATCTTACTAAGGTCACAACAGGGTTTATATCATAGGCTGCTTAAGTCTGGCGTGGAAACAAGGAACTGCAAATGCTGGTTTACAAAAGTAGACAAAGTGCTGGAATGATTGAGAGGGTCAGGCAGCCTCTCTGGAGAACCAGGTTAGATGACATTTTAGGGCTGGCTGAAGAAGGGTCTCAACCCAAAATGTCACCAATCCATGTGCTCCAGGGATGCTGCCCGACCTGCTCAGTTACTCCAGCACTTTATGTTTAAAAAAAAAAAATAAACCAGCACATGCAGATCCTTGTTTCCCCGTGTCACACAAGATGGCTGAATAAATTTTCCCCAGTGTGTCTGTATGCAATTGGCCCACAGGCCATTAGATTGTGGCCATTTTTTTCTATTGCAGTGTGGGAGATGGAAAACAAACAGAAACGTAGAAAGATCAGATCAGCAAGGACGGATCATTTGATTGAAAGTATTTGTGACCTGATTAGACATCTTGTCCGTAACGTATGAAGCGGGCAGCGTGTTTGACTTTGAGTGTCAGTGTTAATCAATGTGATCTCCATGTACGATGCTGTAAAATGGCAGCCTTCAGCAACACGGGCTGATCAGAAACCAAGAGGCTTATTCATTGCAGGAGTAAATAAAGTGTTATGAAACTGAAGTAATTTTCCGTGCCCCTTCAGCAATGCTGCGCCATCAATTTTATTGATCTCAGGTGGATCAGCAATTTAACTTGTGTTTAACTATGTTATTGCATTTGGCAAAGTTGCAGAAGTAAATTCATGCTGATGAAACAAAAGTCACCAATTGCTTGTTTACAAAGCTAATCATTAAACGATCAAACCCAGTTTAGTTTAGAGATATGAATGAATGGATAAGTTTATTGGCCAAGTATTCACATACAAGGAATTTGCCTTGGTGCTCCGCCTGCAAGTGACAACATGACACACAGTGACAGTTAGGAATGACACATTAAACATTATCGATTAAACATGTGAATTAAACAAAATACCAGTGAAAAAGGAGGCTATAGCATGGAAACGGGCCCTTCGGCCGACCGAGTCCACGCTGACCAACTTTTCACACTGATTTCCATGTTGTTCCACTTCCTCATCCACCACCTACACACTGGGGACAGAAGATTGTTATTTGGATAAGGCAGGATGAAATATCAGTTATGGGCGGAGAAATGGCAGATGGAGTTTAATCCGGGCAAGTGTGAGGTTTAGTTTAAAGATACTGCACGGAAACAGGCCCTTCGGCCCACTGAGTCCAGGCCAGCACCCACACACTAATGGGCCCGTGCCACTTAGGCGACTGCCACAAAATTTTCAACACGTTGATAATTTTTCGGCAACAGTGGCGCCAATTTTTGCTGTCGTAGATGAATTCCATTAAAACTCGTCCCTGGCAGTCGCCTAAAGAGTCGCCTAAGTGGGACAGGCCCATTACACTATTCTACACACACTAGGGACAATTTACAAATTTTCAGACGCCAATTGGTCGGCACGGACTGGAAGGGCCGAGAGGGCCTGTTTCCGTGCTGTAATTGTTATATGGTTATATGGTTATAATTAACCTACAAATCCGCACATCTTTGGAGTGTGGGAGGAAACCAGAAAAAACCCATGCAGGTCACGGGGAGAACGTACAACCCATGCAGGTCACGGGGAGAACGTACAAACTCCGTACAGACAGCCCCCGTGGTCGAGATCAAACTCGGGTCTCTAGCGCTGGAAGGCATCGACTCTACCGCTGCGTCACAGTGCCGCCCGTTACGGTGTTGTACTTTGGGAGGACAAGTGTACAGAGTTAATAGCAGGACCATAAACATTATTGATGTAGAGCGATCATGGGGTCCAAGTCCATAGCTCCTTGAAAGTAGATAAGAATAGTGTGTGTGTGTGTGTGTGTGTGTGTGTGTGTGTGTGTGTGTGTGTGTGTGTGTGTGTGTGTGTGTGTGTGTGTGTGTGTGTGTGTGATGCATGCCTTCATCAGTCAGGGAATTGATTGCAAGAGCCAGGAAGTCAGGCACAGCTTTGTTCGTTAGGTTGCATGTGGAGTGCGTGTAGGAAAGAACTGCCAATGCCGGTTTAAATCGAAGATAGACACAAAAAGCTGAAGTAACTCAGCGGGACAGGCAGCATCTCTGGAGAGGTGACGTCTGAAGAAGGTCTCGACCCGAAAAATCACCCATTTCTTCTCTCCAGAGGTGCTGCCTGTCCCGCTGAGTTACTCCAGCATCTGGAGTATTAGTGGGCAGTTCTGGCCGCCCATCACAAGGACGGTCGGAGAGAGGGTGCGGAAGTGGTTTACCAGGATGGTGCCTGGATGAAAGGGCATCAGCTAATGGGAAGAGATTTTACAAACTTGCACTGTTTTCCCTGGAGCACCAAACCTGATGGAAGTGTATCTTCTTCTTCTTGCACAGCCTAAAGTTGTAGGACAACTTGTTCTATTTGATCTTATTTGATTGTGCACGCTGGGTTGATTGCATTTGTCGAAACAGGGCGGACCACGTGAAGGTTGCAATCTTCCACCCCATGGAAGTGTATAGAATTATGAGAAGCATAGATAGGTCAGAACCTTATTCACCTGGGTGGGAATTTCAAATATTATTACCTTAGTTTTGATGCTCTTGGGACAGAGTTTAAAGGAGATGTGTGGGCCTAGCTTACTTTAGCACAGCGCTGGGTGGCTGGAAAGTGCTACTGGGGTTGTGATGGTCTGTGGCAGATTCGGTCGTTCTGTGCAAGAGATCGGCCCAGGGATATGCATGGGATGGAGGTACAAGGATCACGTGCACGCAGAAGGGATCAGTTTGATTTGGGGTCGTGGTCGACACAGGCCATGAGGGCCGAAGGGCCTTGTTCCTGTGCGGCACTGTTCAATGTTCCGTGCCGAGCTTGCTAGGGGAAGATTCAGAGTGTTACAATGGGATAACGGAACAAAGCAAGAAAGATGTGCGTAGACAGGCAAAAAATAAAATATTTATGCATCCCAACCTGCAGGAAACGTGTTCCCGATGTTGGGGGGGGGGGGGTCCAGAACCAGGGGCCACAGTTTAAGAATAAGGGGTAAGCCATTTAGAACGGAGACGAGGAAACACTTCTTCACACAGAGTTGTGAGTCTGTGGAATTCTCAGAGGGCGGTGGAGGCCGGTTCTCTGGATACTTTCAAGAGAGAGCTAGATAGGGCTCTTAAAGATAGCGGAGTCAGGGGATATGGGGAGAAGGCAGGAACGGGGTACTGATTGGGGATGATCAGCCATGATCACATTGAATGGCGGTGCTGGCTCGAAGGGCCAAATGGCCTACTCCTGCACCTATTGTCAATATCACACAAAAAGTGCCGCTCTAATGCTGATCTGATGCAGTTATTTGTGTCCCATTTTGTCGTTCTTTAAAATAAACAACTTTGATTATTTAAAAACAGCCATTTGGTTTATAAATAGACAACTGGTAACATTTTAAAATCAGTTTGAATTGATTTTGGCAGCCTTGCCACATACAATCCTACTGGATTACTGAGAAGGGAGCATGCTGGTGATGTGCTATTCTGTGGCTTGCTGTATAATGAAGAAAAAATGCTGTATGGCCGAAATAAAGGATGCAGGATGGCGCAGCGGTAGAGCTACTGCCTTACAGCGCCAGAGACCCGGGTTCGATCCTGACTACGGGTGCTTGTTTGTACGTTCTCCCCATGAGTTTTCTCTGAGATCTCCGGTTTCCTCCCACATTCGAAAGACGGACAGGTTTGTAGGTTAATTGGCTCGGTATAAATGTAAAATTTCCTCTGTGTGTGTGTGTGTGTGTGTGTGTGTGTGTGTGTGTGTGTGTGTGTGTGTGTGTGTGTGTGTGTGTGTGTGTGTGTGTGTGTGTGTATATAAGCGTTAGTGTGCGGGATCACTGGGCAGCGTGGACGCGGTTTCTGCGCTGTATCTCTAAACTCAAATCCCCTTAACTACTCATTCCGGGCTCCCTTGTTACCGCAGGGCAGGCGAGCGTAGAGAGGATGAAGATTGTTTGCAGATGGCATCCTGTGTTCGCTGCCATGTTGCATACTTTACACACACAGGTTTTACAACTCTACTCCTCTACATATTTATCCAAGCAAGATATTCTCACATTTACCTGGCTGATAATACTTTGCAAAGCAGTTCCAAAATCCAGACCTGGATTTCGTGGAATATGACACTTTGCAAAGTAGTTCTAAACTGTGGAGGTGGATCTCTGGAAAGTAAATATAGAAATATTACTTACAAGTGAAACAAAAATGCATTTCTTTATCAAATATTTAGTGGTCTAAAATTAACAAATATTCCAGTAAACACATTAAAGGTTAGTTTAGTGTAGAGACACAGCATGGAAACAGGCCCTTTGGCCCATCGAGTCCATGCCGACTATTGATCACCGGTTCGATGTTACATAGAACATCTAGTTCTACATTATCCCACTTTCTCATCCACTCCCTACACGAGGTACAATTTACCAGAGGACCAATTAACCTACAAACCCGCACGTCTTTGGGACGTGGGAGGAAACCCACATGGTCACACAAGGAAGAACGTGCAAACTCCACACAGCCAGCACTAAACCATGGGGTTGAGAGGGAAAGATAGATCAGCCGTGATTGAATGGTGGAGTAGACTTGATGGGCCGAATGGGTTAATTCTGTTCCTATCACAAATGTCCTTATGAACATCCGTGGTCAGGATCTCAAAAACGTATCGGAAAAAAAAAAAATCAGAAATTGCTGGAATTGTTCTTCTTCACAATTCCCCGTATCTCCAACAGAGGGTGGTGGAGACACCGTGTTAGGTGCAGAGCCTGCGATGATGATGAAAGTGGAAGATTCCTCAACCTTGTTCATCCAACTTCCAGCCTTGACATTCATGCTTTCTGCACTGGTCGAGCATGGAAAGATGTCCATAAGATGTTCACCAGGTGCTAAACATCAACCTGTGCTCCCAGCCTCACCGCAGCCCAGCTGAGATAACGCAATGAATACTGTGTCCACGTCCGAGGGGCCACGTTCCGGACCGTGATCAGATGCTGTTAATGGGATTTTAAAATCAGCATCACCACGATACGACAGAACTTTATTTATCTCAGGGAAATTGATCAGTGGGTGGGAAGGTGGATTGGAAGGAACTGTAGATAATGGTTTACACTGAAGATAGAAGTAACTTCAGAGCCTGTCCCACTTAGGTGAATGCTGGCGACTGTCATAGTCGTAGCAGGTCGCCGAAAAACCAGCGACTGGACCCCCCTTCGACATAAAATTTGAAATAGAATCATTACTTTAACAACAACAAAAAACAAAGTCAGCACCGGTGACAACATAAGCCACCTGGCGACAACCACGACAGCACCTACGTCAGCACCTAAGTCAAGCTACGCTCACTGGCGTCAAACCCACTGTCGTCGATTGTCTCCGAAAATTTTTAATCATATTGAAAATCCAGCGGCGACCAGAAAGACGCTACGATTCTTTGAGCGACTGAGGAGACGACTCACGACCGTACAGGCGACACCCTAGTGACCATGTGGCAACAGCCTGGTCGCCTAAAAATTAGCCTAAGTGGAACAGGCCCATTACTTGCCTTTTGTGTCCATCCCCTCAGTGAACCGCTAATCGAGGATGCAATGGGTGAAAGCACCAAGCTTGGTTCAAATTTTCTCAGCCACGGTGTACAAAATTGCCACAACTCACAACTCTTCCTCGATGCAATTCTCTGCACGTTGTACGTACTGACGATCCATCCCTGATTTATCTGTTGCAATGAATGGATGGGGAAAACCACGTGCACTATGCCTCATTGTCACCTTCTCCCCCCCCCCCCCCCCCCCCCCCCACCCCCCCCCCCACTAACAATGATCCAGTCTACATGTTCCTTGATCCACATCCCCTTTGATCTCATTTTCTCACCTCACCCTTCCATATCTCTATGTCTCCCTCTCCCTCCCCCCCCCCCCGACTGTCTGAAGAAGGGTCTCGCCCCGTCATCCATTCCTTCTCTCCAGAGATGCTGCCTTACCCACTGAATTACTCCAGCACTGTCCTTTCCCCCCGCCCGTAAACCAGCACCTGCAGTTCCATGTTTCTACAGGCAAGTCCACATGTTTTACTAATTCTTACCACAAAAGAGCAGACTCGAGCCAAATACCACTTGGTTTATTCGGAGCAGGTTGAAATTCCTCTCCGCCATCCTGCCAGACATGGTGTTTGCAGATGGATTCAAGTTGGCGAGCATATCAATGTCTTTATTCTGAGAACCAACCTGTCTGCCTCGGCAAGGCCAGCAGCATAAAGGACCAGTTGCACCCCGGCCACTCCCTCTTCTCCCCTCTCCCATCGGGCAAAAGGTACAGAAGTGTGTAAATGCACACCTCCAGATTCATGGCCAGTTTCTTCCCAGCTTTTATCAGGCAACTGAATCATCCTACCACAATCAGAACTCCTATCTTGCTGACCCTCGGACTATCTATGATCGGACTTTGTTGGCGTTACCTTGCACTAAACGTAATTCCCTTGTCATGTATCTGTACACTGTAAATGGCTCGATTGTGATCATGTACCGTCTTTCCGCTGACTGATTAGTGCGCCACAAAAGCTTTTCACTGTACCTCGATACACGTGACAATAAAATAAACTCAACTCCACTGAACTCAGTGTTCGAGCAGTGGGTTGGCTTAAGCCACATGTTGGTGCTAGCTGCGCACAATGGTGGCGCAGCGGTAGAGATTCTGCCTCACAGCGCCGGAGACCCGGGTTCGATCCCGACCACGGGTGCCGCCTGTACAGAGATTGCACGTTCTCCCCGTGACTGCGTGGGTTTTCTCCGAGATCTTCAAAGACTTGCAGGTTTATAGGTTAATTGGTTTGGTGTAAATGTAAAATTGTCCCAAGTGTGTGTAGGACAGTGCGCGGGGATCGCTGGTCGGTGCGGACCTAGTGAGCCGAAGGACCTGTTTCCGTGCTGAATCTCTAAACTAAACTCTCTACGTTGCAATAAGACATTGTAAACTGCATGAAGCATGGAGGTTGGGAGCAATCGCAGAGCCACCAGCACTGAGCTGCCTCTGGCCCTCCGCAAGCACGAATAAGATAGCGGCTACATTACAATGGTAAGCTGAGGGACGATCGCACTGCAGCTGATTTTCACCCAGAGAGTTCTGAATCGGTGGAATTCTCTGCCACAGAAGGCAGTGGAGGGTAATTCACTGGATGTTTTCAACAGTTGGATTTAGCTCTTCGGGCTAACGGAATCAAGGGATATGGGGAGAAAGCAGGAACGGGGTACTGATTCTGGATGATCAGCCAGGATCATATTGAATGGCGGTGCTGGCTCGAACGGCCGAATGGCCTACTCCTGCACCTATTTTCTGAGTTTCCTGGCTTGATCTCGAAACACGGCATTAGTAACAAAAGCAAAAACATACAACAGGAAAGCAAATGTGCAACTGTAGAGAATAAAAATAGATAAAAAATGGGAATAGTTACTCTATTGTGGCAGAATTCCAAGCTCAAAAAATAAAAATATTCACGCTGCATTCACCTCATGGATGGCGATTGTGGTGATGCTTTAATGTCACTTGTACCTCGCTAGGTGCAGGGAGATTCTTTGTTCCACACAATACACAACAGAGTCATCACAAAGATGCCGACAAAATGATAAAAAAGGCATCCCTTCTTCACCCTCCCCGCTCCAATGCCCATCGCCGGGCCCCCCATTTTTCGCAGCGCCCCCCCACGCCAGGTCCCCTTAGTTCTCGATGCCTCCCCCCCCCCACTCCCAGCCTCTCTCTGTTCTCGGCCGTCCCCCCCCCCCCCCCCCCCCCAATGCTGGGTCCCCCCCGAACACTGGGTCCCCCATTCTTCTCCGTGCCCCCCCATGCCAGGTCCCCTTAGTTCTCAAAGGCCCCCACCCCACTCCCTCTTGTTCTCATTGCCTCCCCCTCCCCAACGCTGGTTCCCCAATTTTCTCTCGTTCCCTCCCCCCCCCCCCCCCCCCCGTCACTGGGTCCCCCTTTATTCTCGGCAATGCTTGCCGTCCATCTCGGAGGGGTGGGGGAAAACAGGAGGGGCGGGGGATGGAGTGGTGGGGGGGGGGTGGGACGAACAGGAGGGATAGTTGTTGCCATCATGTGACGAACAGGATTAATGTCGCCGAGTATTAAAAGGGTTCTTGATGATCTGGGAACAAAGGAAGATCCCACTCCATTGTCGGAGTGAGGCCACATGCAAATTGGAGAAACAGCACCTCATATTATTGCGTTTGGGCGGTATGAATGTTGATTTTCTCCAAGTACATGTACCTCCTGCATTCCCTCACCACCCCTCTCTTCCCCCCACCCACCCCTCCGTCATCCTACCAGTTGCACTGTTCGTGTCCTTGTTATCACACCATCCACAGCCAACAAGGGGCCATTGTGGGCTCCACCCTTCCTGAAGTCACCTGTTGCCGGCCCCGATTTGTTCTGGGCTTCTCTCGGCTCAAGTTTATTTCCACCCCGCCACCTCTACTTTCAGTCTAAAGAAAGCTGCGGTCACGGTGGCGTAGCGGTAGCGGCGCTGCCTCACAGCAAATGCATTGCCGGCGCCCCGGGTTCGATCCCGACTACGGGCGCTGTCTGTACGGAGTTTGTACGTTCTCCCTGTGACCTGCGTGGGTTTTCTCCGAGATCTTCGGTTTCCTCCCACACTCCAAAGACGTGCAGGTTTGTAGGTTCACTGGCTTGGTCAATGTAAAAATTGTGTTGATGTGGGGGATCGCTGGTCGGCACAGACCCAGTGGGCCGAAGGGCCTGTTTCCGTGCTGTATCTCTAAACTAAATAAACCTAAGCTATTTGTAAATACTCCGTCATGAGGGATTTGCCAGAATACACCAGCTGGCGTAAGTGGGACATACGGCATGAATGAGACACCCACCTCAGAAATTCTAGGAGCAGATTTAGGCCATTCGGCCCATCAAGTCTACTCTGCCATTCAATCATGGCTGATCTATCTTTCCCTCTCAACCCCATCCTCCTGCCTTCTCCCTTTAAACGTCGACACCGTCCCAATAGGGAATCTATCTATCTCTGCCATAAAAGTGTCCATTGACTTGGCCTCCACAGCAGTCTGTGGCAATGAATCCCACAGATTCACCACCCTCTGACTAAAGAAATTCCTCCTCATCTCCTTCCTAAAGGAACGCCCTTTCATTCTGAGGATATTCTATCGCCAGGCAATCAGCAAACCCAGGATAAAGACATGAAGGAATTCACCCCAGTAAGCTCAAAACTCACAAAGATTTGATTCTCGACTCAGGCGGCTTGGAATCGATATCATCTTGTGGAAAGCTGGGAAGGGGAAGTGTATCTTTATCTTCTTCATCGCTGTATTGAAACAAAGATTTCATTATTAGAAAAATAACTTTAAAAACCAATTTGTTTTACAAAATTAAGTAGAGTTTATGTTTACGTGGAAAAATTAAATTATTGGGGTGGCACAGTGGCGCAGCGGTAGAATTGCTGCCTCACAGCGCCAGATCCTGACTACGGATGCTGTCTGTACGGAGTTTGTACGTTCTCCCCGTGACTACGTGGGTTTTCTCCAAAGACATGCAGTTTAATTGGCTTTGGTAAAAAAATATAAGTTGTCCCTAGTGTGTGTAGGATAGTGCTAGAGTGCACGGCGATCGCTGGTCGGCGCGGCCAATGGGCCTATTTCTACAGTAGGGGAATCAAGAACCAGAGGACATAGGTTAAAGATGAGGGGAAAAGATAGGAGCCCGAGGGGCAACTTATCTTTTTTTTTTTTTTAAACACAAAGGGTGGTGGGTGTATGGAACGGGCTGCCGGAGGAGGTAGTTGAGGCAGGGACTATCGCAAAATTTAAGGAGCATTTAGATGGATAGGATGGATTTAAGAGGAAATTGGTCCAAACACAGGCAGGTGGGACTAGTGTGGATGGGGCATGATGGTCGGTGTGGGCAGGTTGGGCCGATGTCCCTGTTTCCACACTGTGGGACTATGACACAATATGTAAACGCTGGGGGAAGAAGGAACTGCAGATGCTGGTTTAAACCGAAGATAGATACAAAATGCTGGAGTAACTCAGGGGGGGAGGCAGCATCTCTGGAGAGAAGGAATGGGTGAAGTTTCGGATCGAGACCCTTCTTAGGTTTAACGAAGAAACTGCAGATGCTGGAGAATCGAGGGTTACACAAAATGCTGGAGAAACTCAGCGGGTGCAGCAGCATCTAAGGAGCGAAGGAGATAGGCGACGTTTCGGGTCGAGACCCTTCTTCAGACTGGTCAGGGATCACCTGACCAGTCTGAAGAAGGGTCTCGACCCGAAACGTCGCCTATCTCCTTCGCTCCTTAGATGCTGCTGCACCCGCTGAGTTTCTCCAGCATTTTGTGTAACCCCCCCTTCTTAGGTTTGCTCATTTCCCAACCAATCCACCAGATGGCGGTCTGACTCAGTTCAAGCATAATGACGGATGAGTGAATGGCAGGATTCAGCCCTGTTTGCAATGCAAGATAAAGACTGTCACTTTGTGCCAAATCTAAAACAAAAAGCACTGAAGAACTTGCAGAACACTTCATTGCAGGAATTCAAAATTTGACCATCTGCATTGAAAAGTAGCTTTCTAACTCAAAGGCATCTAACCTCAAAGAGTCAATGCAACTGGAATGAAAATGTTTAAATCTATCTTCTGAAGTCTATTTTGGAACATATGCAAAATTTTTGGACAATCTGCAAAAGGGTCCAAACCCGAAATGTCCTTTGTTCAATCCCTACACAGATGCTGCCCAGCCCGCCTAGTTCCTCCAGCACTTTGTATTTAACTCGAGATTCTAGCAATTGCAATTTTCTGTGTCTCCATTTGGCCTTCATAACAAGAGTTGAGTATAGGAGCAAAGAGGTCCTTCTGCAGTTGTGCAGGGCCTTAGTGAGACCACACCTGGAGTATTGTGTGCAGTTTTGGTCCCGTAATTTCAGGAAGGACATTCTTGCTATTGAGGGAGTGCAGTGGAGGTTTACAAGGTTAATTCCCGGGATGGCGGGACTGTCATATGCTGAGGGAATGGAGCAGCTGGGCTTGTATACTCTGGAGTTTAGAAGGATGAGAGGGTATCTTATTGAAACATATAAGGGTTTGGGCACGCTAGATGTAGGAAACATGTTACCGATGTTGTGGGAGTCCAGAACCAGGGTCCACAGTTTAAGAATACGGGGTCGGCCATTTAGAAGAACGTTGAGGAAAAACGTTTTTACCCAGAGAGTTGTGAATCTGTGGAATTCTCTGCCTCAGAAGGCAGTGGAGGCCAATTCTCTGGAGGCTTTCAAGAGAGCGTTAGACAGAGCTCTTAAAGATAGCGGAATCAGGGATATGGGGAGAAGGCAGGAACAGGGCACTGATTGGGGATGATCAGCCATGATCACAGTGAATGGCTGTGCTGGCTCGAAGGGCCGAATGGCCTACTCCTGCACCTGTTGTCTATCAGGGGTGTTGGAAAAGAGAAACAAGTCCCACACCATCACAACTGAAAAAGACATCACTGTGGAGCGGAGGACAAGAGTTCAGTTTATCGTCACGTGTATCGAGGTATAGTGAATAGGGAAAAAAAAAGTGTGTGTACAGATGCTGCAGCCTCTCCACTCACCTACTACAAACGCTCTCCTGTATTCCCAACATCTTTGCCTTGACTTTTTTCCGTTGCTTTTTAATTGTCGTCTTGATTGCTTCCATGAAAAGTGTCGGGAACTTTCCGTCGGTGAAAATCTCTCTGAAACGTGCAAACACATCTCCTCAGCCTCTGCTGCCCAATACATGGCACAATTCCATTCCCTACTCCCCTTAAACCTTCAACCCCCCCCCCTTCCCCGTTTCTCACACTCCCCCCCCCCCCATCTATGTCCCTCCCTCTGGTTTCACAGTTTGCACCCATTTCTTTCCTTTTCGTTTAGAGATACAGTGGGGAAACGAGTCCGCAACGACCAGCTATCCCCACACACTAGTAATACCAAGCCAATTAACCTACAAACCTGTACGTCTTTCGAGTGCGGTGGGGAAACTGGAGTTCCCAACCAGGCGCAGGGAGAACGTACTAACTCCGTACATACAAGCACCCGCAGTCAGGATGGAACCCAGGTCTCTGGGGCTGTGAGGCAGCAGCTCTACCCGCTGCGCCACCCAGCCTGATCTCACAGGCCTTTTGTCTTCTTCGCCTCTCTGGCCTTCGCCTATCAAACTGCTCCTCACATGTATCCACCTATCACTCCCCATGACTTTGTCCCACGCAAACCTCTCTTCCCGCTTTCTCCTCACAATTACAACCAGTAGTCTGAAGAAAGGTCCTGATCCACAGAGTTACTCCTGCACTTTGTGCATCTTTTTTTTAAATACACATTTCAATTGTTTAGAGCAGCACATAGTGATATCAAACTGCATACAAAAAGCAATCTTGTTTGTGATTGCAAATACATTGTTATTGTCATTGCAAATACATACAACTAAATTTCTGGGGGCCAATTCTACAATCCACCCTCTGAAGAGGACAGGGCAGGAGGGAGATGGTGAAACTGCATTTCTGCTCTCGAGTTTAGTGCAGCACATCAGAGACCATGTTGACCTTCGATTAACTGTTCACACTTGTTAGGGAGAGTTCTAGGACTTTAACCCAACAGGGCTGAAGGAAATGGGATGTTTTCTTTTTGTTAAATATTTTTATTAGACGCAAGTACATATTAATAGAATATACTTCTCACATACATTTGTAATATTATTAATATTAACAATGTCTTATATATTTCTATACTGTTTTTTACAGGTAAGAAAAGATAGAGAAAAATAAAGTAAGAGTAGGAAATCAAACAAAGAAATGAATGGAGTATTAAAAAAGTTATCCATCATTGGAGATATATCCATGATTTGTTATACGTGATTCTTCATCTATTCCATTATTCAGGCTTCAGTCGGGCTCTCGTACCGAGCCATTTTGACCCTTTAGATATTCAATAAATGGAGACCATATTCCTCTGAAAAGATCCAACTTGTCCAATAGGACAAGCCTTAATCTTTCCAGATGAAGTGTCTCCGACATTGCTGTTACCCACATTTTGAGTGTGGGGGATGTAGGACCTTTCCAGAATTTCAATATTATTTTTTTCCCAATTATTAAACTGTAATCAATAAAAATTCTTTGATTTGTTGTTATTAATTGATCTGTTTCTAATATTCCCAGTATTATTAACTTTGAGTCAGGGAGGAAATGGGATGTTTTCTAATCGAAGATAGACACAAAATGCTGGAGTAACTCAGCGGGACGGGCAGCAACTCTGGAGAGAACGAATGGGTGACGTTTCGGGTCGAGACCCTTCTTTACACTAGTGAATGGGCAATCGGTGGTCAGCGCAGACTCAGTGGGCTGAAGGGCCTGTTTCTGTGCTGTTCCTCTAAAATCGCTAACGAGCCCTGGGTTTGATCCTGACTATGGGTGCTGTCTGTATGGAGTTTGTACGTTCTCACCGAGACCTGTGTGGGTTTTCTCCGGGAGATCTGGTTTCCTCCCACACTCCAAAGGCGGACAGGTTTGTAGACTAATTGGCTTGGATAGATTCAAGAGAGTATTATTGCCATGTGTCCCAGATAGGACAATGAAATTCTTGCTTGCTGCAGCACCACTGAATATGTAAACATAATACAGAACAAGAAATAAAAGTTCAGTGTGTCTATATACCATAGACCATATATATATTTACAATAAATAAACAGATAAAGTGCAATAGTAATAATAGACTGTTATTGTTCAGAGCTTGTATGATGATGTGTTTAATAGCCTGATGGCTGTGGGGAAGAAGATCTGGATGTTCCAGATTTCAAGCTCCTGTACCTTCTTCCCCACAGTGTGCGTTGAATAGAGTCAGTGTGCAGGGATCGCTGGTCGGTGGGAACCTGGCGGGCTGAAGGGCCTGCCTCCGCTCTGTATCTGGAAAGTAAAGGAAGCCAAGCTAAACCGCGCAAGGCAGTCTCACCTCTGGTAGTAAGCCAACTCCTCCTGGACCAGGAACAGGTTTGCCTTCAGCTCGTTACGCTCGTGCAGAATCTGCCGCATCTCTTGTTTGGTGAAGCAGGGCCGGTTTGGATCCTTCACGTCGATGATGATTTTGTTGGCCATGTTGATATTTGGGGCGCTCGCCGCTTTGCCCATCTTCAAAGTGAAAAACAGGGGAAGGGCTCAAAGTCCGCGGTCACGCCAGGTTACAAGCGCGGCGAGGTACTGGTACAATAAGCAGCGTCGCAGGCAACACACACGGGGCATACAGAGCAGGTAGATACAAAATGCTTGAGTAACCCAGAGGGACATGCAGCGTCTCTGGAGAGGAGCAATGGGTTGACTTTTTGGATTGAGACCCTCCTTCGATCTGAGAGTCAGGGGAGAGGGAGACAGATATATGGAAGGGCAAGACATCAAAGGGGACGAAGGTCAAGGAAAACGTAGAATAGATCTTTGTTAGCCGGGGAAGGTGACAACGAGGTGTACAAAGATAACATTTACTCGGCGGTCGGAGAACTGGGATGGGGGAGGGATGGAGAGAGTTGGAAAGCAAGGCAGGTCAATATTCATACGTTATGAATAAGTCATACGTCAATATTCTGAAGTTGGAGAGGTCAATATTCATACTGCTGGGTTGTAAGCTGCCCAAGTGAAATACAGGTGCTGTTCCTCCAAGAAATTATACATAGAAGATTAAACACAAAATGCAGAAGCGTCTCTTGAGAGAAGGAATGGGCAGCATTTTGGGAAGAGACCCGATGTTATCACCACAACCCTTCAAAAACATCATGTACCACTGTCCCACCACAAATGACAAGGAAGGACTCAAAGTGCTGGAGCAACTCAGTGGGTCTGGGGAACGTGGACAGGTGGCCCGTCAGGTTGGGACCCTTCTTCAGATTTGAAAGATGGGATAGGTGCGAGGTCACGACCAGAAATGTCACCTGTCCATGTCCTCCAGGGATGCTGCCTGACCCGTTCTTAAATGATTAGACCAGAATTAGGCCATTCGGCCCATCAAGTCTACTCCGCCATTCACCCTACTAATCAAGAATCTATCGATCTCAGCCTTAAAAATAAGTACATTGGCTTGGCCTCCACAGCAATGAATTTCACAGATTCACCACCCTGACGAAAGAAATTCCTCCTTATCTCCTCCAAAAGGAACATCCTTTTATTCTGAGGCCGTGGCCTCTGGTCCTGGACTCTCCCACTAGTGGAAACATCCTCTCCACATCCACTCTATCCAGGCCTTTCACTAACCCATTGAATTAGTCCTGCACTTTGCGGGGTTTTTTTGTAAGCCAGCATTTGCAGTTCCTTGTGTCCACATGTGGCATGTACTTCCATGCTGATCTGGACATGGCCACGCAAGTATAGAAACATAGAAAATAAGTGCAGTAGACCATTCAGCCCTTCGAGCCAACACCGCCATTCAATATGATCATGGCTGAACATCCAAAATCAGTAGCCCGTTCCTGCTCTCCCCCCGCCCCCCCCATATCGTTTGATTCCATTAGCCCTAAGAGCTAAATAGGCAATAGACAATAGGTGCAGGAGTAGGCCATTCGGCCCTTCGAGCCAGCACCGTCATTCAATCTGATCATGGCTGATCATCCACAATCAGTAATCTGACACTGTCTTAAACATCCAGTGAATTGGCAGAGAATTCCACAGATTCACAGCTCTCTGGGCGAACATGGGTGCCTTCTGGGAACTTAACAGATCTCATGAACTTGGCACAAATCCATTTCCTTGCAATGCTTCTATTATAGTCACCTTCATTAGTCATTGGAGCAGAATTAGGCTGACAATATAATAGACACCACACTTCAAAGTAATGGGAGATGGCAGCAGAGGAACCGTCTTTTGTCTGCCTCCTTCCATAAGTTAAGAATCCCCTCTCCCTCCCCTCCACATTTAGAAGCCTCAGAAACTTTGATATGCCAGAAGGAGAGGGCAGGAATATTTTAGCCCACTTCCCTGCTATTAATTTACCAAGTGGCCTTTCCTACAGATGAACCCGTAATATGGTATGCAGAGAGTTAACGGATTAAAGATAAATCAAGATAGACACAAAAAGCCGGGGTAACTCAGGAGGTCAGACAGCATTCCGTGAGAAAAGGAACAGGTGACATTTTGGGTCCAGACCCTACTTCATTCAGACTGACCCCAAGATCATAGGTGACCGGAGTAGAATCAGGCCATTCGGCCCATCGTGTCTGCTCCGCCATTCAATCATGGCTGATCTTTCTTTCCCTCTCAACCCCATTCTCCTGCCTTCTCCCCATAACCTATGGCACCTGTTCTATCTAAGAAGTGTACTGAGGTACCGTGAGAAGCTTTGATGTTGGGTGCTGCACAGTCAGTGGAGAGAGTACACGATTAAAATCGAGCCGTCCACAGTGTACAGATACAGGATAAAGGGAATAGCGTTTAGTGCACGAGAAAGCCCAGTCCGAGGGTCTCCAATGAGGTCGACGGTAGGTCAGGACCGCTCTCTAGTTGGTGGTCGGATGGTTCAGTTGCCTGATGGCAGCTGAAGAGAAACTGTCCCTGAATCTTAGTTCAGTTTAGAGATACAGAGTGGAAACAGGCCCTTCGGCCCACCGATTCCACGCCGACCAGCGAAGCCTGTACACTATCGCTATGCCACACACTTTAGCACAAGATAAAGCCAGCAAAGTCTGATCAAAGATAGTCCAAGGGTCTCCAGTGAGGAAGATAGTAGTTCAGGACTGTTCTCTGGTTGCGGTAGGATGATTCATTTGCCTGATAACAGCTGGGAAGAAACTGTCCCTGAATCTGAAGGTGTGCGTTTTCACACTTCTGTACCTTTTGCCCGATGGGAGAGGGGAGAAGAGGGAGTGGCCGGGGTGTGACTGGTCCTTGATGATGCTGCTGGCCTTGCCGAGGCAGCGTGAGGTGTAGATGGAGTCAATGGAAGGGAGGTTGGTTTGTGTGATGGTCTGGGCTGCGTCCACAATTCTCTGTCATTTCTTGCGGACAGGAGAGGGTTTAGAGGGATGTGAACCAAACGCAGGCAGGTGGGATTAATTGGTTTTCAGAAAGTGTCCCTGGAGTGCAGGACAGAACTAATGTGAACGGGTGATCGCTAGTCGGCATGGACTCAGTGGACCAAAGGGCCTGTTAACAGCTGGGAACAAACTGTCCCTGAATCTGGAGGCATGCGTTTTCACACTTCTGTACCTTTTTGCTCGATGGGAGAGGGGAGAAAAGGGAATGGCCGGGGTGCGAATGGTCCTTGATTTCCGCGCCTCTCGCCCACAATAACACGCGGAGGTTGAGGGAAGCACGACCAAAAGGAAGTGAAATACCTTTTTGTCGTTGCGGTTGTCCTTCTTGACCTGGGCCAGGTGGGACTGCAGCCGGTCTAATTCCTTGTCCTTCTCCTGCACCGTCACCTCCAGCTCAGCCTTCTTCTCCAGCACAGTCTTCAGCTGGCTTTGAACGATGTTGGTTTTGTGCCGGAGGTCGTTGTTGACCTTCAGAACCCGATCGAGCTGCTCCTGTAGCTGAAAGAAAAACAAGGGCGTGCAGGTCAGGTACACACGTCGCCACTTGCTTTACCCGCGGCGAAGCTTCAAGAGAGTTAATGGATCAAAAAAATAAGAAGAAAGAAAGACACCCGTTGTTGGAGTAACTCAGCGGGACAGGCAGCATCTTTATCATTAATGTTTTATTATTATTAATGTTTAGTGTTTTCTGAGTAATTCGTAACTGTCACTGTATGTCATGTTGTTACTTGTGGGCGGAGCACCAAGGCAGATTCCTTGTATGTGAATACTTGGCCAATAAACGTACTTACTTACTTATACCCTCACTTTCAAATCCTTTGTGGCCTAAAGACTGGCCCATGGCTGGAGGATGTGAACCAGCGGTTTAAACCCACTGTTTATTTCTGTGGCGGAACAACAAAAGGGGAGGGGGAGGGGAGGGGGCGTCATTCCTCCACACAGATCAGTGAAGCCAAGAACAAAACTGCATGAACCAGCTTCACAACACTAGAAGTACGGAGGCCAAAAGAAAGACACAAAGTGCTGGAGTAACTCAGCTGGTCAGGCAACATCCCTGGAGAACGTCGATAGGTGACATTTCAGGTCAGGTCTCTAGATGGTCTCGACACGAAATGCCACCTATCTGTGTTCCTCAGGGATGCTGCCTGATCTGCTGAGTCACTCCAGGACTTTGCCCCGTTTTGTTTTTTTTCCCCAAACCAGAATCTGCAGTTCCTTTTTTCTGCAAGAATAGAGGAGGGCAATTCACTGGATGTTTTCAAGAGAGAGTTAGATTTAGCTCTTAGGACTAAAGGAATCAAGGAATATAGGGAGAAAGCAGGAACAGGGGTACTGATGCAGGATGATCATCCATGATCATATATTGAATGGCGGTGCTGGCTGGAAGGACCAAATGGCCTCCTCCTGCACCCATTTTCTAAGTATCCATATCGTATAACACTGTGGTAAGAGTTCTTTCCAGAACCAGCATTTTAATGTCAGAGTCACCCCGTAAAATAGTGCTAGCCTACACTAGGGGAAATTTACAATTTTTATTGAAGCCTATCAACCTTCAGGCTTGTACATCTTTGAATTGTGGGAAGCAACAGGAGCACCCAGAGAAAATCCACGCAGTCACAAACTCCGTACAGACAGCACCCGTAGCCAGACAATTGATGGGGTTAGTCTAGAATTGATGGGATTAGTTTATTTAACAAGCAGAGAACTGCCTGAGAACGGATCTGCTAAACACAGTGACAAAGAACAGCTTGTGATCTCCAAGTTACAACTGATAAGAACCTAGACAGTGTTAAAGAAGGAACTGCAGATGCTGGAGAATCAAGGGTACACAAAAGGCTGGAGAAACTCAGTGGGTGCAGCAGCATCTAAGGAGCGAAGGAGATAGGCGATGTTTCGGGTCGAGACCCTTCTTCAGACTGGTCAGGGATCAGGGAAACGAGAGATATAGACGGTGATTGGAGAGATAAAGAACAATGAATGAAAGATATGCAAAAAAGTATTGATGATAAAGGGAACAAGCCATTGTAAGCTGTTTGTAGTGTGAAAATGAGAAGCTAGTGCGACTAGGGTGGGGGAGAGATAGAGAGAGAGGGAATGCCAGGGCCCGAGGGCTGAGGGAGAGGTGGGAAGAGGAGGAGACAGCAAGGGTTAACAGAATTGAGAAAATTCAATGTTCAAGCCCAGAGGATGCAGACTCCCCAAACGGAATATGAGGTGCTGTTCCTCCAACTTGCGGTGTTGCTCACTCTGGCCGTGGAGGAGGCCCAGGACAGAGAGGTCGGATACGGAATGGGAGGGGGAGTTGAAGTGCTGAGCCACCGGGAGGTCGGCTTGGTTATTGCGGACCGAGCGGAGCAACTCGGTAAAAGACGCCCTTTGGTCTGCCCGAGCATTGTTCACCACCCAGCAGAGCGAGATGTCCGTCAGGGAATGTTGCCGACTGGCCCGCTGCAGACTGCAGGAGTACGTGCTGAGGGACGCACTGAAGCTCGGTGCAGCCAACGCCAAGGCTCGGTGGGGGAGGGCCACAGTCTAAGGCCCTTCTGCTGCTGGACATGGGGGGGTACAGTATTGTGGAGACGCCCCTCAATATAAGGGAAGGTATCCCACGCCATTGTGGCATGAGTGGGGGACTGATTTGTGGAAACTTGGGAAAAAGAAAATGTCTAAACTGTATTGATCTATTGTACAGCCTCCGAAAATGTCGGATGGATTTTCCGCAAGGTTAATGTATTGTATATATTTATCATTCGAATAAAGTATATTTTGAAATTTAAAAAAAAAAAAAAAAAGGACCGTGCGGAGGTGTTCGGCGAAACGATCGCCAAGCCTCCGCTTGGTCTCACCGATATAGATCATCTGGCATCTGGAGCAGCGGATGCAGTAGATGAGGTTGGAGGAGGTGCAGGTGAACCCCTGTCAGACTTGGAAGGACTGCTTGGGTCCCTGAAAGGAGTGGAGGGGGGAGGTGAAGGGACAAGTGTAGCATTTCTTGCGGTTGCAAGGGAAAGTGCCCGGGGAAAGGGGTAGAGTGGGAGGGAAGGGAAGAATTGACAAGGGAGTTGCGGAGGGAGCGGTCTTTGCGGAAGGCAGACGGGGGGGGGGAGAGATAGGAAGATGTGGCGAGTGGAGGGGTCACGTTGGAGGTGGCAAAACTGGCGGAGGACTATGTGTGGTATTTGCCGGCTGATGGGGTGAAAGGTGAGGACCAGGGGGACTCTGCCCTGTTTGCGAGTGGGGGAATGGGGAGAGAGGGCAGTGTTGCGGGGTATGGAGGAGACCCTGGTGCGAGCCTCATCAATAGTGGGGGAGGGGAATCCTCATTCTCTGAAGAATGTGGCCATTTGTGATGACCTGGTGTGGAACACCTCATCCTGGGAGCAGATGTGGCGTAGATGGAGGAATTGGGAATAGGGGATGGAGTCCTTACAGGAAGCAGGGTGGGAGGAAGAACCTAGACAGTACTGTACTGTCTGAAGAAGGGTCTCGACCCGAAACGTCGCCTATCTCCTTCGCTCCTTAGATGCTGCTGCACCCGCTGAGTTTCTCCAGCTTTTTGTGTAACCCTGTGAAAAATAATCCCTTTCAATTCTACAATGGTGCGACATGCATCCTCTATAGATAAGGACACCTGTTTTCCAGCAGTTCGTGTTCTGTGTGATTGTTGTTAGTTGAATGTTCATTGTCTTTTAGTTATTTCAATTTAGTTTACTTTAGAGATACAGTGCGGAAACAAGCCCAGTGGCCCAACGATTCCACACCGACCAGCGATCCCCGCACATTAACGCCACGCTACACACACTAGGGATATTTTACATTTTTAATGTACCAAGTCAATTAACCTACAGACCTGCACGTCTTCGGAGTGTGGGAGGTAACCCACGGGGGTCATGGGGAGAACGTACAAACTCAGTACAGACAGCGCCCGTAGTCAGGATCGAATCTGGGCCTCTAGCGTTGGAGGGCAGTAGCTCCACCGCTGCGCCAACGTGCCGCCCTTTATGTTCAGTCTTTTAGTTGTAATTTCATTGTTTCTTTGTTTTATTGATTATGATATGGTCAGATTTTAGTGAAGCTCTGCAGATATTTTAATGCTTTGTTCTCAAGACAAGTCAAGAGTCAAGTCAAGAGAGTTTGTCATGTGTCCCAGATAGGACAATGAAATTCTTGCTTGCTGCAGCACAAAATAATATTGTAGGCATAAATACAGAACAGATCAGTGTGTCCATATACCATAGAATATATATACACACACACACACATAAATAAACAGATATGTTATAGTTCAGAGTTTGTTTGAAGTTGTGTTTAATGGCCTGATGGCTGTGGGGAAGTAGCTATTCCTGAACCTGGATGTTGCAGTTTTCAGGCTTCTACCTGAAGGCAATGGAGGCTGTACCTTCTACCTGAAGGCAATGGAGAGATGAGTGTGTGGCCAGGATGGTGTGGGTCCTTGATGATGTTGACAGCCTTTTTGAAGCAGCGATTGCGATAGATCCCCTCGATGGTCGGGAGGTCAGAGCCGACGATGGACTGGGCAGTGTTTACAACTTTTTGTGGTCTTTTCCTCTCCAGGGTGCTCACGTTGCCGAACCAAGCCACGATGCAACCGGTCAGCAGGCTCTCTACTGTGCACCTGTAGAAGTTCAAGAGTCCTCCTCGACATACCGACTCTCCATAATCTTCTCAGGAAGTAGAGGCGCTGATGTTCTTTCTTTATAATTACATCAGTGTTCTGAGACCAGGAGAGATTTTCGGAAATCTGCATGCCCAGGAATTTGAGGTTCTTGACCCTTTCCACCATCGTCCCGTTGATATAAACGGGACTGTGGGTCCCCATCCTACCCCTTCCAAAGTCCACAATCAGTTCCTTGGTTTTGCTGGTGTTGAGAGCCATTTGGTCAGTCGGTTGATCTCACTTCTATACTCTGACTCGTCCTGAGGGGAACGTACAAACCCGTACAGACAACACCTCGTCTGATGCCATATATCTACTATGCCCAAATGAAAAGTTTTAAACGCGACTACTGGACTCTGCAAATCATTGAGAACTTGGTGATCCTACACATCTATCAAGCTCCACTTGAAAAATACCCAAATGACTTGGCCTTCACAGCCGTCTGTGGCAATGAACATTGCAAGTAAGAATTTCATTGTTCATCTGGGACATATGACAATAAAACACTCTCGACTCAGATTCACCACCTTCAGGCCAAATAAATCCCTCCTCATCTCCATTTGTATGAAGAAGGGTCCCGATTCAAAACATCACCCATACCTTTCCTCCAGAGATGCTGCCTGACCCGCTGAGTTACTCCAGCACTTTGTTTCTATCTTCCTTTTATTCTGAGGACATGCCCTCTGGTCCTAGACTCTCCCACTACTGGAAACATCCTCTCCACATCCACTCTAAACAGGGCCTTTCATTATCCAGTAGGTTTCAATGATAATCCCCACATTCTACGAAACTCCATTGTCTAGCATCGAAGCCTTCGTCATCAAGAACCAACCAAGATGTTGGTCATGTTGTTCGGATGGAAGGCGAGCGTCTACCAAAGCAAACCTTCTACTGACAGCTTAAAGAAGGCAAACGTAAAAGAGGCGGACAAAAGAAGAGATTCAAGGAAGCCTTAAAAGCCAGCAAGAAGGAATGTGAGATCGACATCGACGATTGGGAAACCAATGCCAAGGACAGGAAGCTCTGGCGAAACATCATCCAAGAAGGAACAGCGTCCTTCGAAGCCAACAGATGCGCAGAATTAGAAGAAAAGAGAAGAAAACTGAAAGAGAAGCAGCAACAGTCAAAGCCCGCTCTGCCATCTGGAATTACCTGTCCTGAATGCCGAAGAACTTTCAAAGCCAGGATTGGGCTCTTAAGCCACCTGAGTGTCCAGAAAAACAACGGAATGTAGACCATCATCCTCGATGTGGACCATCAATGGCAATATGCATTTCACTACACCAATTGGTGTATGTGACTAATAAAGAACTTTTGACCTTGAGGGATGGCCACCACAACAGGGCCAGATGTGGGTGGCTCGATTGCAATCATGTATTGTCTTTCTGCAAAATGGTTAGCGTGCAATCAAAGCTTTTCACTGTACCTCATGACAAACTAAAACTAAAACTAGTTTAGGGGTGATCTTATAGAGGTGTATAAAATCATCCGAGGAGTAGATCAGGTAAACTCAGAGCCTTGCCCAGAGTAGGGGAATCGAGAACAAGAGGACGTAGGATTAAGGCGGGGGGGGGGGGGGGGGGGGGGGAGATTAAATAGGAATCCAAGGGGTAACTTTCTTCACAGAGAATGTGGTGGTTGAGGCTGGGACTATCCCAACTATTGCAACGTTTCAAACAATTAGACAGGTACGTACTACATCATAAAACAGAACAAATGACAGCAACATTCTTTCAGCAAACTAGCAACCACTTATTCCTTAAACATGCAGATACAGTTGGGGGAATATGGGCCAAATGCAGGCAAGTGGGACTAGTGTGGGTCGGTGTGGGCAAGTTGGGCCGAAGGGCCTGCTTCCACGCTGGGTGACTATGAAACTAAAGCAAAACAGCGGTTTATGATGTAGTAATCTTGATCTGTCTAAACAGTCGCTTTAGTGAAAGAATCGCTCATTCTGAGTGACTTCATGAAACCAAGGATATAAATAATCCTAGTGTTGCATTAGATTTGTAGTTTGGGGATGTTGACTCCATATAGCAACATTAAATCAAAATTATAGGCTCCTTACTCTGCCTGGAGACACAGTGTCCTCACAGTCTTGTTTACTACGTGCAAATCACCAACTCTGTACAAAATATATTTGTCGAGCTGAGGAGGTGAGGGGAGGGGGGGGGGGGGGGGGGGGGGGGGGGAAGGGTTGGTCAAGAAATAATAAGAAGTCTTTACGAGAGTAATAAAAGAGGAGCAGGCCAAGGAGAAGTTTGAAAGGAATTAGTAGACGTTAGAAGTTTTGCTGTCAGGAGTTAGGTGAAGAAGGCAGGAGAATGGGGTTGAGAGGGAGAGATAGATCAGCCATGATCGAATGGCGGAGTAGACTTAGAAACATAGAAAATAGGTGCAGGAGGGGGCCATTCAGCCCTTCGAGCTGGCACCGTCATGCATTGTGATCATGGCTGATCGTCCCCTATCAATAACCCGTGCCGGCCTTCTCCCCATATCCCTTGATTCCACTAGCCCCTAGAGCTCTACCTAACTCTCTCTTAAATCCATCCAGTGATTTGGCCTCCACTACCCTCTGTGGCAGGGAATTCCATAAATTCACAACTCTCTGGGTGAAACAGTTTTTTCTCACCTCAGTCTTAAATGACCTCCCCTTGACCACTTGATGGGCCAAATGGCCTAATTCTGCTCCCATCACATATGAACTTTTGGGCAGCACGGTGGTGCAGTGGTAGAGTTGCTGCCTCACAGCGCCAGAGACCCGGGTTCGATCCCGACTACGGGTGCTGTCTGTACAGAGTTTGCACGCTCTCCCCGTGACCTGCGTGGATTTTCCCCCGGTCGCTCCGGTTTCCTCCCACACTCCAAAGACGAGCAGGTTTGTAGGTTAATTGGCTTCTGTGAATTGTCCCTAGTGTGCAGGATTGAACTATTGTACGATGTTTGCTGGTTTCCGTGGACTTGGTAAATCAAAAAGGGTCTGTTTCCCTGCTGTATCTCTCAACTAAACGTCAGGGAAACAAACAAAACTGTCAGAGACTTGGAACTGAGGAGGAACAGAGAACTGCTTCTGTTGACTCGCTTTCCAGCCTAATTAATGGGGTGGTAATTCCATTCATTATCTGTCACAACTTTGATTAGTTTATAATGCTGGGCCTTGTCAGACTGTATCAAAATCTCGTAACTTTGTTAGTCTGTGGTTACATAGTTCTGCTTATTGAGTTAGCAGTCATTTTGTCTGAAGACGGGTCCCCAAAGCATCATCTTTCCATTCCCTCCAGAAATCTATTTGTCTATTGTTTAAGAAGGAACTGCAGATGCTGGAAAATCGAAGGTAGACAAAATTGCTGGAGAAACTCAGCGGGTGCAGCAGCATCTATGGAGCGAAGGAAATAGGCAACGTTTCGGGCCGAAATGTTACCCAATTCCTTCAAACCCTTGGGTTTCGGCCCGGAACATTGCCCATTTCCTTCGCTCCAAAGATGCTGCTGCACCCGCTGAGTTTCTCCTGCACTTTTGTCTACTATCTATTTGTCTATTGCTGGCCTGATTTGTTCTGGCCATTTCCTACCTCCAGTTCCCCCATCCCCATCCCCATGCCCACCACACCCCCACCAACCCTTCTGTACTTTCAGTCTGAAGAAGGATCCCGATCTGAAACGTCAGCCAGCCTTTTTCTCTGGAGATGCAGAGTTCCTCTTACACATTGTGTCTCCGTCCTAAGATGCTGCCTGACCTGCCGAGTTCCTCCAACACGTTGCGTTTTTAACAGAGGTGACTGCATTTTGGGATGTGATTGCTGTCAGTAAGGCAGCTTTTAAGCTCTGCAGAGATGACACTTGACACACGGGAAGCTGGAGAAAAGACGGACCAAAGAATTTTGCGTCTCTTTACTATTAGAGAATTACAAAAGACATAAGATAATGGCGGCACAGTGGCTCAGCGGTAGAGTCGCTGCCTCACAGCGCCAGAGACCCAGGTTCAATCCTGACTATGGGTGCTGTCGGTAAGGAGTTTGTACGTTCTCCCCGTGACCTGCGTGGGTTTTCTCCGGGAGCTCAGGTTTCCTCCCACACTCCAAAGTCGTACAGGTTTGCAGGTTAATCAGCTTGGTATAACTGTAAATTGTCCCTAATGTGCATGGCATAGCATCAGTGTGTGGGGATGATCGCTGGTCGGTGGGCCGAAGGGCCTGTTCCCACGCTGTATCACTAAAGACTATGTTTTGGGACGTGATTGCTGTCAGCAAGGCCATTAGTCTTTAAGCTCTCGGTCGGTCACGGTGGCGCAGGGGTAGAGTTGCTGCCTTACAACGAATGCAGCGCCGGACACCCGGGTTCATGTCTGTACGGAGTTTGTACGTTCTCCCCGTGACCAGCGTGGGTTTTTTCCGAGATCTTCAGTTTCCTCCCACACTCCAAAGACATACAAGTTTGCAGGTTAATTGTCTTGGTATAAATGTCAATTGTCCCTAGTGGGTGTAGGATGGTGTTAATGTGTGGGGATCGCTGGTCAGCGTGGACCCAGTAGGCCAAAAGGCCTGTTTCCACGCTGTATCTCTAATCTCTTAAACTAAACTAAACTTTGTAGAATGCAGACTTCACAGGGGAAGCTGGAGAATGGATGGACCAAAGCATTTTGCAACTCTTTAAAATCAGTGAATTGCAAAAGACAAAATAAAAATAGTATCGACTGACAGCAAAAGCTTACCGCATCAACATCCTCGTTTTTGCAGTAGATCTCGTGATCTTTCGCTCGAATTTCATCCCTTTGAAGATCCACCACTTCTTTTAGTTTCAGCATGACTTCCCGTTCCTTCTTAGAGAGATTAGCTGGTAAAGAAAAATCAATGTAAGAGACTAGCTGGTAAAGAAATATCAAGCATCTGCAGTTCCTTCTTAAACATCAATGAATGTAGTCAGTTCTATCTGCCCCACATTAAGCCCCAGCAGGACTTGTTAAATCCCCAACAATGGATGTGGTGCACAAAAACTTCCAAAACACATTTTAGAAGATGCCCCATTATGAGCTGGTAATGGAGACTAACAGCCATGTTGACAAGAAAAATGAAAGATGTTTCTATGTTTCTATGAGACACAAAATACTGGAGTAACAGCAGGTTGGGCAGCATCGCTTGGAGGCAAGGAATCGGTGATGTTTCGGGTTGGAACCCTTCTTCAGACTTGAAGAACAAAAGCAGGGACTTGGGTGGTACCGTGGGGCGCCATTGTAGAGCCACTGCCTCACTGCACCAGAGACCTGGTTTTGAACCCGACCTCGGGTGCTGACCATGTGGAGTTTCCACGTTCTCACCGTGACCGCGTGGGTTTCCTCCGGGTGCTCCGGTCGCCACCCACCCAACACACTCTGTGTGGGTTTGGAGGTTATTTAGTCTCTGTAAATTGCCCCTCGTGTGCAGGGAGCGGATGCAAAAGTGAGATCATGTAGAGCCAGTGTGAATGGGTGATCGCTGGTTGGCATAGACAGCCACGTTTATCTCCAAAACAGAAACTAAACAGCCATTGTCACGCATCTAATAATGCTAATGGAGGGAGAGATTTGAACATATTTTGGATCATAAGATCATAAGTGATAGGAGCAGAATTAGGCCATCTGATCCATCTCTCCCTCCCAACCCCATTCTCCTGCCTTCTCCCGCATTCTCCCCATAACCCCCGGCACCCGTACTAATTAAGAATCTATCTATCTCTGCCTTAAATGTATCCACTGACTTTGCCTCAACAGCGTTCTGTGGCAAAGAATTCCACAGATTCACCACCCTCAGCTAGCGTAAAGTTAGCCTGAATTTAGCGTGACAAGTAATCTAGTTTAGACACAGTCTGAAGAAGGGTCTCAACCTGAAACATCACCAATTCTTTCTATCCAGAGTTGCTGTCTGTCCCGCTGAGTTACTCCAGCATTTTGGAAACATAGAAAATAGGTGCAGGAGGAGTTGGCCATTTGGCCCTTCGAGCCAGCACCGCCATTCAATATGATCATGGCTGATCATCCAGAATCAGTACCCTGCTCCCGATTTCTCCCCATATCCCTTGATTCCGTTAGCCCCAAGGGCTAAATCTAACTCTCTTGAATACATCCAGTAAATTGGCCTCCACTGCATTCTGTGGCAGAGAATTCCACAGATTCACAACTCTGGATGAAAACGTTTTTCTTCAAAGGTAGACAAAAATGCTGGAGAAACTCAGCGGGACAGGCAGCAACTCTGGATAGAAGGAATGGGTGATGTTTCAGGTCGAGACCCTTCTTCAGACCGTGTCTAAACTAGATTACTTGCTACACTAAGTTCAGGCTAACTTTACGCTAATTGAGGGTGGTGAAACAGGTAACAGCGGGTGAGGCTGCATCTATTTTTTCTTCATAAGCTTTTCTTCATGTCAATTCTAAATGGCCTGCCCCTTATTCTTAAACTGGACCCCCTGGCTCGGGAACATTTTTCCTGCATCTAGCCTGCCCAATCACTTAAGGACGTTATATGTTTTGTGTCTATTTACAGTGTAGACCAGCATCTGCAGTTCCTTCCGACACAATCTCGTTTTACCTTCCTGGGACTGGATCTCAACGAGCTGGTTAACGAGCTGCTGGTTTTCTCCAGTGAGCTGCGATATTTGTGCCTGTAGTTCCTGGATGCGGGTGTGCCAAGAGTTTATCTTCTGATCCACATCCTGAAACACACACAGGGAACAAAGAAATGTGGAGGCTGCACTGGTGAAAAAATATTCCAAAGTTAAAGAGTACCTGCCCACAGCATCCGGTGTACGTGATGTGGCCTCCTGTACATCGTCGAGACCAAGCGTAGACTCGGCGACCGCTTTGCTGAACTGTTACGCCCGGTCCGCCAAGGCCTGCTGAATCTCCCGGTTGCCAACCGTTTTACCTCCCCTTCCCACACCAATCTTTCTGCCCTGGGCCTCCTCCATTGCCAGAGTGTGGCCACACGCAAACCTAGGGAACAGCACCTCATATTCTGCTTTGGTAGCTGACAACCAGCGGTATGAACAGCGAATTCTCTCATTTTAGGTCATCTCTCACAATCTCCCCCCACCTGTGCCCTTCCTGGACTCCCACCCATTTCTACCCTCTTCCCCTACCCGCTCCTTCCTCCAGCTTCACAATTTGTAACACTTCAATCCCACACCTTCTGTTTTTATCTCTGGCATTTGTTCCGACCAACTGCCTATCTAACTACCCCCCTTCTCCCTCGCCCACGCATTTTACCTGCTACACATTGTCCTCTCTTCCACCTTTCTCTTTTACCCACCCTCCTCCACGCCGTGCAGGAAGACAGCTATCATTTGTGGATGGAATCAGGAAATCATGAATCTCTCCAGATATGGCATAATCAAGATCGAGTCACACCCTGGTCTCTACCTCTTCTCTTCTTCTCCCATCAGGCAAGAGGCACAGAAGTGTGAAAACACACACCTCCAGATTTAGGGACAGTTTCTTCGCAGCTGTTACCAGACAACTGAGCCATCCTACCACAACCAGAGAGCAGTCCTGACCTACCATATACCTCACTGGCAGGGTCGCCAACTTTCTCACTCCCAAATAAGGGACAACAAGGCACAAATTCCCGACGGCAATTCGTTGACCGACTCGGCCGTGGCTGGGTGAATGATGAGTTGGCCCGTGTGCTGGACTCCACACAAAGCCCAGCCGGCGGGCCAGCTGAGGAGTTTTGGCCCGGGCCGTGTGATGTCGCGCGCAAAGTCCAGCACCCCATCCAACTCATGAACCGATGATCGGCCGTGAGAAGGAGGGGTGGTGGTGTCGGCGGTAAGCGAATGTCAGACAGCTGGCTGGGCTGCTGACCGACGGGGCCACGGACGAGGCGCTGCTGCACTCCATGGGCTGCACTAGGTCGGGACGGGTGAGGCGGGGGCGGAAGCGGCGCTCTGACCCGACAGTCCCCTCGACTCGAGTAGTAGCAGTCAAATACGGGACAAGGGCGATCCCTTATGAGACAAACCAATGTAGCCCAATATACTGGATGTCCCGGCTAATACAGGACAGTTAGCAACCCTGCTCACTGGAGACACTCGGACTATTTTTGATTGGACTACCTTGCACTAACTGTTACTGAAGTTACTCCCTTAATCATGCATCTGTACACTGTGAATGGCTCGATTGTAATCATGTATTGTCTTTCCACTGCCTGGTTAGCGCGCAACAAAAGCTTTTCACTGCACCTCGGTTCACATGACAATAAACTAAAGTCACACTCCCACTGATGCAAACAGAGTCAGTATGAAGGGCGGGGGTAGAAATGCCACAGGGAAATTCCAAAGGGGAGAAAATGCATATGCATTCACTTTCGTTTCTGTTCAAGACCTTGCAATCTGTTTTGCAGCATTTGTTAGACGCTCTTTATAATTGCCACGCAGATTGCCGATCTGGGACTCTGACAACAGAGCTCAACATAATAATAATAATAATAATAATAATTTATGGTCACACCAAATATTTTATGGTCACACCAAATATTTTATGGTCATACCAAATCTCATAGGTGCAATGAGATTTGGTATGCAGCTTCCATCCAATGTCATAACTTAAACTACTAATAAAATTTAGATACCCTGAGAAACATGATTAGTAAAAAAGAACAGTAAAACAGTTTAAAGTGCAAATAGGTCTGTGCCGGGTCGATGTGCTACGTGACCATCCGAGGGAGACAGTTCATGGGGGTGGGGGGCACTCAGCAGGGCTGGTTCAGAGCAGCTATAGTTCTGGGGATGAAGCTGTTCATGAGTCTGGAGATGAACATACATAGACTCGCGTATTGACACAAAATGCTGGAGTAACTCAGCGGGTGAGGCAGCATCTCTGTAGAGAAGGAATGGGCGACGTTTCGGGTCAAGACCCTTCTTCGGACATAGACTGGCTGCACCAGAAACATGTTTGTTTGAACCTGGCCTCAGATATTAACTGCCTTGTGCATAATTTATATTGTTCATTTATATTAATATAATAATGTATAATGTTTATGTGTTTGTGATTTTTTAGATCACAATTTAATGCAACACAAACGTTCCTACAGCTCAGTGCCCCAATTAACAGAGGACATTGACAAGTACAGCAACAGGCCCTTCGGCCCACAATGTTCATGCCGTACATGATGCCAAGATAAACTGATCCCTTCCGCCCAGTGCGTGATCCATATCACTCCATTCCCTCTCGACACCCCTACATATCTGCCTCCACCACCATCCCTGCCAGCGCTAAACTTGCCCCACACATCTCCTTTAAACCTTGCCCCTCGCACCTTAAAGCTATGCCCTCCGGCCTTTGACTTTTCTGCACAGTACTGCCTGACATGGAGTGCATCTTGGAGCCTGCACCTGACCTGACCCCCATAGTTTGAGGGACGTTTAGGAGGGGGGTGGTCTACGGCAGTGTCAAATAGCACCCAACAGCCTGCAAAGTCATTCTGGACAGTGCTTTAATTACTTGTATTGACGTGCGCTGCAGGTCCGACGTATCAGAGGCAGGTCTATGTACAAACAAAACCCAACACTAAGTGCTGGAGTAACTCGGCGGGTCAGGCAGCATCTCTGGAGAACATGGATGGGCGACGTTTCGGGTCGAGACCCTTCTTTCAGACATGGTGGCGGGGCGGGTGGGTGGGAGTAGGGCAGAAAGCTGGAAGATAGATGGGGGTAGGACAAAGCTGGCAAGTGATAGGTGGATACAGATTGAGGGGGGAGGGGGAGGATGGAGGGTGTGATCGACAGGCAGATAGTTTCAGACCAATCATGCTAAGGTTTGGGGGTGGGGGAAGAATGTAGAACAATTTGATGCCAGTCTGCTGTATCTCTAGTAAAGTTCAGTTTAGCAGTCTGGAGAAGGTTCCCGACTAGAAACGTGCCCGATCCATGTTCCCCAGTTCTCCAGAGATGCTGCCTGAGTCACTGAGTTAGTCCAGCATTTTGTGTCTTTTTTAAAAATAATTTAGTTTAGTGAAACAGCCTGGAAACAGGCCCTTCACACTAGTTCTGTGTTATTCCACGTCCTCCTCAACCACTCACAACACACTAGGAACAATTTACAGAGGGCCAATTAAACAATAAACCAGCAAGGGCAGCGCAGCGGTAGAGATGCTGCCTCACAGCGCCGGAGACCCGGGTTCGATCCCGGCTGCGGGTGCTGTCTGCACGGAGTTTGTACGTTCTCCCCATGACCTGCGCGGGATTTCTCCGAGATCTATGGTTCCTCCCACACTCCAAGGACGCACAGCTTTGTAGATAAATTGGCTTGGGTGTGTGTACGTGTCTGTGTGTGTGTGGACTCGGTGGGCCGAAGAACCTGTTTTTTTCACGCCATATTTTTAAAACTAAAAACTGAAAGTACTTGGGATGCGACAGGGAAACTGGATCACCCGGAGGAAACCCACACGGTCATAGGGAGACCTTCCGCCATGACCATAATGGGACCAGCACGCGGAGAGTGGCCTGGCTTGGGCACTGTCTTGCACGGGAAGCTCTTTCAGTTTGTGGGAACTTTGCACAAGGTCTCTGCAGATCAGCAAACATCACGGGTCTAAACTGCAACGCCTGTTACCCAACCCAGAAACGTGAACACTTGTACAGACACGAAAATGTTATCCTGCGAGTTAGTCATCACAGCACGCCTCGAATGGATTAGTGGGATCTGAACGCTGGATTCGTTTGGTTGAGAAAGAGGCCCTTCGTCCCACACCGACACCCACACAATAACACTACCCTACACACACTGGGGACATTTTACATTTATATCAACGCTAATTAACCTACAAACCTGTACATCTTGAGAGTGTGGGAGGAGACCGAGGATCTCAAGAAAACCGATGCAGGTCACTGGGAGAACGCACAAACTCCACAGGGATTAGCACCCGTGGTCAGGATCAAACCCGGGTGTCTGGCGCTGCAAGGCAGCAGTTCTACCGCTGCGCCACTGTGCTGCCCAATTGCTGGGATTAGTCGCTGGAACAAGTTCCATGAACCACAAACAATCACTTTCTGAAGCGTGTTTAGTGCCAACTAGACCTCCTTGGCCCTTGCGGTTGGCAACGGGCGAGGCAAGCGGTGGACAGAAAGCCAAGGGAAGGGCGTGACAAAGGAAACTAAGTTGACCTGGAGAACGGTCAAACCGCAAGTGGAAACGTCTTTCAAATGGACGTCTTTCAAATAGACGTGCGCCAAAAGATTGCGAGTGAGTGGAACACTTAAAATAACTACTGCAGGCTCTTAAAATAAACATTGACTTGCCCAACCATGAACGTTACAAAAGGCCAGAGGTCAACTAAACGAGGCTTACACTGCTCTGTTGAATGCATCAGAGCGCTGCACTTGCTACGGTTATATTGACACGTACAGGACTGCACATTGATAATAGTTTCTAGCCATGTTTGTGCCTAAACTGTCGATTCCCCTACACTGGGTAAAGGACTCTGTGCATCTACCCCATCTGATGGACACACCGCCATAAGATCACCCGTCCTCCTGTACTCCAAGGAATAAAGTCCCAGCCTGCCCAACTTATCCTTGTAGCCCAGGCTCTCGAGTCCCGCGAACATGGTCACATCAAGATCCCGACACTTACAACAACTGGGACTTGAAAATGGCATCAAACTGGCGACTCTGTACACTGGCTCAATGTACAACTGCTGTACACTTCCACTGTATCTGAGATGCTTCTCTTATGTGTTTCTTCACGCTCCCTCTTCTTTCCCCTCTCCTTTCCCCTCGGTCACTCCACCCTCCATAACCCCTCTCCCCTCCCTACCCCCTCCATCTCCCTACTCCCCCCCCACTCTCACGTCGCCCAATTTCCTCTCTCTCTCTCTCTCTCTTCTCTCTCTCTCTCTCTCTCTCTCTCTCTCTCTCTCTCTCTCTCTCTCTCTCTCTCTCTCTCTCTCTCTCTCTCTCTCATCTCTCTCTCTCTCTCTCTCTCTCTCTCTCTCTCTCTCTCTCTCTCTCTCTCTCTTCAGACGGCAGAGGTTTAAGATTCACAAGTCCACCTTTTATTTATTTTTCCAAACTAAACTTAATTCATTGTAGAAAAATATGCACAAATCAAACAATGCAAAAACTTGTCACACATTCTCCATGTCGGGATACTAAATAGTGTCAGATTCAGTCTTAAAACAAAACACCCTTGCCTCTCATGTGCCTCCCCCCCCCCCGTGTTTGAGGGGTGACCCCAACGGATGCTGCCCCTCAATGCCTGGAAGGTGCCAAGACTGTGGTCGTCCGAATTGTATTGTAACTGCATTGCATTGAATGCATGTATAGAATGCAGTGCAGTGTGGGCTCGAAACTAAACTACAGTATACTACACTTGTGTGGCAATGCGAGTCCTTAAAACGGCTGCATCATCAGTCATGGGTTCCCGTCCCACAAACATCCCATCCCACTCATCTGTGGACTGTGATGACCCGAGAGAACTCAGGTCGCAAGCTTTGCGTCTTCCTCTTTCCTTGCGTTTGCTACCACGGGTGTTTTGTGGTTGGTTATGGCTGACGGCCAAGAGTTCAGAGTCCAAGCTGAATCAACAGCATTAGCCGGCCTCGAGCCGGCGTGTGTGCAGTCTGTTGTTTAATCCTGACTCCAGCATCTGCAGTCTCTTGTGTCTAGGTGGGACCGGGGATTCCGTAGCCATAGACAGAAGAGACTGCAGATGCTGGAGTCAGCAGCAAAAAAACACTCTGCTGGTTCGAGCAGCAGCATCTGTGGGAGGAAAGGAATGGTTGGCGTTTTAGGTCGAGACCTTGTGTCAACCATTCCTTACCACCCACCCACACGCGCTGCTCAATCCACTCAGATCCTCCAGCAGATTCATGCCCTGTTGCTGGAAATGCTCACTGCCCTTGCCCTGGATATTTTTCAGCAGGAACTTCTGTAAATACACTTTGCATCTACCCGATCTATTTCCATCAGGATTTTTAATGCACCTCAATAAGATCACCCCTCAGCCTCCTGCACTCCAAGGAATAAAGTCCCAGCCTGCCCAACCCCTCTCTCCACTTACCACTAACCTGCGACCAGACTGCGTGGGTTTAGGATTAAACAAATCCATGCCTTTGGAATGTGGGAGAAAATCGGAGCACCCGGAGAAAACCCATGGGAGGGAGAATTCCACACTGAGCAGCCGAGGTCAGGATCGAACCTGGGTCCCTGATGTTGAGAGGTAGCAGCTCTACCAGCTGCGCCACCCATATTTAATAATAGAAACATAGAACACAGGTGCAGGAGTAGGCCATTTGAGCCAGCACCGCCATTCAATATGATCATGGCTGATCTTCCAAAATCAGTATTCCGTTCTGGCTTCCCTATAAAAACAAATTGTATAGGAAATTTATATATATAGTTTGCTGACAAGTGAGAATAAAAGGAATATGTATCCTGGCAGTGCGTCATTGAGGGATATATTTGTAACAAGTGCAAGTTGTATCATGTTAGTCAACAATTAATGCGGTGCCGTGGCTTAGTTGGTTAAAGCGCCTGTCTAGTAAACAGGAGATCCTGAGTTCAAATCTCAGCGGTGCCTAATTTTGGGGCACCAGGGTGGTGCAGTGGTAGAGTTGCTGCCTTACAGCGCCAGCGACCCAGGTTCGATCCAGACTCCGGGTGCTGTCAGTACAGAGGTTGTCCGTTCTCCCAATGACCTGCCGGGATCTCAGGTTTTAATCCCACACTCAAGTGTAAAATTGTCCCTAGTGTGTGTTGACGTGCGGGGATCGCTGGTCGGTGCAGACTCATGGGCCGAAGAGAAGAGCCTGTTCCCATGCTGTATCTCTAAAGTAAATCTCTTGAGCCTCCACAAAATTGGTTGTTCTACAACAGAAACTATTTTCCCATCGAAAGCACATGGTTTGTTAAAATCGCTTAATGCTTCCTAATAATCCGTTTGTACAAATAACATGCGCGTGATTAGATGCTGCTTAACTGAGTTTTTTTTTCATGCTATAAAATGTACGTTGGAACTGAAATTGTGACTTCCTTGTGACTGGATTTGTGAATAGCTGCAATGGCAAAATTTGATTCAATTACTTCCCCACTTCTTGTTTTGCTCTGGCATTTCCCTTTTATGTAGTTCGGAATGCTAAAGATAGAACAGGCCAGCGCTGGAACAGGCCCATCGGTCCACTATGTGCCCGACATGATGTCAAGTTAAACTGATCTCCTCCGCCTATACACGATCCACATCCCTCCATTCCCTGCACTTCCATGAGACTATCCAAATACCTCTTAAATGCCACTGTCAAATGTGTAGGAAAAATGACAGATGCTGGTTTAAACCAAAGATAGACACAAATGGCTGGAGTAACTCAGCGCGACAGGCAGCATCTCTGGAGAGAAGGAATAGGTGACGTCTCGGGTCGAGGTCTGAAGAAGGGTCTCGACCCGAAACGTCACCCATTCCGTTTCTCCATGGATGCTGCCTGACCTGCTGAGTTACTCCAGCATTTTCTGTTTATCTCCTGTCATATGTGCCCCTACCAACAACATTGGCAGTGCGTTCCAGGTGCCCACCGCTCTCTGTTTAGTTTAGAGATGCAGCGCGGAAACAGGCCCTTCAGCCCACACTGATCACCGATCCCCGCACACTTACACTATCCTGCACACTCTAGGGACAATCTATACATTTAGACCAAGCCAATTAACCTCCAGATCTGTTCGTCTTTGGAGTGTAGGAGGAAACCGGAGATCTGAGAAAACCCACGCAGCTCATGGGGAGAACCTACAAACAGCAGCAGTAGTAGTCAGGATCAAACCCGGGTCTCTGGCACTGTAAGACAGCAACTCTACCGCTGCGCCACTGTACCGCCCCATGAATGGCCTTGCCACTCTGCGTAGAAAGAAATTTGCCCGGTGCATTTTAGAGTGTCAGAGTCATACAGCGTGGAAAATAGGCCCTTTGATGGATTAGAAATGAGAAAGATGTGGCTGGTAAACATAGGTTGGTGATCATGGATGGGAACTCTCCACAAATGATGGTATGTCTCAACCACGTCGAATATGTCTTTGTGTATGTGAATTGCTGAGGGAATTAGAATTGATTATCACAGTCACAGAACTTGGAAATAGGCCCTTCGTCCCAACTTGCCCACCACAGCCAACAGATCAGGTCCTATCTACACTAGTCCCACCTGCCTGCGTTTGGCCTAAACCTTTCCTCTCCAATGGAAATATTCCTCAAACGTTGTGATGTCCTCCAGCACTCGTTCCATATATCTACCACACTTTGTGTAAACATTTTTTTTAAATTGCGCCTCAGGTTCCTATTAAATCTTTCCCCCGTCTCTTTACACCTATGTCCTCTGGTTCTAGATACCCCTACTCTGGGAAAGAGACTGTGCGTCTATCCGATCTATTCCTCTTATGGTTTTGTACAATTCTAATAAGATCACCCCTCAACCTCCCGAACTATTCATTAAATATTGATGACAGTTTATGCACAAAAATTGACTAGGAACACTAGGGGCAACTTTTTCCACACTGATATGGATAGGGAAGGCTTTCAGGGACTTGGGCCAAACTCAAACAGTTGGGACCAGTCAAAGTGCAGCCAAAATCACTTGTGTTCACAAACAAACAGCTGCAGACATAGAGAACTTAAAATAAAAACAACATGTTGTGGAAATAGTCTGTAGGTCAGACAACACCCGTGGAGCAAAACAAAATCAATGTTTCATAGAACGTAGAACAGCGCAGCACAGGAACAGGCCCTTCGGCCCACAATGTACATGCTGAACCCGACACCAATTCAAGATAATCTTCTCTGCCCTGCAAACAGATCCATATCCCTCTAGTCCATCTGCCTATCCAAAAGCCTCAAGCACCACTAACATATCTGTCTCTACCTGGCTGTGTGTTCCAGGCACCCACCCCGCTGTGTGGAAAAACTTGCACCACTCATCTACATTAAACTTTGCCTATCTAACCTTTAAAGATCTAAAAGATGATCACTATCATTCTCTCTCACTGTCACTCTCTCCCTCCCCGTCTCTCAAGGACCCACACCATCCTGGCCACACACTCATCTCCCCGCTACCTTCAGGTAGAAGGTACAGGAGCCTGAAGACTGCAATGACCAAGTTCAGGAATAGCTACATCCCCACGGCCATCAGGCTATTAAACCTCGCTCGGACAAAACTATGATCATTAATAACCCATTATCTGTTATTTGCACTTTATCAGTTTATTTATTCATGGGTGTGTGTATTTATATAATGATATATGGACACACTGATCTGTTTTGTAGTCAATGCCTACTATGTTCTGTGTGCGGAAGCAAAGCAAGAATTTCATTGTCCTATCAGGGACACACGACAGTAAACTCTCTTGAACTTGAACTCTCTCTATCTCTGTCTGTCTCTCTGTCTGTCTCTCCCTCTGTCTGTGTCTCTGTCTGTCTCTCCCTCTGTCTCTCCCTCTGTCTGTGTCTCTGTCTGTCTCTCCCTCTGTCTCTGTCACTCTCCGTCTGTCTCCCTCTCCGTCTGTCTCCCTCTCCTTCCGTCTGTCTCTGTCTGTCTGTCCGTCTATCTCTGTGTCTTTCTCCCTTCCTCTCGCTATCTGTCTGTCTCGCTCTTCTCACGGATGCTACCCGGCCTGCAACGTATCTGCAGTATTTGGCCTTTATTTTGTACCCATGTGAACATCTTGGTGCTGCTGGACTGAATCAATGCCAGCAAAGACTGAGGCGTCCACTACTGGGGTTGCACTGGTGTCAGTAGCGCACACGTGTCGATGCAAAACAAACCCGCCCGGCCGCCCGGCCGGCACCGACCCACCTTGGTGTAGTGCTGACCTGCACTGTTCTCGCCATCCTGCAGCTTGACGAAGGCTCGGATCAGCTCCTGCTCGGCGTTCGCGTTGCCGCGGGCCACGAAGCTCTCTAGCATTTCCAAGACGCGCACGATTTTGGGAATCAGCCCCTCCACCGCCTCCTTGCCGTAGCTGTCGATCAGCTTCTCCAGCTCGGTGCCGATCAGCTTGGCGATCTCGTACACGTCGTTCACCCCCAGGCTGCGGGCGTCTTTGTCCAGGCACGAGTCGAGGCGCGCCTCCGGCTCCATGGCGGTTGGCGGATGGCGGTTGGCGGATGGAACGTTGCCCGGGGATGGAACGTTGCCCGGGGATGGGACGGACAGCTGGCAGCTCGCGGCTCGCGGCCCGGGGGGAGGAGGGGGGGCAAGGCGGGAAAGTTCTGCTAAACGACGGCTGGCTGTTGACTGCCGGCCCCCATCTGTAGCGGCTGCAGGGACGATGTTTCTCCCGCTACAGGCGGTTGCACCAGCCCCCGGGGGTTTTATACCCGCGCTCCCTCCCACCCCCGTGTTTTCATCCGACTGTTACGTGACCGTGAGGCGCGGGGGCGGGCGGGCGGGGAGGGAGGAGGCCTCAGGCCTCAGGCCAGTCGCGTCACGCGTTGCCGTGACGCCGCTTGTCTCCCGGAGGCGCGGCCGTTTGGCAGCTGGCGGCGCGGAGACGGGTAGTTTGCAACCGATGCTCAAGCCTCAAGGGTTGCTGCAACTCATGCACGGGCAGGCTGCAACTGGTGCAACAGTTGCCGCGACCGATGCTCAGGGATTGTTGGAACTCATGCACGGGCAGGCTGCAACTGGTGCAAGAGTTGCCGCGACCGATGGTCAGGGATTGTTGGAACTCATGCACGGGCAGTCTGCATAGGTGTGCAAGAGTCGCCGCGACCGATGCTCAAGGATTGTTGGAACTCATGCACGGGCAGTCTGCAACTGGTGCAAGAGTCGCCGCGACCGATGGTCAGGGATTGTTGGAAATCTCATGCACGGCAGGCTGCAACTGGTGCAAGAGTTGCCGCGACGATGTCGGGATTGTTGGAACTCATGCACGGGCAGGCTGCAACTGGTGCAAGAGTCGCCGCGACCGATGGTCAGGGATTGTTGGAACTCATGCACGGGCAGGCTGCAACTGGTGCAAGAGTTGCCGCGACCGATGGTCAGGGATTGTTGGAACTCATGCACGGGCAGGCTGCAACTGGTGCAAGAGTTGCCGCGACCGATGGTCAGGGATTGTTGGAACTCATGCACGGGCAGGCTGCAACTGGTGCAAGAGTTGCCGCGACCGATGGTCAGGGATTGTTGGAACTCATGCACGGGCAGGCTGCAACTGGTGCAAGAGTTGTCCGCGACCGACGCAAGGATTGCTGTAACTAATGCACGGGCAGACTGCAACTGGTGCAAGAGTTGCCCGCGACCGATGCTCAAGGATTGCTGCAACTCATGCAAGAATTGTCCGCAACTGATCTACAGGTAGTTTGCAACCGATACAATGGGATCGTTGAAGCAAAGCAACTCGTGCAAGGGGAGTTTGCAACCGATACAAACCCCACTTTAAATGGGCAAGTTGGGTCGAAGGGCTCATCTCTATGCTATATGACTCGATGACTTACTGCTGACATTCTAACCATCGTGAAGATTCCTTTGGTCATCTGCGCTGGAACCAACCCACTACAGCTTGGGTAGCCTACAACTCAACGGTATAAATGTTGAATTCTCCAACTATAGGCAGTGAAGAAAGCAAATGGCGTGTTGGCCTTCAAAGCGAGAGGATTTGAGTATAGGAGCAAGGAGGTCCAACTGCAGTTGTACAGGGCCCTGGTGAGACCGCACATGGAGATAGCTCCCCTCTCTGTGCATATCTTTCATTCGTTTGTTCTCTGTCTCTCTTCATCACCGTCTATATCTCTCGGTTCCTTCACCCCTGACTTTCAGTCTGAAGAGGGGTCCCGACCCGAAACGTCACCTATTCCTTTTCTCCAGAGATGCTGCCTGACCCACTGAGTTGCTCCAAATTTTTGTGTCTACCATGGAAATTTTGTGATGTTGTTGGGGAAATCCAAGTTTTGCTTCCTGTCTTCTGTTGTTATCTGTAAGAGTACAACATTACAACTCTGAAGAAGGGTCTGGACCCGAAACGTGGGGTGGGAGATTGCAACCTTCACGTGGTCCGCCCTGTTTCGACAATTGCAATCAACCCGGCGTGCACAATCAAATAAGATCAAATAGAACAAGTTGTCCGACAACTTTAGGCCGTGCACGCCACACGCAAGAAGAAGAAGAAGAAGACCCGAAACGTCACCCGTTCCTTCTCTCCTCTCCAGAGATGCTGCCTGTCCCAATGAGTTACTCCAGCATTTTGTGTCTATGTACAACTCCTTTGACTTTGCCCCAAGTTTATTGATCAAGTTTCTGTGAATAGATTTAATATGTTTCAGAGCTGCAGGTATCTTGGACTTAATGACTCATTTACTATTTATTGGGTTAATGCTGCTTGAGTTTCCTTATGGTCTGTTAAATAATTCGCAGTTTCAGTTTAGCTTCAGTTTCAAATCCTTAATTTATTCTCTTTTTAGTATTGTTTCTGTCATTTGTTAAAGCTGAAAGAAAAAATCTTGTTTGTGAAATTGATAAGCCAGAACAATATTTGCATATTGATTGATTGATTGATAGATTGAGAGACACAGCATTGAAGAAACAGGCCCTTCGGCCCACTTAGTCCATGCCGACCATTGATCACCTGTTCACACAAATTCTGTGTTATCCCACTTTTGCATCTACTCTCCACACACTAAGGCCAATTACGCAACAAACCCACACGTCTTTGGAGTGTGGGGGGAAACCAGAGCACCCGGAGTAAACCCACGTGGTCACAGGGAGCACGTGCAAACTCCGTACAGGCAGTACCTGAGGTCAGGATCGAACCTGGGTCTCTGGCGCTTTAAGGCAGCAGTTGTCCATTCTGCCAAATGAAAATTGTGTGACAGGAGTATTGAATAACCGAATACATATTGAATAATATGTATTGGTTAATCGATAAAAGACCCAGCTTGGAAACAGGCCCTTTGGACCATTCAAGAAGTATTGAATAACCGAAGATAGACACAAACTGCTGGAGTAACTCGACAGGTCAGGCAGCATCTCCAGTGGTCCGATGAAAGATCTCGACCTGAAACATCACCCATTCCTTCTCTCCAGACATGCTGCCTGTCCCGCTGAGTTACTCCAGCTTTTTCTGTCTGTCTTCGATTTAAACCAGCATCTGTAGTTCTTCTCTACACATCAACTTATAATGATTCTTATTGGATAACAACACTCTGAACGGCAGCAGTTTGCAAACTTTCACCTTTTAAATATTCTCTGCCTTTCTATTTTTTCCTACTGCGGTGCCAAGCTCCCATTTTGTGTATTATTTATTGCATTCAGTCATTTTCTGGCCCAGTCACGTAACCTGTCCACATCTTGCTCATTGTGCACACTGCCACCTGGCTTCTATCTGCATTAAACATCTACATTGCACTTGATTTTCCCAACCAAGTCTTTGGTATAGATTGAGGCCACAGCTATTCATGACACCAATACTTCAACAGCCACTCGACCCGGCTTCCAATACAAGAGTGTCCTGTATATCTCTACATCCTATAAAACATTTACCACCACGTGGCGCTGTGATGGCAGCCTCGCCAACAGTCTGTCTGTCCTTTCGTCTTTTTTTTTGTTATTTTTAGTGTGTTTTAAAAGGCTGTGTTAATGTTCTCTGGTTTGTTTTATGTGGAGGCTGGGGAGGGGGTCGGGGGAAACTTTTTTTCAATCTCTTACCTTGCCAGAGATGCAAATGTTTTCCGGGTCATATCTCCGGTCGCTCTGCGGCCTAACATCGTGGAGCTGGAGGCCTCCTCGGGACTGACTTTCAGCCCCACCGCGGGGCGTGGACTTACCATCAGAGCCGATTCCTTGATTGGGATCGACGCTCCAACCGCGGCCTGTGGACTTTAACATCAAGGGCTTGCGGCCTCTGGAGTGACAGAGTCGGGAGCTCCAAAACCGCACAACGTTCGACAAGCCCCGACCATCTTGATCGTCCGGCGCGGGGAGCTGACATCCCCCCCGATGCGGGAGCTTGATCGCCCCGACGCAGAGGGCCTACCGCTGGCTACAGGAGTCAAGATCGTCCCATCAACGGAAGGCTCGAGGCCCCCAACCGCGGGAGAACAAAGAAGGGAAGAGATTGAACTTTTTTTCGCCTTCCATCACAGTGAGGAATGTGGAGGAGTCACTGTGGTGGATGTTTATGTTACAATGTATCTTGTGTGTTCTGTTGCTTTTTATTAGTATGACGGTATGGCAAATGTAATTCCTCATATGTTGCCAAACATACTTGGCTAATAAAGTAAGTATGAGTATGTCGACAGGTTTAGAGGGGGAAAAGATTTAATAGGAAACTGAGGAGTAACCTTTTCACACAAGGTGGTTGGTGTATGGAACGAACTGCCAGAGGAGGTAGTTGAGGCAGGTACTATGGCAACGTTTAAGAAACAGACAGGTACTTGGTTTAGAGGGATATCGGCCAAACGCAGGCGGGTGTGACCGGCGTAGATGGTTTGGCTTGGGCAATTTGGGCTGAAGGGCCTGTTTCACGTTCATAAGTGATAACAGCAGAATTAGGCCATCAGTCATGGCTGATCTATCTCCCCTGCCTTCACTCCATAACCCCTGACACCTGTACTAATCTCTGCCTTGAAAATACCCATTGATTTACTGTTTCCATACTGTATGACTCCATGACTTAATCTTGGTAACAGATAGAAAATCGTCCCCAATCCATAAGATTGTGGCTTTTTTTATGGAGTAAACTTGATCGGCCAAATGGCCTAATTCTACTCCTAGAACGTATGAACATGTAATGAATACTATTATGTTATGCACCTTATTGAAGGCCTTTTGAAAATTCAAATACATCTGTTTCACTTTTATTCATTACTAGACTAAGTGGGACCCGTTAGGTCCCATGTTCACACGGGAGGGCTGGTCCCCCAATGCAATATTGCACCTCTCTACCAATTCCAATATTGGTGGCCAGTGGGGGGGGGGGCTTTCTGGAGCGCTAGTATGGGTGTTGTGGGCGAAGGGACTGGTTTCCAGTGGGCTAGTATGGACATTGTGGGACACATAGATTCTTGGGCTGGCAGCTCAGTCACTCAGGGCTGGTGGGCTGGCAGTTCACTCGCGGCTATTCCTTGAAATTCCATTTCAAGCAGAGTGCAGGCCACCAAGTCCAAATGCAATTATAATACCATTTCAAGCAGAGTGCAGGCCACCAAGTCCAAATGCAATTCCATACCATTTCAAGCAGAGTGCAGGCCACCAAATCCAAATGCAATTTCATACTATTTGGGCTTTATACTCCTGACCCCCCAGAAGGGTCATTACCTTCATCATGGTGATTGACAGGCGAGAGGACCAATCAACTGATCTCAAGATTTTTTAGACATTCATGACTTTTTTATTTTTATCGATCGGAAAAATCCTCGGGGCTGCCTCAGCGGAGGAGGACTGTGGGTAAGATGTCCAAAAATCATAGTGATATATGGTAGCGTTTTTTCTAAAATCTATATACAGCGCAGACGGGAAGTGGTCATGATGAGACTTTTAGTTATATAGATAACTGCAAAAAGTTGCAGCAGCTTTATCTATAATGTCCTATTACTATTTTGCTAATAAATATTGGCATTTTCCCTACCACCAAAGTCCAGGTAATTGTTCTGTACTTATCAGCCTGAAGAAGGGTCAGAGGGCGGTGGAGGCCGGTTCTCTGGATACTTTCAAGAGAGAGCTAGATAGGGCTCTTAAAGATAGCTGAGTCGGGATATGGGGAGAAGGCAGGAATGGGGTACTGATTGTGAATGATCAGCCATGATCACGTTGATTGGCGGTGCTGGCTTGAAGGGCCGAATGGCCTACTCCTGCACCTATTGCCTATTCTCTATTGAAACCCACGTGGTCACAGGAGGAATGTGCAAACTCTGTAAAGACAGCACCTGTAGTCAGGATCAAACCCGGGTCTCTGGCACTGTTAGGCAGCAACCCTACCGCTGTGCCACCCCTTCTACTGTAGTAAGCCAGTTTCTCTTTACTTTTCAACATCTTTGCCCTACTTTACTGAATTCTGAAAGTGCCCCCAAATGCTTGACGTCAATGTTAAAAGCTTTCTCCTTTGATTTCACGCTATCTTCTTCTTCTTGCGTGTGGCGTGCACAGCCTAAAGTTGTAGGACAACTTGTTCTATTTGATCTAATTTGATTGTGCACGCCGGGTTGATTGTGTTAGTCGAAACAGGGTGGACCACGTGAAGGTTGCAATCTCCCACTCCATTTCACGCTATGATATGCCATAACCATGACTAGTCAGCATTTTTTTGCTGGTCTCTATTTTTCCGTAGAGGGATGTAAAACTTGTAAAGAGCATATTAATTCTTTAACGGTTAATCATGAAATCTTCTCTGGCAGCTCCTTCCATACACCCAGCAACCCTTGTGTGACCCTTACTCCTCAGATTCCTATTAAATCTTTTCCTCTTCACCTTAAACCCTCGTCCTCTGGTCCTCGATTCCCCTACTCTGGGCAAGAGACTCTGTGAATCTCCTTGAACTATTCTTCTCATGATTTTATACACCTCCAGAATGGTCACCAAGAATGATCCACAGAAACCATTCTTGGATCAATGAAAGTTGGGCAGTTGAAACCTTGCATCTCCAATATCCAAACCACCGTCTCCTCATCTAGCCCCGGGCACCTACTGCCTTTCTGTCCCTCTAGTTACCCTAGTTTTATTTGACAAACTCTTGTCATAGAGGCACAGCAACATACAGCGTGGAAACAAAGTCCTTCGGCCCAACTTGCCCACACCAACCAACTTATCCCTCCTGGATTAGTCCCACCTGCCTGTGTTTGGCCCATATCCCTCCAAACCTGTCCTATCAATGTACCTGTCTAACAGTTTCTTAAACGTTGCCTCAGCTACCTCCTCCTATCATAGCTCGTTCCATACACCCACCACCCTTTGTGTGAACAAGTTACCCCTCGGATTCCTATTCAATCTTTCCCCCCTCACCTTAAACCCAAGTCCTCTGGTCCTTCACTGTCCTCCATGATGTTCTGGGAGGTCTCTGTGCCTTCTTCCATGAAGACAGATATGCAGGGAATGGAGGGATGTGCATTCAGAGGAGATTAGTTAAACCTGGCATCGTATTCAGCATGGGAATTGTGGGCCGAAAAGCCTGTTGCTGTGCTGTATTTTCTATGTAAAAATATTTGTTTACTTTCTTTGTCATTTCCTTATTCTCCAATGTAACACTTCCTGCCTCAGTGTGCAAGGCCACATTCACTCTTGTTGATCATTTATTTGCATCACATCACATCTTACAGTCTGCTCTGGAAAGACACAAAGTGCTGGAGTAACTCAGTGGTTCATTCAACATCCCTGGAGAACATGGATAGGTGAGCTTTCAGGTCGGGACTCTTCCAACTGGGTCTTCTTACAGTCCTTACGTGTTTGTACAGTCTTTTCCGATGTTTTTGGCTCTTTAGTTTAGTTTAGACATACAGTGCGGAAACAGGCCCTTCGGCCCATTGAATCCGTGGCGATCGATCGGCGATCCCCGTACACCAACTCTCCTATTGGCCTACTCCTGCACCTATTGTCTATTGTTATAGGCCTCAGGCCGGCGGTCAGAGCTCTTCTCTGGCGATCCCCAGCAAGGGATCCCAGGATCCGGATGGTAAGTCCACGCCTAGAAGTTCCGCAGACCACAGCCCCCATGATGCCAGTCACCAGGCCAGCGATCGGTGCACTCCCTTCTGGCGTCCCCCCAAGGATTCGCCCCCACTCCGCGATGGAAAAGTCCACGCTGCGCCCGCTGCTGAAGCTCTGGGCCCAACTCCGGGCAAGGCTGCTCCAATACAAGCTGTGTCTCCCCATAACCCCTGACACCCGCACTAATCATGAATCTATCCATCTCTGCCTTAAAAAAATATCCATTGACTTGGCCTCCACAGCCTTCTGTGGCAAAGAATTCCACAGATTCACCACCTCCTGACTAAATAAATTCTTCCTCATTTACTTCCTCGAGGAAAGTATAATTCTGAGGCTATGACCTCTAGTCCCAGACTCTCCCACTAGTGGAAACATTTACCCAATCCCGAGCCTTTCACTAGTTGGTAAATTTCAATGAGGCCAGTATGGACAAGTTGGGCTGAAGGGCCTATTTCTGTGCTCTTCGACTGTAATCCTGTTTCTGGAAAAGCAGATTATTCCAAAGTAATTGATCCAGGAACTGATAAAAACAACTCATTAGTTATTAAGAGTTTTTGTCAGCAAAATATTCTTTACCTTTTAGGCACCGCTGAGATTCGAACTCAGGATCTCCTGTTTACTAGACAGGCGCTTTAACCAACTAAGCCACGGCGCCAGCTGGCTCAAATGTTTAAATATACAGTAAAGAACAGAGGCGATCTGTCAGCTTGCACTTGGCTTGGAATTGTCTGTATTTGCATCTAATCTTTATCTTTTTTCTCTGATTTATCTTTTTTTTTAACCATAGCAACATGTCACACTCGGCTTCCTTCTCATTTATGAGGGAAACGAGCTGGGGATATATATATATATTTTTTCGAATTAATTCAACCACAGACATTCTGTGCAATGTTTTTTTTCTCTCTCTGTGTGTGTGGAGATTTTTTTTATTATTAATGCAACTTTTGCGCCAGTGTGCAGGGGGAGGATTGCATAGAATTTGGAGAACAGAACTAAAAGAAATGGGTTAGAATAGATGATCACTGGGAGCACTTACTGGGGAAGAACATTTATCAAAAGCAACAACGTTTTATATGTTTTCTCAACCAGAAACACAAATGCAAAACTAGGTGTTATTTTAGAGACACAAGGAGCTTACAGATGCTGAAATTGCAAAGGTTCTCACTTTACTTCCTTGCAAGCATGTGGCAAATATTCCCTTTTCAATTGCTTTTCCTAATCATGTGTCTATGTGTTTGCACAGCTACAGTCTGCTTCTAACTCTTGCCTGCCAGCGATGTAAAAGCCTCTTTTGCAAGTTAAACTCCGTCTTTTGAGGGTTTTAATTCATCTCATCTTTCTATTTCAGTATTTAATTAATCCTTGAGGGTTTGATTTGGAATCTGTCGACAACCAGGGACCGATAATAATTAAATTAAAATGCTAGAAATGAGGCACCGCTGAGATTCGAACTCAGGATCTCCTGTTTACTAGACAGGCGCTTTAACCAACTAAGCCACGACGCCTGTGGGATGCTTCCACCCAACAACCCAAGTGCAGGATGAAGGGATCAACTTGTGCAAGTGTCAGCAGATCTTTATAACTTGTTGCATATAGAAATTATCCTTTGCTCTTCCTTGGAGGTTATCCACTTTGGTGGCAAAAACAGGAGGGCAGACTATTATCTGAATGATGGCAGATTAGGAAAAGGGGAGATGCAGCGAGACCTGGGTGTCAAGGTACACCAGTCTTTGAAAGTAGGCATGCAGGTGCAGCAGGCTGTGAAGAAAGAGAATGGTATGTTAGCATTCATAGCAAAAGGCTGGAGAAACTCAGCGGGTGCAGCAGCATCCAAGGAGCGAAGGAGATAGGCGACGTTTCGGGTCGAGACCCTTCTTCAGACTGGTCAGGGATCAGGGAAACGAGAGATATAGACGGTGATGTGGAGAGATAAAGAACAATGAATGAAAGATATGCAAAAAAGTATCGATGATAAAGGGAACAAGCCATTGTAAGCTGTTTGTGGTGTGAAAATGAGAAACTAGTGCGACTAGGGTGGGGAAGGGAGATAGAGAGAGAGGGAATGCCAGGGCCCGAGGGCTGAGGGAGAGGTGGGAAGGGGAGGAGACAGCAAGGGTTAACAGAATTGAGAAAATTCAATGTTCAAGCCCAGAGGATGCAGACTCCCCAAGCGGAATATGAGGTGCTGTTCCTCCAACTTGCGGTGTTGCTCACTCTGGCCATGGAGGAGGCCCAGGACCGAGAGGTCGGATACGGAATGGGAGGGGGAGTTGAAGTGCTGAGCCACCGGGAGGTCGGCTTGGTTATTGCGGACCGAGCGTAGGTGTTCAGCGAAACGATCGCCAAGCCTCCGCTTGGTCTCACCGATATAGATCATCTGGCATCTGGAGCAGCGGATGCAGTAGATGAGGTTGGAGGAGGTGCAGGTGAACCTCTGTCGGACCTGGAAGGACTGCTTGGGTCCCTGAAAGGAGTGGAGGGGGGAGGTGAAGGGACAAGTGTAGCATTTCTTGCGGTTGCAAGGGAAAGTGCCCGGGGAAGGGGTAGAGCGGGAGGGAAGGGAAGAATTGACAAGGGAGTTGCGGAGGGAGCGATCTTTGCGGAAGGCAGACAGGGGGGGAGATGGGAAGATGTGGCGAGTGGAGGGGTCACGTTGGAGGTGGCAAAACTGGCGGAGGACTATGTGTGGTATTTGCTGGCTGGTGGGGTGAAAGGTGAGGACCAGGGGGACTCTGCACTGTTTGCGAGTGGGGGAATGGGGAGAGAGGGCAGTGTTGCGGGGTATGGAGGAGACCCTGGTGCGAGCCTCATCTATAGTGGGGCAGGGGAATCCCCGTTCTCCGAAGAATGTGGCCATTTGTGATGACCTGGTGTGGAACACCTCATCCTGGGAGCAGATGCGGCGTAGACGGAGGAATTGGGAATAGGGGATGGAGTCCTTACAGGAAGCAGGGTGGGAGTGAAGAGTAGTCCAGGTAGCTGTGGGAGTCAGTGGGTTTGTAATGGATGTCCGTCAGGAGTGTATCACCTGCAATAGTAGGCATGCAGGTGCAGCAGGCAGTGAAGAAAGCGAATGGTATGTTGGCATTTATAACAAAAGGATTTGAGTACAAGAGCAGGGAGGTTTTACTGCAGTTGTACAGGGTCTTGGTGAGGCCACACCTGGAGTATTGCGTACAGTTTTGGTCTCCAAATCTGAGGAAAGACATTCTTGCCATAGAGGGGGTACAGAGAAGGTTCACCAGACTGATTCCTGGGTTGGCACGACTTCCATATGAGGAAAGTCTGGATAGACTCGGCTTATACTCGTTGGAATTTAGAAGACTGAGGGGGGATCTTATAGAAACTTACAAAATTCTTAAGGGGTTGGACAGGCTAGATGCAGGAAGATTGTTCCCGATGTTGGGGAGGTCCAGAACAAGGGGTCACAGTCTAAGGATAAGGGGGAATTCCTTTAGGACCGAGATGAGGAAAACATTTTTCACACAGAGAGTGGTGAGTCTCTGGAATTCTCTGCCACAGAAGGTAGTTGAGGCCAGTTCCCTATATTTAAGACTTAGATGTGGCCCTTGTAGGATCTGATCTGAAAGGGATCAGGGGGTATGGAGAGAAGGCAGGTACAGGATACTGAGTTGGATGATCAGCAATGATCATATTGAATGGCGGTGCAGGCTCGAAGGGCCGAATGGCCTACTCCTGCACCTATTTTCTATGTTTCTATGTTTCCTTTGCAGGAGTAAGAATTGGAACATATTTCACCTTGCATGCAGTTGAATTCAGCCGACGGTGCTGATGAACGAAATGCTCTCGCTGATGGACGGTCAGTTGTGTTATTATAAGGAGACACTAAATAAAATACAGTATTGCAACCAATGTGAGATTGTAGGGGCAACTGGTGGAGGGACTGGGTATTCGGAACCCTCGTCATTGACCGGGACTGTCACGTCACCGGGGGTTAGTTTGCGGGCTTTTGGGAGTAATCAGTAGTTAGCAAAGATCATAGAGCCAGTTGAGGCTATCGTGGTCGGCCAGAAACATCGCCTCTACGTCAGGTCAAGTCAAGAGAGTGTTTATTGTCAAATATCCCAGATAGGACAATGAAAGATGGCCTTGTCGGTGGCACCTACATCACATTAAATCTTAGTGCAATTGCAATTTTTAAAAAGTTTGAATTGACCTGCACTGTTGGGGGCTATGGGTGAGTGGTGGAATATTGCATTGGGGGAACGGGTTGCGTTGCGGGACCAAGCCTCCCGTGGGGGCTATGGGTGAGTGGTGGATTATTGCGTTGGGGGATGGTGCCCAATGGGTCCCACTTGGTCTAGTATATAAGCAGAAAGTGCTGGAGTAACTCAGCGGCATCTCTAGAGAGAAGGAATGGGTTACAGTTGTGCCTATAACTGGAGGCCTAGGTTTAAAGTAAGAGGATGGAGATTTGGAAGAAGATTTATTTCACCCAGAGCGTGACTGAAATCTGAAATGCACATCCTAAAGGACAATGGAGGTAAGTACATATTTAAAGAGGTTAACTTCACCGACACTGCGGCACAGTTGCTGCCTTTCTGCGCTTACTACGAGTACTGCCTGTACGGAGTTTGTATGTTCTTCCTGTGACTGCTTTGGTTTTCTCCGAGATCTTCGGGTTTCCTCCCACTCTCCAAAGGCGTACAGGTTTGTAGGTTGATTGACTTGATATAAATGTAAACTGTCCCTAGTTTGCGCAGGGTAGCGTTAATGTGCGGGTGGTCGCTGGTCGGTGGGCCAAAGGGACTTTTCCCGCCCTGTATCTCTAAAACTAAAACTATATTCCTTGGAGCGCAAGAGCTGAGGGTGATCTAATAAGATGCATACAGTCGTGTGAATAGCTAGAGTGAATGTACAGAGCCTTTTACCCAGGGCAGGGGAATCAAGAACCAGAGGACGGAGGTTTGATTTAATAGGAACCCGAGGGGTAACTTTTTCACACAAAGGGTGGTGGATGTATGGAACGAGCTGCCAGACAAGGTAGTTGATGCAGGTACAATAACAACATTTAAAAGATACTTGAGTTACGTACATGGATAGGAAAGCCCTAAGGTCTAAAGATCCAGCGTGGGAACAGGCCCTTCGGCCCACCGAGTTTGTGCTGTACACTAGCACCATTCTACACACACTAGGGATAATTTACAGTTTTACCGAAGCCAATTAACCTACTTGTACGTCTTTGGAGTGTGGGAGAAAACCGGAGCACCCGGAGAAAACTCACGCGGCGGTCACAGGGAGAACGTATAAACCCGTAGTCAGGATCGAACCCTGGTCTCTGGCGCTGTGAGGCAGCAACTCTACCGCTGCGCCACTGTGCCAACTGTTGCAGGTTGAAGTGTCTGGTTAGATGCTGCATAACTCCGTGAAAAATATTTTCGGCTTCATGCTCTTTCAGGAAAATGTTGCATAAATGACCTTTCACAGTGGTTTCATAATATCTCCTCCACTTCACTGGTGTCCCTTCTCCCGACAGGAATCTGAGTCAGTTTTATAAGATGGAAACTCTCATGATGCTTTGAAAGAATAGGAAGATGCAGCCTGGAAACAGCCCATTTGGCCCACCGAGACCACAGCAACCAACCTGTTCACACTGGCCATGTTATCCCAGTCTGAAGAAGGGTCCCTACCCAAAACGTCACCTTATCCATGTTCTCCAGAGATGCTGCCTGACCCAGCTGAGTTATTCCAGCACTTTGTGTCTTTCTATGTTAACTCACGTTCTCATCCACTCCCTACGTACTGGGGGGAATTTACAGAGGGCCAATTAACCTACAAAACGGCATGTCTTTGGGATGAAGGGAGAAATCGGAGCACATAAAGGAAACTCAGCAGTGGCAGGGAGAACGTGCAAACTCCGCAGATAGCACCCGAGGTCAGGATTGAACCCAGGTCTCTGGCGCTGTTGAGGCAGCAGCTCTACCAACTGCACCACTCCAATACAAACCGTGAAAGCAAGTTCTGTAAAATTGTTGAACTCTATATTGAGTGCCAAAGACTGGCGTGGGCCTAGAGTGGAGGCATGGAGATGTCCCTTGATCTTGTATTGGATCTCATTGCAACAGTGCAGGAGACCAAGACAGAGGGTCAGTGAGAGTGTGATGCAGAATTAAAGTGAGAGAATTGGAAACCAGAGCACTTGGAGGAAACCCATGTAGTCACAGGGAGAACGTGCAAACTCCACACATCTTTACATGCTTTACTTTTAAGTACTATGAAGGGCTTTTTAAAGCTAAAAAGTTGTCCATATTATTTTGAACAGTAATTTATATGGACTCACTAAAATGGTCTTGTTGGCCATTTCCACACCAGAAGCAGGGGTCTAGGGCATTAAGATTCACGATGCCAACAATTTGTACATCTACCAGTGATATCTTGAAAATGTTTATTATGCCAGGTCAAGAGACAAACCAATAATCACTGCCTTCGTGTTCACAATGTTCCATTTAGAGATCTTCCATGAACTTGCTTTGCAAATTCCTTTGGTATCAGTACCCAATGTTAACATTTCATGTCACTTTGGTTGGCGGGCTGCTCATAGCATCTGCAAGGGTGGTCTTGGAGGGGAGGATGCTCCTCAAACCACAGAGAATCCTGTACAACTCACCCCCTCCATGACACACTGGTCAACCTGAGGAGGACCTTCAGCAACAGACTGGTTCCACCAAGATGCAGCACAGAACGTCACAGGAGATCCTTCTTTCCTGTGGCCATCATACTGTACAACTCCCCCCCCCCTTCAGTTGTGAGGTGGACTGAGACCAGGCACGTGCCGTCAGGGTAGGCAAGGTCTACCCCGACTATAACTATAACATGGTAATAACTAAATATAAGTAGTAAAGGCATGGGGGAATTATGCCTATCTAAGAGATCGATCTCTTTGGTAGGCATAATTCTCCGTGCCTTTCATCCACAGCGCTTGTAACTCTTAAAGGTCTGTGCAGCCCACGTGCCGTCAGCACTGCTTGAAGCCGTCGATTTCAAGCATGGCTGAAGGCAGAAATTCTGCCTTTGCAACTCTGCGTGCGCAGCGCTGCTTTCTTGGCGAGGTTTTCAAATATGGATTGGCATTATTTTAAGTGTATCTTAGGAAACAAAGAGAGAGAACAATGGAGCTCGTGTACCAATGATGTGGTAAGTCCATTTCTTGGTGATGTTTTTAAATACCGTATTTCCCGGGGTGTGGGGGTAGGGGCAGAGCTCCTTTCACAGCGTTTGGGGAGTCTGGACCGGGGTAAAGTTGCGGGGAGGGTACGAATGTTGTGAAGGAGGGGATCGGGATAATGCCACTTGCGACGCTCCTTACACAGGGGGTGAAGCAGCTCGGGTGACTGAGCGGCATGACAGCGGAACCGGCCGCCACCTCAGCGCCTTCTGTACGTATAAAAATCAATCTCCTTGCGAGTGGGTTTTTGTGAAACGCGATCGTTTAGAACGTTGCGGTTTGCGGTGAATGTAAACCCCAGTCGGCAGGAAAAATACTTCCGGTTCGTATATTTTCTAAGTCACCTTTTCACAACGTGAAATTTTGATTAAAGGCACCCTATGAAGCAAGTTTTTTATGTAAAAATAAACGGTGTACTTTGTTTTGTCCCCTACGTGAGATCCGTCCCGTTGTCGGCGTTCACGGCTTTAGAAGATGATTTTTAATTCACTCTTGCTAATAAATGATCCAGCATAGTTTAAAAATAACTCCATAAAACAAATGTCGGAGCGATTTCTCTTCAGCAACTAAACCCCCTGAGATTAAACGATTTGAATGGTCTGGAGTAGACAGCATTTTAAACCCGCCCCCCTCTCAAAGGCGCCAAAGTCGCTCACACGGGCAGTGGCAGAACTGCAGCGCCGCTAAAGGTAATTACATGCCTACTATGCTACCTCAGACCAGTTGAAATGAGCGCACTGACTTTTACCGACACCATTTCTGAAGCAGCCGCATCTTGCAGCAGCAACATGGAACAGGCAATTCTGAAGGAGCACAAGTATGAACCTCATTGAGAGAAACTCCCGGCCGGCACATTGCAAGCGTCGTCAGATTGAATAAAAATAGAAACACAATCAACTTGGACTTTAGTTAAAAATTTAAACTTTAATCCAGCAGTTTCTAAACTCTACACATCATTACACGAGAAAGTTTATTTTTTAATACAGATAAACTAAATGTCCAAAATTGTTCAATTATCACAATGTAGGTACGACAGTTGGAGGCAAATATTTAACACAAAGTTACAGTCTCACAGATATGGGTGGAGCTTGTACTCTGAACAGAATCTGAACTTTAACAGAAGGCATGAGCAGAATCTACGTTTCTTTGTTGAATATCAACAGTACACAAATCCGGTGGTCAGCGTGTGATTTTCTAGGAGTACATATCCTCCCTGTCTGCGTTGTAGATCTCACCCTCTTGCAGTGAAGCAAAGTTCAGGAAGTGGGATGGTCTGTGGACTTCGTGGTAGAATTCCTTCGGGTTGGCCAAATGCAGCTCGTACTTCATGTTGGGGTCGTGACGAACACCTAATTCAAAGTAAAAAAGTTAACTTCGGCTGCACTGCAATTAGTTGATTTCAGAGTCATACAGCGTGGAAACAACTTGCCCAACTTGCCCCCATGTCCCATCTATACTAGTCCCACTTGCCTGCGTTTGGTCCCTATCCCTCCAAACCTGTCCTATCCAAGTACCTGTCTAAATGTTTCTTAAACGTTGGGATAGTCCCTGCCTCAACCACCACCCCCAGCAGCTCCTTCCATACATTCACCACCCTTTGTGTGGAAATGTTACCGCTCAGATTTCTATTAAATCTTTTCCCCTTAAACCTAGATCCTCAGGTTCTCGATCTCCCTACTCTGGGCAAGAGACTCTGTGCATCTACCCGATCCATTCCTCTCATGATTTTATAAACCTGTATAAGATCACCCCATATCCTCCTGCGCCCCAAGGAATAGAGACCCAGCCTGTTCATCCCCTCCCTATAGCTTGGACACTCGAGTCCTGGCAACATCCTCGAAAACAATATCAATTGAATAATATTATATCATAAAGGCAAGTCTGGCGACCTAGACTATCGATCTAATCAAAATGTAACAAGACCTGCTCAAACGATACATAACCTTTGGGCTCTATGGAGTTTGCAATGGAATCGAGTCCCATCAGCTGAAGATACGAGTGAACTTCAGTTATCACAGTAAAGATACAAAGCAAGAAATCAAAGAAAATATCAAAACTGATGCTACTAATAACTATCTGCTTTATATACCATTTTATGTGCAACACATTGCAAAAATTGTTGCACTTGAATGCAATTTGAAAACACACAATCTGTTAATACATAGGATAGCACAGGAACAGGCCCTTCGGCCCACAATGCCGAACATGATGCTGCTCTCATCTGCCTGTACATGATCCATAACCCTCGATTCCTTGCACTTTCACGTACCTATAAAAGCTTCTTCCTATATCAAAGCTTCTTAAACGCCACTATCATGTCTGCCTCCACCACCGACCCTGGCAATGCGTTCCAGGCTCACACCTCTCTGTGTAAAACTCTTGCCCTGCATGTCTCCGTAACACTTTCCCCCTCTCACCTTATAGCTACGCCCTTTAGTGTTGGACATTGCCACCCTGGGAACCAGGGCGCTGACATAATTTTCTATAAAATAATCATTTTTGTTGTTAAATAGATAGACCAGACTGGTCCACAAACTGGAAAATGTTTGAGAGACTTTCGTGAAACGCTACTGTCTACGGGAACTGGATTGAGTGTAGATTTTTAACTGCAGTGTGTTAAAAACATAATCAATTTGAATGTACTGGGTTCTAATGCATGCACCTTAAGACCAGTCAATTGGTTCGAGCAAGAACAACACGAACTGGGAAGAATGAAAAGCTTACTTTGCATATACATTTAATCTTGGCATTAAAAAAGATTAACTTTGCAGGATGACGCAAACCTTTTGTTGTCGTTACGTTGAGAAAACGAATGAAAGAAAAGAAAGTGTCACGGTATTTACCCATGAAGTTGTAGTTCCAGGAACTCTGTCCGGGCACCATGAAGAAGCCGAGGAATCTGTCTGATAGCAACATCTGCACCCTCTCATAGTGGGAGGGCAGATATCCTTTGGGGTTATTGCCTTTGTCTGTGTTCTGCCTGCCCCACTCGTACCCGCTCGGGGTGAGCTTGTATGCTGTCAGAGTGCAAGAACCTGGAGTAAAGCTAAAGAAAAAATACAGGCGCTCAGTACCAGATATATCACAAAACTTCCCGCAGCTTCAGTAACGTATTTTTCACCGGCCAATTCTGCTCCCAGGTCGCTTTTAATTGCTGGCCTTTGTCAATGGAACGGCATCGTGGCGCAGCGGTAGAGATTCAGGTTCGATCCTGACTACGGGAGCGGTCCTTTACCGAGTCAATAGTTCTCCTCATCCCACTAAATCATTACATGCAAAGCATACAACAAATGCAATCAAGTATTAGGAGAACGAGTTTACGATCACATGCAAACTGATCCAATTGCTTTAGGCCAGTCTAGCTGGAGAAAATCAACATGATACACAGCCACAGACATGTACAGAAGCTTAGGTCCTGTGGCCAGAAGCAGAAATGATTAACGAGTACGGGCCTTGCAATTTGCACCGATTTGATTTATGGATTTTTGAAATAACGAGCCTGTTTAATTAATACAAAAGCCTAATTCACGCCCTGTATTTTTGAAATAACGCGCTCAAATTTACGCCTGTTTAAATTTTTGTTTAATTTACATATTTTTGAATTACACGCTGCTTATCAGGAACAACCTCCCCCCACCCCGAAAAATGCAAGGTGCCGCCATGATAATTTGAATATTCCATAATTTCTGTTTATAATTAGTGTTTCTACATAGCTATAGTGGAAACAGGCCCTTTGGCCCAACTTGCCCACACAGGCCAGCATCAATAGTGTTTATTGTCACATGTGCAACGCAGTGAAATTACATATGAGTCGCCACATTCATGTCCCATCTACACTCGTCCCACCTGCCCGTGTTTGGCCCATGTCCCTCCAAACCCGTCCTATCCATGTACATTTTCAATGCGAGTTACTTACTTACAGTTCACACCAAACACAGATATGCTCTAAATTCCACTTGTAAGAAAGAACCGCAGATGCTGGTTTGAATCGAAGGTAGACACAAAATGCTGGAGTAACTCAGCGGGTGAGGCAGCATCTCTGGAGAGAAGGAATGGGCGACGTTTCGGGTCGAGACCCTTCTTCTCTAAATTCCACCTCTCTACGCCTGTCCATTCAAAGTGCCCAAGAGAGTGTAGTTTTTACCTGCACGTGATTATGATGGTCTTTTCCCCATCCCAGGATGGGTTGTCAGCCATGACCTTTGCATGGGTGGTGACATCTTGTGGTGACAACTGCGGAGACTCATTTGGTTGAGTGTGAATCCAGCCGAGAGGCTCCATTTCCTGAAGAAATCATTTGGAATGGAAGGTAATACTTTATTGTCACAATTAAGTTCCCTGCATGCATACCCAAAGTATACAAATAGTCACCAAATATAGCGCACACAAAGTTACAGAGTACCCCCCGCCGGCTCTTCACCCCCCCATGCCAGGTCCTCCACTGTCCATTGTTCTTTCTCCTCCCTCACGGTGGTCGCCCCACGCCGGGTCCCCCTTTGTTCCTTAACCCTCCTCCCCTCACAGTGGTTCCCCCGTGGCCTCATCGACAAAAGCTAGAGATGTAAAGGAGACCCACCAGGCTCCACCGCCTCCAACCTTGTAAGGTTTACAAGGTTAATTCCCAGGATGGCGGGACTGTCATATGCTGAGAGAATGGAGCAGCTGGGCTTGTACACTCTGGAGTTTAGAAGGATGAGAGGGCATCTCATTGAAACATATAAGACTGTTAAGGGCTTGGACACATCAGAGCAGGAAACATGTTCCCGATGTTGGGGGGAGTCCAGAACCAGGGGGGCACAGTTTGAGAATAAGGAGTAGGCCATTTAGAATGGAGACAAGGAAACACTCTTTCTCACAGAGAGTGGTGAGTCTGTGGAATTCTCTGCCTCAGAGGGCGGTGGAGGCAGGTTCTCTGGATGCTTTCAAGAGAGAGCTAGATAGGGCTCTTAAAGATAGCGGAGTCAGGGGATATGGGGAGAAGGCAGGAACAGGGTACTGATTGGGGATGATCAGCCATGATCACATGAATGGCGGTACTGGCTCGAAGGGCCAAATGGCCTACTCCTGAACCTATTGTCTATTGCCACGAGGCTCACAGCTGCCAATTGCCAGGTTCAATTAATACTGATCATATTATAACTGGTTTACAGCTTAACAGGTGTTTCAGATATAGCGATCACCTAATGAAAGATTTAAAACATTCCCAAACTGGGTGATTAAATATCTGAATGCCTATTTATATTTGGATACTTCCATACACACAAACAGGAACCAAGCCAAAAGTTAATATTAGCAGAGGAATCTATTTAAAAGCTTACAGACTTTCCGGCAAACACAGAGAAAAAGACAGTGCTGGAGTACCTCAGTGGGTCAAGCAGCATCACTGGAGAACATGGACAGGCAATGTTTTGGGTCAGGACCCGGCTTCAGACTGATTGTGGTAGGAAGTGAGAAAGCGGGAAGAGAGGTTGGAGCGAGACAACGCCTGGCGAGTGATAGCTGGAGAGATGCGAGGTGGTTTTGATGGCAGATAGTTGGATAAAGGCCAGAGATGAAAAGCCAAAGGCTAAGGAGATAAGGAGAGACAATACGCGAAATGTGAAGCCAGAGGAAAGGATGTAGATGGAAGGGGATGGGTGGGTGCGGGGGAGAGGTAGGATGTGGATCCAAGTGAGGCACAGCGTAGAGGTTTCCCACAAGATGTCTTATGAGTCAATCAATGAGAGAGAATCAATTCAGCCACCGACACTTTGGTTGTTTAACGTACATGATATTGGTACAACACATCCCAGGGCAATGAACCTGCTCACCTTCAAATATTCATGTTGTGGGAGTTGGTTAGGCAGATGCACAGTCTGATGGGTTCCCCACTGGGGCACCATCACGATGCACCTGATTTCCTTCACCTGGGGATTGTCCGGAGGACTCACACCGTACAGATATCCAGCAATCTACAAAAGATACAGTTTTCAGTTCAGTTTGTTGTCACATGTACCAGACAGTGGAAAGACAATACATGATTACAATTGAGTCATTCACTGTGAAGAGATACATCGTGAAGGAATAAAGTTTAGTGCAAGTTAAAGCCAGTAAGGTCTGATCAAAAATAGTCCCGAGGGTCCTCGATGAAGTAGATAGTCGTTCAGGACTGCTCTCCAATTGTGGTAGGACAGTTCAGTTGCCTGATAACAGCTGGGAAGAAACTGTCCCTGAATCTGGAGGTGTGCGTTTTCACACTTCTGTACCTTTTGCCCGATGGGAGAGGGGAGAAGAGGGAGTGGCCGGGGTGCGACTGGTCCCTGATGATGCTGCTGGCCTTCACCGCAGTTACCTCGAAATATAATCAATTCTAAATCGTATTCACATTTCAGGTGAACATTCAAATTGTGTTCAGCTCGTCAATTTTCAAAGGAATGTGTATGCTGAACACATCCATCCCATTACACCTCTGCACTACCGCAGAACCTAATTAGCTCTGGTCTTAACGCCCAATATTCATATTCTGTTTTAATGTACATGAAACGCAATCACAAGCTGCAGTTCCTCACGTTTCTTTGTCATTTCCATCAGCTGCATCAAGATCCCACCACCGGTCACATCTTTCCCTCCCTACCCCTTTCTATCTTCCTATGGACTCCCTGGTCCACTCATTCCTCCACACACTCCCCGCCTGTCCCTACGAATTCTTGATTAGTGCGGGTGTCAGGGGTTATTGGGAGAAAGTAGGAGAATGGGGTTGAGGGGAAAAGATAGATCAGTAATGATTGAAATATGGAGAAGACTTGATGGGCCGAATGGCTTCATTCTACTCCTTAAACGTATGAGGAACTTTCCCCAAAACTGTGTAGGGACGAGGTGTAACACACAGGTGGTGGAGAAAAATACCAGAATTAGACTCCCTGACAATTATCCCAATTAATTCTGCTCAGTTGAAATCTCCGTCAAAATAAATTGACAACTGAAGGGACTCAAAATCTTAAATCCCACGCGTGGTTTTTGCAGATTTCATTGTAAAATTTGCTAAAAATTGATCAGCATTCAATGCGATTTACTAGTTCATTTTTAGGAAATGATTAAAACAAATGTATTTCCATCATGGCAACATAATGCAACATGTAGTCAATACTGCAGCGGGAGTTTACCTGTGCTCTCAAATCTGAAATGCAGATGAATTTCTTCAGCACGTTCTTGGGCAGGATATAGGTGTAGCCCGTCTCTTTGATGTCATCAGACGACACGTAAATGTGATTGGTTCGCAGATGAAGGTTGGCAGCAGATATCGCCCTGTGCAGATGAAACAGCATGAAGCACAACTTGTGTATTAAAGATCGGAGCTTCTAGCATTCAAAAACGGAAGAAGGCAGAATTTTGCACCATTTACTTTCTCTTGTTCTATTTTATTGAAAAAGTCTTCTCATTACGAAAATCTGAATTTATATTCTGGCAACCTTTTAATTCGCCTTTGGCTGTCTGCAGGAAAAATGCTGGGTGAAGTCCAGAACCAGTTAAGATATGGGCCATTTAGGACTGAGATGAGAAAAAACATTTTCACCCAGAGAGTTGTAAATCTGTGGAATTCACTGCCACAGAAGGCAGTGGAGTCAATTCACTGAATGTTTTCAAGAGAGAGTTAGATATAGCTCTTAGGGCTAACGGAATTAAGGGACATGGAGAGAAAGCAGGAATGGGGTACTGATTTTGGATGATCAGCCATATGATCATATGGCTCAAAGGGCCAAATGGCCTACTCTTGCACCAATATTCTATGTTTCTATGAACTAACGCCTAGCCAGTTGCCCTATCTAGTCAATGAAAAATGAAAGAAATATCTCAGATGTAAAAAATTAATGTAAACATCACCATTTAATTTTTAAAAAATTAAAAAATTATGTGGAAAGGCAGGGCTTTTTAAATATTGTACCAAAAAGTATCTTAACTTGGAAGTATTGCCAAATGACCATGCCTTGCATTAAATATGGTTGGGCTGCCTCGAAATGCATCTTCAGTTGCCACTGAATGCTGCAGGTTCAGATCTGGGTGGATCCAAAGATTTGCGCAGTACACATCTTATACTAAGTTACATACAACCTAATAATCTCAAGTGACTTTTTAAACTCTAACCCCACAATTCAGTAATGAGCAGTAAATTGTAAGCACGTTCAGGAAGTATACATTTATCAGTCTAAATCTATAAAAAACAGCTTTTAAACTGGTGATATTTATGCATTCTGAAAGTTCTTAGAGACATAACGAGTAATGAATCGGGTACTAAGGATGAAATAATAGCTTCAGATAATTAAGTCAGGCAATGTGGAAGCATAAACTTAAATTATATGAGCAAAGAAGATTAGATTAGAGATAGAGCATGGAAACAGGCCCTTCGGCCCACCAAGACCATGCTGACCATCGATCACACCAGCTCCGTTATCTCACTTACTCATCCACTCCCTACACACTAGTGCCAACTTTGAGGCCAATTAACCTTCAAACATACACGCCTTTGGGATTTGGGAAGAAACGGGAGCACCTGGAGGATCCCACGTGGTCATACGGATGACGTGGAAATTTCACACAGACAGCACTCGAGGCCAGCATCGAACCTGGGTCTCTGGCCTGCGTAAATGAAATCCTATTCACACCCACTTTAGTGGCTGCAAATATAGTTAGCATTAAATGGATTATCATCCAATTATCAGTTGACGTTTGATTTGCTATGAAGACAGAACCAATAGATAAACGATACCTGACTCTCCATTCGGTTTTGGAGGAGAAGGTTTGGGTCTCATAGTTACTGGTCGTTGAAGTGATGATTTCATCGCCGTGCTTGTTCACAGTACGCGTCTGTGTGGCTGTCAGCTGAGACTGCTCTTTGGTCTGCTTCTCAATTTCTGCAATCTGCTGCCTCTGTTGAGAGGGAGCGGAAATCTCCATCCCCAAAATAATATCACGAATCTCAGACTGCGTTAGGGATGCCACGTTCACGCTAGAATGAAAAAACAGTAGTTCAACGTAAATGGTGTGGGACTGACGGTCAGCAGTCAAAGCACAAGATGTACCCAATGCTAATTTAGCAAACTACATACTGTAAGCCTGGGCAGTAACGGACCGCTACGCAACGGATTTGGGTTATAGCGGACCGAGACGCGTTGCTCCGCCAGTTACCCACTGAGCTGGCGTCTCTTGCCGTGCTTCCAGTTGTGGGAACGGAGCGAGAGAGCAACATGAAGCTGGCTTGCGTACCTGGCCAGTCCCTGCCGCAGATGGACACAAAATCCTGGCGTAACTCATCTCTGAATCTCTGGAGATCTTTGGAGAGAAGGAACGGGTGACGTTTCTGGTCAAGCGAACCACATGTGGGGCCCGGGGTCTGTGGCTTCCCGGCCTGTGAATCCCCACTTCTTTAACCACCCCCAAACACAATTTCTTCCCTCCCTGCCTTAGGTTAAACTTATCCGGTTATAGCGGTACAACCGGCAAAAGTGGACACCACCTTTCTCCCCCCACCCCGTGAACCGTTATTGCGTGGGTTTACTGTACTCGGCAGGAGAAGCATCTCTGCTGGCTTGGACGTGTGCACTGGATGGAAAATGGACGCATTCCCCAAGATGTGCCGTGTGGGGCGATCGCCAATGCGCGGAGTCCAAAAGGAAGGCCAAAGCTTTGCTGTAAGGATACGATTAAAAGAGAAATGACAAATTTTAATAATGCCACTGCAAACTGGGAAGCAGCTGCCGAAGACCCAGGGGGAGGTGGAGAAAGGTCCTCCAGGAGGGTCGGATGCACCAGGACAGCACGTGACTCAAGACACTGGAGGCTAGGCACCAACACCGGGGCGTCACGGGTTATGGGGAGAAGGCAGGAGAACGGGGTTAGGAGGGAGAGATAGATCAGCCAAGATCGAAAGGCGGAGTAGACTTGACGGGCCGAAAAGCCTGATTCTGCTCCTGGTGCTTATGGTCAACGACAACAGCAGCACACTCCCCCAATCCGACGGCCAGATGCAACTCCACCTGCAGGACCTGTGGGAGTGTCTGCCTGTCAAGGATAAGCCTAGTCAGCCACAGTAAGAAATGCAACTACAGATGAAAGGTTCCCCCCCTCACAAACAGGACGTCAACTCCGCACCATCATCAAGCGCACACAGATGGACGGGTGGCAACAACAAAAAACATCTGAGAACCGATGTTTGAAACAAGGTCTCAGCAGACCAGTGATGCTCAACACGTTTAACAGTGTCAGGCAAATAAAAAAAGAACATATTTTCAAATTGCTCAATGTCCAAATAGAAAGTTCAAATTCTTCCAAGAGTAACACTAGATCGATTTCAATAGTATGTGCGGAAAGGTCTGGACGGTTTCACCACACAAAGTCACTCACTTGTTTTTCTTGCCATAATCAGCCAGAATGAGATCTTTCAACTGCACTTCCACTTTAATCCACTCTTCATCGGTCAGCGTTGGCCAGATGTGATGAGGCTCTGTGATTGTGGTTTTGTCCGGTTTCAGGATTACCTTGGCACGATCGTTGTTTACGTGCAGTGCGCGAAGAATCAAAATCAGACGGGAGAATGCCTATAAACCATGCACCAGCGGGGATGGGGAGAGAAATAAAGGCCAGAGATGTATCGGAGCCAACTAAAATGAACAAATGCACTGAAATATTTTTGATTATTCCTATAGACAGGGAGGTAATGCTGAGGCTTTATAGGGCACTGGTCCGATCGCATTTTGGAGTATTGTGCGCAGTTTTGAGCCCCATATTTGAGGAAGGATGTGCTGGCCTTGGAGGGGGTGAAGAGGAGGTTTACAAGAATGATCCCAGGGATGATTGGGTTAACATATGGTGAGCATTTGACAGCACTGGGCCTGTACTCGCTGGAGTTTGGAAGGATGGGGGGGGTGGGGTGGAGACGACGACACCTCATTGAAACTTACCGAATAGTGAAATGCCTGGATAGAGTGGATGTGGAGAGGATGTTTTCACTAGTGGGAGAGTCCAGTATCAGAAGCCATAGCCTCTGAATAAAAGGATGTGCCTTTAGAAATAAGATGAGGAGGAATCTCTTTAGTCGGAATTCATTGCCACAGATGGCTGTGGAGGCCAATGGATATTTTTAAGGTGGAGATTGATAGATTCTTGATTAGTACAGATGACAAGGGATATGGGGAGAAGGCAGGAGAATGGGGTTGAGAGGGAGAGATAGATCAGCCATGATTGAATGGCGGAGCCGACTTGCTGGGCTGATAGGTCTAATTCTGCTCGTACAACTTATGAAATGATTGTGTCTCTGTATGCTGCGGACTCTTCTGTCTTCCTGACTGGTGTCTGCAAACTGAACTGAAACACCACTTTACTTACAGTATAGGATGAAATGGTCTTCAGCCAGTCATCGTACAGGTTAAACAGCACCATCTGTGGTTCTGTTGCCTTTAAAATCAGGTCGCCAAACTTCTCCACTTTCAGGCAAGCTTGAAAAGGCAACTGCAGCTCGGAGCCTTTGATCACGATGTTGGGGAAATCCAGTAAGTGGACCTAAACAAACAAAAATACAAGAGTTTAAGCATTGCTCTCGGAGTTCTTAACTCTGTAAACGCCCATAAACATCACTTTAAACCAGCTTATAATTGTAAGTCTGTTTTTTATCAATATTAAGGGCCACGTGACATACAGGCAATAGTTTGTGCAGCTTTTTCCAAATTATCAATGGGACTCAGAGTTCAGTTTAGATACAGCGCGGAACAGGCCCTTCGGCCCACTGATCCCGCACCGACCAATGATCCCCGTACACTTACACTATCCTGCACACACCGGCAACTATTTACAATTATACCAAGCCAATTAACAAACACACCTGCTTGTCTTCGGAATGGAGAGATGGTACAAATATTAGAAACACCTCTGTATCAAAACTCAGTTTGAATTCAGCATGATCTTTTTAATCTTTCAGCATGATCTTTTGAAATAGCCATTTGTTTTAAATATTACTTGTGATACATCTTGGAAATGTAAAGCTTACTTACTTCCAGAGGATCTAACATGCCCTTCCTTGTAACAATGATCTGTTTCGGCTGCTCTTCAACGGGAAGTGATCGGATCAAGGCAGCCACTTCTTCGGCAGTCTTCCACTTTGCCAGCTGAATTATAAATAAAAAACAATTCATTAGAATTAAGTGAATACAGTAAAACGTTTGTTATTACAGATCTCTTTATAATGGATTTCAGTTACGGCGGACTGTCTCTTTAAGAACAATTGCTAGTTACACTGTGGAGGTCACTGAAATTGACACGTCACTGATATTGACAAGTGACAAGTCACTGATATTGACAAGCAATCTCTTCCTTGGGCACTGAACTCTATTAAACAGTGTGACAAATAGTCTTTAGTATTTCTGGCTTGCTGTAACATAAATACATTTTAGCTATCAAAAGGAAAATTTGTATTTGAGAGCAACTTGTTGTTTCACAGAGCGACTGCTTGGTGTTGGATCGAATCCCTTACCTGATTATAGCAGACCATATAACCATATAACAATTACAGCACGGAAACAGGCCCTCTCGGCCCTTCCAGTCCGTGCCGACCATTTATTTTCCCCAGACAATCAACAATAATGGATACCATCCTCCCCCAGTGTCCATTTCAAGGAGGGTTTACTGTACTAGACATAACTAATTGCAGACAGTTCTAAGGCAGTAAGGTTGAGGCATTCACATGATTTTTTTTTTTACCTGAATAACCATTTGGCATGAATGACAAGATACAATGACATGACAAAAAAAAAACTTTAATTCAGTTCTTCTCGAGTCAAATGGGACTGAAATTTGACTTAAGCTAACCTAAAGGGCTTTGAGTTAAATTAAACTGTCCCAAGATGCAAGATGTTTAAGAAAGAACTGCAGATGCTGGAAAAATCGAAGGTAGACAAAAATGCTGGAGAAACTGAGCGAGTGAGGCAGCACCTATGGAGTGAAGGAAAAGGTGACGTTTCGAGCCGAGACCCAAGGGTCTCAGCGAGTGAGGCAGCACCTATGGAGCGAAGGAAAAGGTGACGTTTCGGGTCGAGACCCAAGGACCTCAGCGGGTGAAGCAGCATCTATGGAGGGAAGGAATAGGTGACGTTTCGGGTCGAGACCTGCAAGGGTCTCGAACCGAAACGTCACCTATTCCTTCACTCCATAGATGCTGCCTCACCCGCTGAGTTTCCCCAGCATTTTTGTCTACCAAGAGGCAAGATTGTCACTTTCATAAAAGTACACACAGATAAAGTGGTGGAGGGTAAAGCATCATGAAAATATTACCTGGCCCAATCGTTTCTGGCCGGCCCACACAGAGGTGTGAATGATTTTAAGGAAGAGCTGGCCTGTCCTGGGGTTGAAAATGAAAATGGCTCCATTGATGGGCTTTGTTGTTAAGTTACCTTCAAACGTCTGTGAAAGAACACAATCATGGGGGGAATTACATTATTAAACTAATGCAACGGAAACTACACAGGTTAAAAATTACAGAAAAAGCAATATAGATTTTTTTTTTTTTTTAAGATTAGACACAAAATGCTGGAGTAACTCAGCGGGATTGGCAACATCTCCGGAGAAAAGGAGCAGGTGACGTTTCTGGCCAGAACCCTCCTTCAGACTGAAAGCAGGGGGGGGGAATAAACTGGAGGCGAGGAAAGGCCAGAAGAAATCACGGCCGGCAACATGGAAGTGGGAGGAGTTGAAGGAGAAGTTGTTACGGGTGAGGACTGGGCTGGGTTTAGACATTTCTTCTAAATTGCATTGAGTTTTAGTTTGATTAATGTTTAGAGGTACAGTGTGTGAAATCAGGCCCTTCGGACCACAGAGTTCGCACCGTCCAGAGATCACTCGTGCACGAGTTCTATCTCACACACAGGGGACAATGTACAGAAGGCAGTTAACCTACAAAACCGCACGTCTTTGGGATGCGGGGGGAAATCGGAGCACTCGGTGAAAACCCATGTGGACACAGGGAGAACCCTCAATCCCAATCAGACATCGTCCCAGATCAGGATCCGAGGCAGCAACTGCATCCAATTGTAATTGGTGAAAGATGTAACAGTGGGATATATAGGGAATGGGACGTAATATGCAAGGGATATGTAGCAACTCTACCGCTGTGCCACTATGCTATCCATGCTTTCCTCAATCCCACTGAGGTCTTAGTTGGACATGCTTACCGGTTGCTTCCCTTAATCAGTGTTGTTATGCCCCTGTCCCACTTAGGAAACCTGAATGGAAACCTCTGGAGACTTTGCGCCCCACCCAAGGTTTCCGTGCGGTTCCCAGAGGTTTTCGTCAGTCTCCCTAATGGTCGAAAGTGGTTTCCGCTTTAAAAATCGGTAATTTTTTAGTCGATGCCGGTTGCGATTCTAGTTAAAGGTGGTTGCCGGAGGATAAAAACCTCCGGGAACCGCACGGAAACCTTGGGTGGGGCGCAAAGTCTCCAGAGGTTTCCGTTCAGGTTTCCTAAGTGGGACGGGCATTAAGCTTTCTCAATTTTGTACCTTATGAATGGTGACCCGGTACACATTGGTGTCATCCACAAACCAAATGATTTGGTTGGAGAAGAGTTCTCCATAATTCTGTGAGGAAAGGTACGGTTCCGTTGGCTCAGAAGAGTACAGCTGCAGACCCTTCCGAATACGTTCTCTCAACACATAGAGAGCAGGATTAGCCTTCATGATCTTTGCCATTGCTTGCTGGATCAAAGGTTTGGCACCTGGAAACCAGTTGCCATAAGCACTGCAAAATGAAAATGGGCAGCATCAGTAATGTTTGCAAAAGAAATTCCAGGATAGAAATATCTAAATAAATGTTCTAATACAAATAGTGTTTACTACATACCCAAATTTATTGTTTGATATTATGACAATTGATTTAGAATGACCTTATAAAAAATATTTTGATGGCATCTGTTGGATTTCTTTTGCGTATGTAGTGAAGTTTAATACTTTGAACTGACAAGCTTTTATTAGTAATTGTTTAAGAAAGAACTGCAGATGCTGGAAAAATCGAAGGTAGACAAAAATGCTGTAGAAACTCAGCGGGTGAGGCAGCACCTATGGAGCGAAGGAATAGGTGACGTTTCGGGTCACCCCATTCCTGCGCTCCATAGATGCTGCCTCACCCCCTGAGTTTCTCCAGCATTTTTGTCTACCTTAGCTCTTATGAATAATAACATTCTTACACGTTTAGCATTTGGTATACATTTTGCTGCACAGCAATCTGAATACATACCTATGCAAGTTGTAGGCCAGATCGATGGCAATCAACACACCAGTTGGGGATGGGTAGATACTCATGTTATCTGTGGTATAGTCCAAGAACTTGGCCCTGGCATATCTCTCAATATCATGAGAGTCATAGTCACCCCATCGCAACTGAATATCGATCCAATATTTCTGAGTAGTAGTGCTGTCCATCACATCTCTAATAAAGAAGAAATCTTGGTAAATACAACATAATTCAAACCAGTCAAAGACAAAAGAACACAAACTTTGATTAGTACTTCGCTTGTACGGGTGTCAGGGGTTATAGAAACATAGACAATAGGTGCAGGAGTAGGCCATTCGGCCCTTCGAGCCTGCACCGCCATTCAATATGATCATGGCTGATCATTCAACTCAGTATTATGGGGAGAAGGCAGGAGAATGGGGTTGAGAGGGTAAGATAGATCAGCCATGATTGAACGGAAGAGTGGACTTGACGGGCCGAATGGCCTAATTCTGCTCCTATCACTTATGAACAAACTATATTCAAACCTTGGTAACCTTGATGTAATGCAAGTGTAACTGCAGCATCAATCATCCAATAATTGACAAACCTGCGTGAATGTTTGGAGGTTGTGTAATTACCAAGGGCAGGCACAAAAATAAATCAAGGAGGCTTTGTACAGGACTGGAAGCAGTTATGCCTCGACTACACAAAGCCCTGGCCGGATCACAGCACAAGCACTGCAAGGCCAAAACGAAATAAGATAGACATAAAATGCTGGGGTAACTTAGCAGCTCAGGCAGCATCTCTGGACAAAAGGAATAGGTGACATTTTGGGTCGAGACCCTTCTTCAGGCTGAAGAAATAAGGACTGGATTCCCACACATTTGAAAGTCGAATGGGTGACAGGACATCTCAAAGATAGCTCAAGTAATTACGAGGAAAAAGTAAATCCAGATAAAATTTGATTCCATTATTTGGTAAATGGGCCACAGTTGAAAATTAGAGCCAGACCTACCTACTGCATATGAAAATGACAGTGGCAATTGAATTTGGGTACATTGCTAATTTTAGATCAGAAATGAATGCATTCTTAGCTAGCAAAGTTAGTCAAGGACAAGGAGACAACAGGAACAAAATGGAGTTAGCTCGCAGACAAGCCACGATCTCCAGTAATGGCAGAATAGGTCTTAACAAGTAAATGGCCCATTTTTATTCAAATGATTGTAAAATGGAGGAATGAACTCACTTAGAGTCAGCAAGCAGCGACGGTCTGGAAACATTCCACTTGTACGAAGCAAACAGAAGAATGTCAGCACATGAGGAGTTCATTTTGTAAGATTTCCTCGGGTGGATGGTCTCTTTCTGTACAGTCTCAATCTCCAAAGCATCCAACTCTTGATCAAAGACCTAGGAAGAAGAACGGATCTCACAACACAAGATTCATGATGAAGTAATCCTCCAGCAACTGGAAGCAAGGTAATCTGAAACATTATCCTTCAATTTAAAACGTTTGTGATTTTACCCGCCTGTGCTCAACTGCATTCAAATACTGTTCTATCACTGACACAACCTTAATTTCAAAACCAGAAGACAAAAAAAAATTAAAAAATTGGAAGTTCAACCCTATCCAGTTTTTTCTTTGCTACATCAATTACTGATATTTCCTCTTATTGTTCTTAATACTAAAATTTATTTCCACTCCACAGTGTGTGTCTTCCTTTCATTCCTGATCCTCCTAAATCTGATTTCAAACCAATCAAAGTAGTCCAAGCACAAGACAGAAGAAAATGCGGGGACTGGCATACAAAAAAAAAGCACAAATTGCTGGAGTGACGCGGCAGGACAGGCAGCATCTTTGGCAATGTCGCGAGTCGGGACGCTTTTTCAGACTCCAAGTATTCCAAAACAATTCCAACATTTCAGAAGGGAGTAAACACTGACCTGACAAAGATCCATGACAATGCTCTCATGAATCTTCTGCCACAAATGGGCTCTGAAGATCTGGATCAAGGAAATCTTGAGGGTGGGTATTTTGCCATGCATGAAAATTCCTGTCAAATCCAACTGCACCTGGAAACCTACATACACCTGAGGATATAAAAAATAGAAACATTTGACGTTCTTTTCTTAAAACTCACTTCACAACCAAACGTCACCAATGCAAGAATACCGCAGACACTTACATTAGCTCTGTTGATGGTTGGCGACCACCAAAGGGTGAATCTTCTGTTGGGAATTTGGTTCAAACCAGATCGCTGGGCATTAGTCAGCTTCTTCCATTTCATGGATTCCTCAAAACCGCTGGCCTTCTCCCTTCAAGACAATATTTTTGAGAAATCAAACATTTATATTTAAATTGAGAGAGGATTATTACCATTTACCGAGAGCTGTATATGAAGATTCATCAGACGCTCACAAAGATGTGGAGAGGGCGTTTCCAATGGTGGGAGAGTCGAGGACCAGAAACCATAGCCTCAGAGTAAGAGGATGGACCTTTAGTAAAGGAGATGGAGGAATTTCTTTAATCAGAGGAAGGTGAAGCCGTAGAATTCATTGCCACAGAAGGCTGTGGAGGACAAGTCAATGGATATTTTTAAGGCGGAGATTAATAGACTCTTGATTAATAATGGTGTCAGGGGTTATGGGGAGAAGGCAGAAGAATGGGGTTGAGAAGGAAAGATAGATCAGCCATGATTGAATGGTGGAGTAGGCTTGATGGGCCGAATGGCCTAATTGTGCCCCTGTAACTTATGAACGAAGCTCCTCAGACATACATGCTAAATAATAGAGCATAAAAGAAAAAAAAGGACATATACCAGAATAAACCCTCCCACGTTGGAAAATATGTTCCCTTGAAGAGCGTGTGTTCCAGAATGCCTTCAACACCGCCTAGTGCTTGGATCATGTCTGTCCGATAGTTGTTCAAGTTCCACAGCTTGCCATCATGTCTTTGGTGGGTCCACCAAAAAGGATTCTGCTTCAATACCTGGGGTCAACATATCTTGGTTACACTCATTATTCAACACACACCATTTTTCTCTTGCTGTCAATGCTCAAAACACAGACAATTCTACATTCAACAATAAGCAAGATAAGTCAATTAGCTTTAAATTGACTTAAAATTCACAAATAGGATTTGAGTTAATGGCCAACTCAGCCACTTGAGATGCACCATGTTTCGTTATAATTTTACCCGCCTGTGTCCATCATGTTATAATTTTACCCGTGTCTGTTGTAAGAAACAACAACAATCAGACATGGTGCCAATATGGCAGGGTCCATCCTCAAATGTGCTTCTGGACAGAACTATGGAAGCCTGTAGTTTTTCATTAGAGGTTTGGTTTTGTAAATTGTCTGTACAGATGCCCGGCGTTATGAAAGCATTTAGAGTTGAACGATTATGTGATGTTAATGCAAGGAGGCCACGGAAGACAAAGAGCTATGGGACAAGAGTTAAAATATCCCACATAATCTTTAAGACGCACCTGGTACTGTTTGAAATCAGTTCTAACTCTCCAGCCCTTATCATAAGCCAAAGTGTGCCTATCCTTTTGAAATAATGTGTTAATACGTGGAATGCCTCTATCCCAGGAGTCTTCTAAATCTTCCAGAGTTAACCGTCTGAAATTGTAAAAAGAAAAGAATCTTGTCAGGCATCAGAAATGGCACAGTGTCAATACTATTGTTTAAAATTAACTGAAACTCACCGATTTTGTGCTATGGCCTCCTGTCGTTTCAATGCATATTCTGCCCACACTCTCTGGGAATCAATGAACTCGCTCTCCCATGGCTGAATATAACGATAAAGATTAGGAATCAGTTGGTCCTCTTCGTGACTCATACCTGATCGGAAATGAGTGATGCCCACATCTGTCTGCTTGGACCATCTGCACAATGCATAAGGTGCAATGGAAAGTAAACGTCTGGATATTTCTGCACAAACTAAAATTATAATTCTGAAAAATGTTTGATATACTTCAAAATGTTTGAGACCGGACGGGACAGCATCAAGGCGAGAGGGCAAAGTTTAAAGAGTTGCGTGGGGCAAGTTTTTTTTTTAAGGTGATGTTGGCCTGGAATGCGCTGCCTGAGACAATGGTGTCCAAGAGGCTTTTAGGTAGGCACATGTATATGCAGAGAATGGGGGGGGGGGGGGGGGGGGGGGGGGGGGAGGTATGGATCATAAGAATGAGGGGTGGGCCACTTAGAACCGAGATGAGGAAAAATGTTTTCACGCAGATTTGTGGAACTCTCTGCCTCAGAAGGCAGTGGAGGCCGATTCACAGGATGCATTCAAAAGAGAGTTAGATAGCGCTCTTAGGGCGAGTGGAATCAAGGGATGTGGGGAGAAGGCAGGAACGGGGATTGTGGATAATCAGCCATGATCACATTGAATGGCTCGAAGAGCCGAATGGTCTACTCCTGCACCTATTGTCTATGTATCTATGTGCTAGCAGATGAGATGAATTTAACTTGGCATCATGTTCGGCACTGACGATGTGGGCCGATGGGCCTGTTCCTGTGTTTACTATTTAAGTTACCAACATAGCCTTCAGAGAGAATCATTACAAGGTGATTACACGGTTTATGTTTTCCACCAACAAATCATACAACACCTAATTAATTAGAGTACTTTATAACTGCTTATTTCAGTTGAGAAAATAAAAGTGTGTCTGTTAACAGTACCTCAAGTCAGACTGTGGGATGAGAACATGTCCCATTGAGAGCATTCCCAGCCCACCGAGCTCCTTGGGGGTATAGAACACCACAGGAGGGAAACGACTCGGCATCTTGGAGTTCAAACCAATCTTAATACGTGTCTGGATCTTGTTTTCACATTTCACCAGCAGGTCCAACAGTTCCTGCGTGTTGACCACTGCTTCACGGAAATAGGTCATCAAGCCGATGAGTGCGGTGTTCCACTTGTTCACAATCTAGGAAAGCACAGACATTGGAGCAGGAAGATTCAAGTGAACAAATTAAACACGTGTTGGGATTTCCTCCAGTTGATATCTTGTTATCAAAATGCTAAACCTTTCTCACTGCTGCTAACTTGCAATAGACCCATCACAACTTACATTTCCACCGGACCCAACTGTGGGTGGTAAACTGTGCAAAAGAAAATGGGCGGCACAGCGGTGGAGTTGCTACCTTTCAGCCCCTGTTGTGCCAGAGTCCCGATCCTGACTCCCGGGTTCGATCCTGACAACGGGTGCTGTCTGTGTGGCGTTTGTATGTTGTTCCTGTGACTGCGTGGGTTTTCTCAGAGAACTTAGGTTTCCTCACACACTCCAAAGACGTGCAGGATTGTTGGTTAATAGGCTTGGTATAAGTATAACACTTTTCCTAGTGTGTGTATGATAGTGTAAATGTGCGGGGATCGCTGGTTGGCGTGGACTAGGTGGGCCATAGGGCCTGTTTCTGCTCTGTACATCTTAAACTAAAAAAATGATTTGGGAATTTTCTGTAGGCACTTTATTGTTGAATCTACAATAATCAAAGACTTTATTAAAAATGGCTTAAAATTATTCTACAGCTCCATTATTACTTTGAATGATAAAATGTCCAATGCAGCTTGTGCTGCTTTGCAAAGGAACCATACCTTGGTGAAAGTGGTGGAGCCGGAAGCCATGAGGATCTGTCGGACTCTGTTATGGAATCGCTGCATTGATTCATCATCCACCCGGAGGAAGCATTGTGCTGTACGCTCTTTGGTGACCTGAGTTACAAATTATGAAAGAATTTGCATTTGTAGCACGGCGCTGCCCCACTTAGCGCTATTGACTTATATTCAATTTGATGCTTATCCCAATAATGAGCTGCCACATATACAGATGGCAGCGGAGGCGGTGAATACTTTGGAAAGTGAAGATTGATAGGATCTCGATTAGTTCATCACAGGTTAGATTAGATTTTATTACTTGTCATTCGAGCCTCAGTGAGGCTCAAACATAACTCCGTTCCTACGAGCCATACAAACAAAACAATTCATAAAAAAACACAAACAATTCAATTCACACAAACTTCCATCACAGTGAATCTCCTCATCACTGTGATGGAAGGCAAAGTTCTTCTCTCTCCCCCGCACCATTTCTCTCCCGATGTCGAAGCCCCAGGCGGGCGATGTTAAGTCCCACGGCCATTGAGGCCGCGCCGGGCGATGTACGGCCCCGCTCTAGGCCCAAAAGTCACAAAGTTGGAGCCCCCGGCGGGCGCTGGAATGTCCCGTGGCCATTAAAGCCGCGCCGGGCGATGTACGGCCCCGCTCCGGTCGTTCCAACCCCACGACACGGGCGGGAGAAATTGCGTTGCGGGAGCTCCGGAGAGCGGTCTCCCACCCGGACCCGCGAGCTCCCGATATCTCGACAGTCCACCGGCAGTAATCTGCAGCTGGAGCTTCGGAGTCGGGCCGCAGCAGCGAGCCACCACCGCTCCAAGGCCGGCCAACCCCACGATGGTAAGTCCGCAGCTCCGCGACTGGAGCCCCCAGGTCGTCCCGGTCGGAGGCCGCTCCACGGGACTAGGCCCCAACCACAACGGTGACCCGACAGGGAAAAAAGTTGGGTCTCCCATGCAGGGAAGAGATTTTAAAAGTTTCCCCCTCCCCCCCCACATATACACAGTTAGAAACAGTACAAAAAAAAACACGAACAACTACATTTAACTAGACAAAAAATAAAAAATAAGACAGACAGGCTGTAGGGGCCGCTGCAACGTGAGTCGCGCCGCCCACAAGGTTAGGGGGAGAAGGCAGGAGAATGGGCTTGAGAGAGAAAAATAGATCAATCATGATAGAATGGTGGAGCAGCCTCGATGGGCCGAATGGCCTAATTCAGCTCCATGTCTTATGGTCATATTATCTGATTACATACCAAGGCTATAATGAAGTAGCGAAGATAGGCACAAAAAGCTGGAGTAACTCAGCGGGACAGGCAGCATCTCTAGAGAGAAGGAATTGGTGACTTTGAGTCGAGACCTTTATTCTTCATAAGAATACATTTAGGGGTTTTGACGTTTCAACGTCACCCATTCCTTCTCTACAGAGATGCTGCCTGTCCCACTGAGTTACTCCAGCTTTCTGTGTCTATGTTTGGTTTGAACCAGCATCTGCAGTTCCTTTCTACGTATAACAAAGTGGTGCTTGATCAGCTTACAGAGACAGTTCTAGGGTCGGGTAAGTTTCTAGAATAATGGTTCTGGGGTATGATTGCAGCCATATATCTATGCATTATACCTCATTTTGCAAGTTCCAGACTCCGTCTTTGTGAGTGAATTCCTCATAGCTTGTTCGGCATTTGGGAAGGATGCGGCACTCAAAGCCCGACATGTTGAACAGCAAATTGGGATTGTCTTTGCTATATACAGATACAAAGCTGTTTTCCCACTGAATGGTGGTGACAGACCGAGGCAGCCGATTCTTGATATCCCAAAACACTGCTCGACCCCTAAAAGGTGAATACAAGCAATTAAAAGCACGTCAGAGACTGAACCAAACCACCCCATAACATTACGTTAACTAACCAAACATAAACTTTGAAATATCGCAGCTTTCAAATAGATCTGAATTATGTGGTGCTGCCACCTATTGTAATAGGGATGTGACTGCAATGAATCAATCAATTCAAGACCAGTCGGCATAGGTGAAAGGGCCAATATTTAAAGGGGATATGTGGGGCACGTTTTATTTACACAGAAAACAGTGGATGTTTGGAATGAACCCCCAGGGATGGTGTTGGAGGCGGGGTTGATAATGATATTTAGATAAGCACATGGATAGGCAGGGCACAGAGGAATATTGATCACGTACAGGAAGGGGGGATTAGTTGAACAGGGGGTCATGCTTTGCATGGGCATTTAGGGCTGAAGGGCCTGCCCTGTGCTGTTGGATGTTATATTTTTAACTAATCTTTCCAAATGGCAAAGGGCTTTTGTAGAAAACATCTTAACACATCCCAAGCACAAATCTTTTAGTTTCAACTTATTCTCGGTCAAAGTTAACACTACTGACCCACTAATACATTTCATACCAAGAGCTCACAGTGCATATTTCAGCCTAACGTTTTCTCTTCGATCTGATGTCAAACAAAATATTCTGGCAAAGTCCAGAAAGGGAAAATAAAACTGATACCCTGCATGCAAATGTATTAAGACAATGTCAGGTTAATCTGCCAGTGGCAATGCTGACCAAAAGACAATGTTGTTGGCACAGTGGCAAAACCAATAACGGTGGGGTTGTTCACATCGAGCTCATCAGGAAGGTAGCACCTTAGTGCATCATATCTACTAGCAGCACAATGATAGACAATAAACAATAGGTGCAAGAGTAGGCCATTTGGCCCTGCAAGCCAGCACCGCCATTCAATGTGCTCATGGCTGATCATCCACAATCAGTACCCCGTTCCTGATTTCTCCCCATATCCCCTGACTCCACTATCTTTAAGAGCGCTATCTCGCTCTCTTGAAAGTATCCAGAGAACCGGCTTCCACCTCCCTCTGAGGCAGATAATTCCACAGACTCACAACTCTCTGTGTGAAAAAGTGTTTCCTCATCTCCGTTCTAAATGGCTTACTCCTTATTCTTAAACTGTGGCCTCTGCATCTGGCTCCCCCAACATCGGGACCACGTTTCCTGCCTCTAGCATGTCCAATCCCTTAACAATCTTATATGTTTCAATAAGATCCCCTCTCATCCTTCTAAATTCCAGAGTACACAATGTGAATGTCACAACTACTGCACTGGAGTGTCATCTTATAAACTCTTAAATTCAAAAACAAGGTTCGATTTAATATCCTCTATCAATTCACATCAATGAAAATGCACTCCCTGAATTAAAAAAACATTACCAGGCCAGAAGAGTCTTGATAAAATGAAATCCAGCTTGAACAAGTCATAATTTATGAGGCATCACATCCCACACTAAATGTATCTCAGCAGAATCCAACCTGACTTTTAAATTCAAATTTTATGTTTAAACCTGGTAGGGGGAGAAAGAGCAGCATTCTTGTTGAGAGCGGATTTTAATGGAAATCTAACTTCTCTATTGAAGCTTTCATAGTGATAAAGGTGAGGACCTGGCAAAATGTTATACAAAGCAGCAGGTAAAACACCAGGCAACAATTTTAAATGACACTTACAGATTGACGTCATGCTTCATAAGCCTCATGCGCGCATCCCTCGGCCAGCACTTCTTGTTGTTATAGCCAACAATGTTCTCATTGTTGGGGTCAGGATGTTCTGTCAGGTAGCGCTGAATCAGGTCTCTGGCTTCATCAGCGGTGAATCTGCAAGTACAGATTGTGAAACATGCATTTGAAGAAATACTTTTAATTAGCCTGCTGACTGACATTGGCAGAGGAGAGAAGAAGGGTCTCGACCTGAAATGTCACCCATTCCTTCTCCCCAGAGTTACTCCAGCATTTTGTGTCTATCTCTGACTGACATTGGCATGCAGTTCTGGCCAAAGCTCAAATCTAAATTTAACACTAACTGGAACGACACTAAGCACGATAACCATTTAATTGCAAAAGATCACTGTAGTGTATATAATGGAACTGTACCTTTAAGGACGGAGTACCAGGTGGTGTGATATATGTCATGTGACAGATTCATTATCTTATCAGTCTCGTGAATATGTGTGCGAGTATGTGCAGTGTACTTTTGTAAAATAAAGACCACCCACACTGGCAACTGCTTGTCTGAAACCTGCGCTTGTTTCTGTCTACGTGCCATTACCGTAGTATCTTACAATCACCCATGGCTATTTGAAATTAAATGATCCTCAGCAAGTTCATAGTTGCTGCCTGTCCCGCATTTTTGTGTCCAGTTTAGAGATACAGCGCGGAAACGGACCCTTTCGTCCCACCAGGTCCGTGCCGACCAGCGATCCCCGCACATTAACACACTAGGGACAATTTTTACATTTACCAAGCCAATTAACCTACAAACCTCTACGTCTTTGGAGTGTGGGAGGAAACTGAGGATTTGAGAAGGGATTGATACAAAGACCAGAAACATTTAAACAATATCTCTCGAAAAACTGATGCTCGAAAATTAGTTGTTAATTATCAAAGGCTTGTACGTCCAAGTTTAAAATAGACTGCCATTTTTTTAATACAATATGTGCAATCTGTATTTTGGCAGTAAATTCCACGACTGTTTAAAAGGACAGTGATAATCCACTTGGATTAAGTTTTATCGGTTAAGAATATTGCTTACCTGAAGAAAATGTGAATGCGCTCGATGTATCGGCAGAAAAGCCTGACTGGATGAGCAACTTCCGTGGCAACGTCCTGATAACTGAGGAAATCATTTGGCATTTGTGGCGGGCCGGCCATTTCACTGGCTCGATGGAGCCCCAACACCAGCAGATCCAACACCAGCCCATAGTACTGGACAATGAAAGAGGCAAATTGGAGCCCTCGAATAATGCCATAGGAATTGGTGTGGTTCATGTCCTATAAAGTGAAAAAAAAAACCCATAAAATCCATTCTAAGCAATATCCGGGACAGATTCAATATCCGGGACAGATTCAATATCCGGGACAGATTCAATATCCGGGACAGATTCAATATCTGAAAACATTCTTTACTTGTCTGATTTTATGTTATTGATGTTTCTCCAAAAAATCCAAACATTACGTTGAAGCTTTGTTAAGTTGTAACCGGCCTGGATGAGCAGACTGATAGGATGAGAAATCTACTTTGGTTATATTCAAAGGAGCAGGGACCACAAACTAACTCCACTCTGTTCTTATAGACATTGTTTGATTAACTGAATTCTTGTTTAAAAAAAAGATTCCATTAGATAAATGGAGACACAGGGGACAGCAGACAACGGGATCTCGGGCAATAGTCAAAGTGCTGGGGAATCTCAGTGGGTCAGGCAGCATCTGTGGAGAGAATGGACAGACGACGTTTCGCGTCAGGACCCTTCTTCGGACTGATAGAAGTGCGACGAGAAAATTGGAAAAGGGAGGTAGTTTGTCATCTGTCATGCACTCTACAGATGCCGCCTGACCCGCTGATAAAATGTATCAGCACTTGTTTTTCCGTCAAGGTACGACTACCATTTTAAACTACTCTTACAGGCGTACATGACACATGGAAACTTGCCGTTACACCGAAATATTTAAAAAATCCGTTATGCAGGCGTCAAGATTTGAATGCCAGCGAAGGATAATCGGCATAATGGAAATGACGTATACCTTGTAATTGATAACAACATTGTTCTTAGCTGTCATATAATCAGCAATGTTGTGATCCACAATCAGACGAAGCAATCTGTTGAGTAAAGTCAGATCAATTTTCTCATACATCTTCTCAAATCGAGACTCCAACATGACGTTGCATTCACCGTCAGCTGTCTCCCACACATCCTGAAGATTGTTGATACCTGTGGTACACAAACATAGTGTGTAAGAGAGAACTGCAGATGCTGGTAAAATCAAAGGGAGACACAAAATGCTGGAGTAACTCAGCGGGTGAGGCAGCATCCATGGAGAGAAGGAATGGCGACGTTTCGGACCCGAAACGTCGCCCATTCCTTCTCTCCATAGATACTGCCTCACCCGCTGAGTTACTCTAGCATTCTGTGTGTACACAAACATAGAATGATTATGCATTTTCAAAGTAACATTTAACATACGTCTCTATTATGAATTGTGTCGACTTTTAAAATGTATAGTATTAAAGTTGCATAGTTTAAAGGTGGCTGTTTCATTTCCCCAGAAGGAATATGTAGTTTAGCAGAGAGTTCATCTAAAAAGATAATTGCACACCATATGAATGTAGCACAAATGAAATATAAACACTGGAATATACAACATACTTCTTCAATGTAAGAACGCATATAATATAACTTTGTATTTAAAAAAAAACAAATAGTGCAAAAACAATTAGTGTCCCAATGCTAAAATGACCCAATACTATTCCAGATAATGTGACACAAGGCGATATGTATTCATGTTACTTATGGATTAAAGGAAATGAAACTGATGTTTAACGGATGAAATCTAAAAATGGCAAACAGCAAAGCCTTTTATAAAAAGTACAAATGTACCTTGGCACCACTTGTACACAAGTGAGGGAGGTGGTTCAGTATCAGCTGGCTTAATCCACGGGGGGAATAACCGCCGCTTGTCAGCTTCGTACCACAAGTACTGGTCAAGGTAAGCATCAGTAATCTTCTCCAATGGCTCCACATCATAAACCGGCACCAGATGGCTGTACAGATCCATAAATTCAATGCCAACCTGTCATAGAGTCATAAAGTCACGGAGCGTAGAAACAGGCCCTTCAACCCAACCTGCCTACACTGACCAACACTGTGGCTTGGATGGAGTGGATGTTTCCACTAGTGGGAGAGTCTACCACTGGAGGTCGTAGCCTCAGAATTAAAGAACGTTCATTTAGGGAGGAGGAATTTCTTTAGTCAGAGGGTGGTGAATCTGTGGAATTCTTTGCCACAGAAGGCTGTGGAGGCCAAGTCAGTGGATATTTTCAAAGCAGAGATAGATAAATTCTTGATTAGTACGGTTGTCAGGGATTATGGGGAGAAGGCAGGAGAATGGGGTTAGGAAGAAGAGATAGATCAGCCATGATTGAATGGCGGAGTAGACTTGATGGGCCGAATGGCCTAATTCTGCTCCTATTACTTATGCCCTTATGAACATGTTCCACTTACACCAGTCCCACCTGCCTGCCTTTGGTCCATATCCCTTTAAACCTGTCATATCCATGTACCCATCTCATTGCTTTTTAAACGTTGCAATTGCCCCTCTGCCAGCTGTCAGTGTGGAAAGTTTTTTTAAAAGACATTCTGGTGAAGAGTGCAACAATGAGAATTGCTGCTGCTGTATCACAGATCAATCAGCAATTACAATTAAACTGCATATATTTATTACACAAGTACGAATTTGAACATGACTTTGCACAAACCTCTTTAAAGGCTCTCTGCGTGAGCAAGTGACGCTTAATTCTGGACAGAGCTTCATGAGGGTTATCATAAGCCTGTTCAATTAAACCCAGTTCCTCCCTCTGTGACTGATTCAATCTTGATTTCACACTGAAATTAAGAGTAAAGCACCATCGGGTAAACCTTCATTTATTTAAAAACGTTCCCCTTTTAACACACGCGGGTCAAGCACAAACAAGACAAATCCGTATCAATGGTGAAAGGTCCTTTGAACATGGTCTTTCGGTTGCATACATACACCTTTACCTGTAGGCTTCCTTGAGTCTCTCCAGAGCCAGGATCAGAAGCTTTGTGTCATGTTTGTAGGACAGAGGTGGGAAAGGAATCGGTGAGAAGCGTCTACTCTCCAGCCAATGCACCGTGGTGGTGTAGATGGCGACAGCTTCTTCAGCAGTGATGTACGGCCCATCCTATTCGGCACAAATGGATTTGGATATTTTTAATCAATTAATTAAGCATAAAAGGTTGAGTCTTTACAGAGTATATAGGAAAATACTCGCTCACCAAAATCAGGACCAGTTCATACCTAAAAATCAAAGATCCTATAGTGGAGCAAGATAGACCACTCCTTCTAAATGCAATGGGCTGACGTGCAACGGAGCGGAACGTGGGCCTTTTTTTCATCCATTTCAGTAACCCGACCCGACTCGCAGTGTAATCAACGTTGCGGGGGAACAGTTTGTGTTAATAAATTATAATTCTGAAAATGAGGAGAAGATTTTTTACGAGGATGTTTCCGTAACCGGCTTCCGTCTCCGCACTAGTATCTTTGCTCCGCTACGGGATCTTTGGTGCGGACACGGACGCCGGTTACAGAAATGGGGCCGAATATTACCCGTGAATCTGCCCATGACCGTTCTATGCCTTCTTCGTCGAGCGATCTATCTTGCTCGCTGTAGGATCTTTGCCTAAAATTACATGTATTTAAATACTATGGAGACAGGATAGTGGAATCAGGTACAAACACAAATTGCTGGAGGCATAAACATTGAATTCTAACCCCTAACCCTTCCCCTCTTCTCTGCCACCCCCTAATGCGCACCCATTACTCCCGCGATCTTCCATCCTCCCCCCTCCACTCACCCAGTTACTTTCCCTTTGTACACACATTTCCACCCCGACCCATATTTCCTTTTCATCTCCTGCCCTTCCTCTCAATAAACCCCCCCCCCCCCATTTACATTCCACGCTTCTCTCCACGTATCTGAAATCCTTTTCACCACCACATCTTTGTCACTTATTCCATACACCTGCCACTCGAAACTGCCCTTTTTCAGACAGTTCTCCCTCGTGTGGTCTGAAGAAGGATCTGAACCTGAAACGTCACCAATTCCTTCTCTCCACAGATGCTGCCTCACCCGCTGAGTTTTTCCAGCATTTGTCTATCTTCCACCTATCACTTGCCAGGCTTTGTCCGTCCCCACCTCTCTATTCCAGCTTTCTCTCCCCCCCCCCCTCCCCCCCGAAGAGTAGCGACCCAAAACGTCACCCGTCCAATTCCTCCAGAGAGGTTGCCTGACTTGCTGAGTTCCTCCAGCACTTTATGTTTTGCTCAGTATTTCCATATTAACTGGGTACAGTTCATGGCTGCTGATTAGTTTTACCTCTTCCACTAAAATGAGTTAACAAAGCTAATTCAAGGCAAGAACTCGGGGAACATCTTCAATTGTTTAAAACAACAGAAGCGAACATGAAGTATTTCATATACATTATTGAAACAAAAGGGATAAACTAAACTGGAGATGTTCATGAAAACCTCAAAACCAAAGCAAAGTTAACAGTATACCAGCTGCAGAACTCACTTTCAGGTAATTGTGCTGTCGTTCTTGTTCTGCCTTCAAGTACAGCCTGGTAAGGCGACCCAGGTTCTTTTTGCAAACAGTTTTGTCAACAGTAGCACCGCGGCGAATACGCTCCCTGTTGTAATGAGCAGTATTTGTCCACCAGTCAGCCTTGGCTTTCACGTATCGCAGGATCATGTTCTCAATTGGAGTTGGCAGTCCCGGAACCTATTACAACAGCATCAAATCTTAGTCGACAAGGCAAATTATTTTAAACTTTAAACCAACAGCGAATGTACATTCCAATTATAATAAAGTCAATATCATAATTAATTATTGCAGATACTCATAAAGCGCTTCCAAGCCTTGGAAGACCAAAAGCTCAAATAAATGTCAAAAATGTCACATTTAAACACAAGGTTATAAATTAGTTTATCAGACTCGGCACACCGATAGAGTTGCTGCCTTCTATCACCAGGTCCCGGGTTCAATCCCGATTACTGGCGCTGTCTGTACCGAGTTTGCACGTTCTGCCTGTGACCGCATGGTTTTTCTCTGGGTGCTCTGGTTTCCTCCCACACTCCGTAAAGACATAAAGGTTTGAAGGTTAATTGGTTTCTGTAAAAGTTGTTCCTAGTGTGTAGGATAGTACAAGTGCACAAGGTGATCGCTGGTCAGTGTGGACTCGGACCTACAGGTAAAGTTCTGACCATTACATGATAACTAGGATAACTGCCGTCAATCACACAACACCCTGAACAGACAAGATATTTAGATTATCATCAACAAAAAGTGTTGTTGGGGAACTATCAGAGTCATATAACACGGAATCAGGCCCTTTGATCCAACTTGCCCATGCAGACCGACATGCCCCATCCACACGAGGCCCACCTACCCATGTTTGGCCCATTTCCCTCTAATGGATCCCCTATCCATGTACGTGTTCAAATGTCTTTTAAATGTTGTTATAATACCTGCCTCCGCGGCAGCTCATTCCATATGCCCAACGTTCCTATGTGAAAACGTTGCCCCTCAGGTTCCTATTAAATCTTTAGCCTCTCACCTTAAACCCATGTCCTCTGGTTGTTAATTCCACTACTCTGAGTAAGACTCTGTGCATCTACTCTGCGTATTCTCCTCAAGACCTTCTACACCTCTATAAAATCACACATCATCCTCACGTCCTCCAAGGAATAAAGCCCTAGCCTGTTTACAGAACTTTCCCTATAGCTCAGGCCCTCAGCCCTCCTACAGCACATTTTTGTTCATGAATATTATGGAAGTCTATTCAAGTTTGTACCTTCCAAGGGATGTTTGCTTTCCAGCATCTCCAAGCCTCGCTCAGATGCTGCAAGATTGTTCTGGCCTTGTTTTGCTTGATTCCTTCAGGCATCATATCTAGAATATCGTGCATAACAGCGGCTCTTAACTCCAGGTCAAAGTGAGACTCCACGCGCTGTTTGGTCACAGTCTTGGCTACACCCTTGGAATGACGGCCTGACCAGAGCAAGATTGGAAGTGGAGCGGAGGGTTTAGAGAAAAGAAAAACAAAATACATTACTTTTGAGATTTGACAGTGCAGAAAATTCACAAATGTTATTTTGAGTCATTAAGAAGGGTGACAGTAAATTAAACTTTAAAACTGTTTTGAAAAGTTTACAGGAAAGCTAGTATCTTTTAAGACAATAATGTTATTAACCTTCAAACTGTCTGGCAAGCAAGTTTCCCAACCATCTCTCCAGCAGAGGAGTTATTCCCCTCATGAAGAAAAGCCACACTCTCCAGCCAGCAGCCCAGAAGCCACAGCCAGGTCCCTTGCCAACTGGTCCCTGAAAAATTAAAGTGAGAATAGCTTTTGTTAGCAGCAGACTATTTACACATTTTATAGCACATGAAGCGTACACTTTCATTTGAATACTCTTTCTCTCCCTACAGGCGGTGGGCAGCATGTACATGCACGATCAAGAGTACAAAGAGTCTTGCACTGCATCACACTGACATGTGCTGAAAGAGTTCAATATTGCGCTTAGTTATGTGTTGAGCAATCATTCAGACAATAGAAAATGTGGCTTTTCAGAAGGACACGGGGTATCTTCATCTTTCTTCAGCAGACTTGCAGAAGTGAACAGCTCTGTTCACAACCAATATGTAACACTTTTTCCAACGTGCAGATATAGGTGGAAGGAATACAATATTTCCATAAAAAGTGCTGTCAGAACAGCATCAAAACTATAATGGCGTGATAGATAAAAAATATTAATGCTCCCCTATCTACCAAAGGAACGAGTTGGAAGGAACTGCAGATGCAGGTGAATACCGAAAAAGGACACGGAATGCTGGCGTAACTCAGCTGGTCAGGCAGAAAGTCTGGAGAAAGGGAATAGGTGACGTTTTGGGTCGGAACCCTTCTTCAGACTGAAGGAATGAGACGGTCATAACTGTATGAATATGACACATACACAACTGGAGGTGCAAATAATTGCTTAAAACTGCATGCTTACCGTGTTAAATCTGTAATAGATAAGATGCTTCAGATCTTTACACATTCGGATTTGCCTCATCAGCTTGTACTTGTATCTGTACATTCCCGTCAATTGCCCCACATGAGCAAAGATGTACTGCAGCCCATCCGACAACTGAAGCACAGACAATAAACCAAAATCACTTCCACTGATCCAAATAAACTCAAGTCTATTCCTCAATACAAGTAACACAGCATTTACATTCTCCATATTTGGTGTTGCTGCACCACTACATACAACTGACGGGTCTGCAAAGAATGCAGAGCAAAATGCTAAAATTACCCCTTTTCAGAGCTTCGCTTCAGTTCTTACATGGCAAAATTAATATGTAAATAATGCTTCCATGAAGTCCAAGTGTTTCAACAAATGGATAAGTGGATAATAGCTATCGAATTCCATCCATTGTGCTAAGTTACAAATTGCACTTAAAATATAACTAAAGATTTAATGCATGCATATAATAGTGCCATGCCTGAACTCTCAAGTCAGTTTTGATTACAAATTGAATGAACTTGACAAAATGGTAACCAGTATCACTAATTTGACCACTGCTTTTGTAACAGATTGGTGCACACAATATAATTACAGTGTAATTAAATAACACGGTGATTGAGAAAATATAGCATCAATGGTAGTTTGAAATTAAACCTGTAAATAAGCAAACTCCACAATCTGGAGTTCAAGATCATCTTTAAACAGTACCCATAGTATAGCGGTACAGCAGTTTGTTAGTTCATCGTTACCGCTTCCAAGACTGACCAGAAGTGGGTGTTAGTATGAATCATACAGGAGGTGGGGTTAGTGATGCTATTTCTACTATGATTGGTTCACATGCAATAACCAATCTACATCCTTCCCCGTAAAGAGCGAATATAGTTAAACACACATGCAGCTAGAATTCAAACATACTCGCCATATCTGTCAGGGGGTCTGCTAATACGGCCCGAACGCGTACGGACCAACCCCTCTCCCTCTTCGCCAGAAAGGTTAAAGAGAGGCGGTGAACCCAGAAGTGAGAAAGCAGCAGGGGACACGCGTGGTGACCGACAGGGAAAGCATGTGGGAGAGGTAGTGTTGTTAGTCATAGCCGCCAGACGTGGTGGGTTACTCCAAGCTTAATGACACCATGTAAATAAGCAGACTGTACAAAAGCAGGAGTTCAAGAGCATCTTCAGTCTGTACTCATAGTATAACGGTACAGCAGGTTACTAGTTCATCGTTACCGCTTCCAAGACTGACCAGTGTAGGAAGTGGGTGTTAGTATGAATCATACAGTAAGGTGGGGTTAGTGATGCTATTTCTACTATGATTGGTTCACATGCAATAACCAATCTACAAAACCTTTCAATGATAAGATCCCAGTCAGTTTATTTTGGTGCTTGCTGTACCTGGAAAGCATCCACGTTCCCCAACCTGTACTGAACGTGACTGTCAACAACAAGCTTCGTCAAGCGCAGCACCTCTCGACACAAATGGAACGCGTTTCCAAATCTTGACTTTTTACGTTCCTGTGAAAATGAAATCACGGATGAGACACTCTTCAAAATCGTCTTTTTTACCTCAAGTTTAATTACCATTCTTCATTGATATCTCTATCCAACATCTTTATGTTGAATAGATATATTTTAAGCCCTTTCTCATTCTTTAAATAGTGTTAATTTTAACTTGTTTCATGAGAAAAAACAGCCACTTGAAAAATGTTCTTTTATGCAAGTCACTGGCATATTGCTTGAAACATGCCAGAAGCTACGACCAAATACAAATGGTTATTTAATTTGTTCAAATCAATTGAGATGGAGGATTTAACTTGGTAAGCTAAATAATTAAAAACAAGATTAACTAACACTTTGCATCTTATCTTTGGATTCCGTTGTGGTTACATACCACTGTTGTAACTAATAGATTATATCCTCTGCAAATGAATTCAGACATTGGCAAATTAAAGCCTATTTCGTCCTCATTATTTACCAATAAATGGAGCTTCTGTGCAAAATGCTGAGGTCTTAAGATCACTTAACTGCAAACATCCAGCAACATTGCAATATTATCAAGATTGGTTTAATATTTAGTGCTTACCCCTAAAATTAAAGGATATCAAATCAGAAAATACCAAGCAGAAATTCTGACGGCTTTTAATATTTAAATCATAAAAATAGGACACTGCCAAATATTACGTTTAATTTTCTAATTTCTTGCCCAACACATGACTACACCTCAGGTTTGCGGCTGAACCAGAAATAGTTTGTGCTGATTTATACCTTAGTGGTGAGGGTTTTCACAGGCTTCAGGTTGAAGTTGTAGTCCAGATGCAAATAATTCAGATTCTTACGGTGGATCAACAAATTCAGCATGTTGTATCCCTGTCGGCACACTTGTAGCCCTACTTCCACCCAGTCTAGTTTGGTGGATTGGAAAAATTTTGTTGACTTGAATGAACGGAATAAGTACCTGATGTGGAAAAAAAAGTCAAATAAAATGAATTTCAGAAAAAAAACGTTCTTCCTCATCCTTTCAATAAGATGGGTCCTGACCCAAACGGTCAACAATCCATGTTCTCCTGAGATGCTGCCTGACCTGCTGAGTTACCCCAGCACTTTGTGTATCCTTTACATAACCCAAATTACAGTGCATCGTAACAAATGTACATTAAGCTCAATGTCACGAGACGTGCTTTACCAATATGGAGAATTGCACAGTTGGTAGAGCCACTGGCTCACAGCGCCAGAGAGTTGGGTTCAATCCTGACCTCTGGCGCTGTCTGTGTGGAAGTTGTTCGTTCTCCCTGTGACCGCGTGGGTTTCCTCCCACATCCCAAAGGCGTGCAGATTCGTAGGTTAATTAACTGCTGTAATATTGTGCCTGCTGCGTAAAGAGTGGATGGGAAAGCAGGATAACGCAGAGCCAGTGTGCCAAGGTGATTGATGGTTGGCGTGGACTCGGTGGGCCAAGGGGACTGTTTCCTTGCTGTATCTCTAAACTAAATGCTTCTGCTTCCTCCAGTCAACTCAGCCATGATGGGCAAACTGACTTGCATGACGCTTGCGTCTATTTAAAGTAAGGTTTATACACTGTTGCATTCTTTGCCACCATCGCCCAGCCTCCCTTCACAATGCAAGTGTGATTCCACAATGAATTAATAAAACTTTTCTACCAAAAAGTTTTGACTATTAACAGATTCTAGTCGCTTCATGCAAAATCCACCTACCTTTTCTTTTGTGCTTTTGGTGGCCTGTGTTTAAGTGCATTCAGTACGTAGTACTTCAGGAGTTTCTGGTATGAAACTCGAACTTTGACGGGCTGCCCAGCTGGACAGTGCTCACGATACCAGTTCTTGACTAATGGGATGTCAAGCGCTCTCCTAGTTTTACCAGATCTCAGGTTAAACGGCCTTGGTGCCCAGAGCAAGGCGATGCCGTTGGCAGTGTGATCAGAGTACAATGGTGTATCTTTCAGGAATGGGTCCAGGCAATCAGGAAGTTCAAACTCCTCATCGTCATCGGGTAACGGCTCTTGACTCTGCAATGAAACACAAACACACATGACAATCGCTGCTTACTACATTTCATCAACTGGCATTGCGACAGCAAAATTGCTACTGTATAGAGTCAATTACCTTAACGGAGTGCCTGTGAGAAATAGGGTTGATCAATGGATCAAAGTAGAAAGCTGGCAGATCGGGATCTTCAGTTTTAATGAATACAACATTAGGTGTGTGATACCTAAAACCCAAATTCAAAGACAAATTAACGGCAAAAAATTAAGAGGTAGTTTATTTTCCAATTATCCTCTCCAATTCAATAGCCCCGGTGATATTGTATCCCGCTCACTAACTCATCTTTATCAAGGCAGTGAACATTGATCAGCTAGTTTATCACGGGGAAAACATGGTAAGATAACACAATATAAGAAAAAAGGTGCAGGAGTAGGCCACCTGGCCCCTCAAATCTGCGTGATCTGCCTCAACACCGCTTCTGTGCCAGTTCCACACAGCCCTCACTTCACTAATCATTTAAAAAAAGACCTCACTAAAACAGTGATCTTGCCGACACAACTCTCCAAAGATGAAAATTCCAGAGATGTCTTACCCTCTGCAAGAGGAAATTGTTACTCTTGTTTGAGATGCTACAAGTGAACAAATCTCACCATTTACCCCGAAGAAGGATCTCGACCTGAAATGTCGCCTGTCCGGGGCCATCTAGAAATGTCCACTTCCTCCCCTGATATGGCCTGAACTGCTGAGTTCCTCCAGCATTTTCTGTTTCTCTCAAGATCCCAGAATCTGTAGTCTCTTGTCTATTGGTATTTACCCTGCCGAGTTTTTTCTGGATCTTGTGTTTCAGTAAGATCACTCTCTCACTCTTCTAAACTTGTATTAGTAATAAAGCTCTAACATTTTTAACCATTCACCCCCGATATTACCATGGACTGTCTGGTAACTCACAATGTCACCCAACAACCCTATTCACACAAAGGATCTAAAATCAGAAGAAAAACATATTCATTTTCCACTTCCTAGCTCTTAGGATTGCCAAAACAAATTGTACAATACAGTTCCAATCCCGAGATCAGCATGAGCATCTGAGACAATTATAGATCTTTCTCCTTTGCAAGTTTAGTTATAGACTTATTTTACTAAACAGAACGCTTGGCATTGTAGAATAAAGCACTTTCAAATTTTATTTTCTACACTTTACAAGTCAGTTATATTTTCGACAACTTAAATGTCTGCTTCTATATTGCTTGTTTATCACAAAATAGATTAATTGTTACCTTGAATAGTTCTACCAGGGGAAACATCCAACTACTGATACAAAACACATTACTGCCATTTAAACACCACTTCCATGCAATGTATTATTCACAGTTTTGCCACAAAAAACAACATTACTTGAGAAGCTGAAAAAAAGCTTCAGCAGACGTGTCAATTGCACATGTTTTTATCTAAATGTCTGTCTTTGGGAACTTCTGAGATCGCTGACAATGCTGCTTTCCATATGTTGCTATACATGGACATTTGCAACACCAAGCCCTGCAATATTGTGATAAAATAATAAACATACTGAAACAAAAAAAATCTAACTTCCTTCTCTGCTAAAAGCGTTGCATGTATTTAATTCATAAGGAAATATAAATGCATTCTAAGACATAAAATGGCTGAAATGGGTGTACTCACCAGGTGAGGTGAACATGATGAGGAAGATTGTTGTACAGGTATGGGAATGCTATTTTGTATTCTGTTCGGATTGGTTGTCGAATGATAATCTTATTGATATCATTGAATTCATTCCAGTCTTCATCCCTAATGGAGGCAAACCAAACTCAAATGATCAAAACTGCAATATTTTATCTCTTTATCAAATAGAGACAGGTTGCAGAGCACGGCACCAAATTCCAAAAATATGTAACATCTTTTTAACATTATTTAAAAACAGCAAAGTAAAAACTCTGATAGTCTCAAACAAACATGCAATTCAAAATCCTCACTTTAAATTATTTCTATTCTAGGGAAGGATAAACAGGACCGACCTCTCCATCTTTTTACGTCACTTCCATCTTTGCAAAATATCAATGGTGATGAATAGCCCACCCAGCTTCATTGATGGAAATGCTGGCAGCTGGCATCAGAATTGGCTACTCACTTAATCATGTTACACAAGATTTCAATATTTCTAAAGAAAAATGCTTACTGAAGATTCACATCCCGAACGAGAGGTTCAAACTTTGGTCCGCCAGGAATTGCCATGTTCAGAGCTTTGGAAGTAAAAAACGCTTTGAGGTCAAATAAATAAAAGTAGTTGTCATCCACTAAATCAGTTAGCAACTGATTAGCCAAGCGGTAAAGTGTGGACATCATAGGTAAAGTAAACTGCCAACGGCGATAAGTAGATCCATTCACAAACCTAAAATGGGACAAAATTTCTAATTGAAACACCTGCATTTTCATGAATGGACCACAATGCTTCTAGACTTGCAAAATGCTGGGCAAGTTAATTTGTATCAAATGATGTCGATTTAATCGAAACTCATTCAAATTACAGCAAGAGTGAAAAATAATTATAGACAGTCATGTAGAAAATATTACTGAGGCTTAGAACCACACAAATAAATGTTCTCAAAGGTTACTGCCTCACTATTAATAAAACCAATATAGATGTATTTTCATTACCCCAACGTGCTCGGCTCTTCAAACGGGTCATTTTAGTTGAGGTGAGATACCAAAGGTTCTGGTAACGTTCTGACACTCATTGCGAGTTAATCTTAAAGGGCAAGTTTATTTGAATGAATGCTTACATTTAAGATAATTCCTAAACCTAACCTTGTCTTCATCCAAAGTACTCACCAATAGTTAACAACTGTAACAAATTGCCTTTTTTTAATTCATTTCTACAGGCTTCACACAATTGCAAGGAGGGCAGGTGGGACTAGTATAGATGGGGCATCATGGTCAGCATGGGCCAAAGGGCCTGTTTCCCTGCTGTATGACTCTATAACTAATCGTCTTTTACTATGCTGTTTCCAATAGAACGGGAATTCAGCAGATCTTCTATTTTTTAAAGATTAGTACATTTCATGCCATTAAAGCTACATTGAAACATTTATCAAGTAATGAATAGTCTTGATTTAATGTATATTCAAGGATAACTTGAGCAAAGTGACATAGACTGCATTTTCTTTTCTTATTGAGCACAATTTGCAGGAAGAGGCTGCCAACAAAATCAAAAGCATTATTTAGATATAGTTCAGAACATTCTATAAACTTTTCCTATTTTCAATATTCAATTTTCCATGTTGAACCTTAACCTGTTCAGTGTCATAGAAACATAGAAACATAGAAATTAGGTGCAGGAACAGGCCATTCAGCCTTTCGAGCCTGCACCGCCATTCAATATGATCATGGCTGATCATCCAACTCAGTATCCTGTACCTGCCTTCTCTCCATACCCCCTGATCCATTCAGCCACAAGGGCCACATCCAACTCCCTCTTAAATATGGCCAACGAAATATGGTCAACTACCTTCTGTGGCAGAGAATTCCACAGATTCACCACTCTCTGTGTGAAAAACAATTTTCGCATCTCGGTCCTAAAAGACTTCCCCCTTATCCTTAAACTGTGACCCCTTGTCCTGGACTTCCCCAACATCGGGAACAATCTCCCTGCATCTAGCCTGTCCAACCCCTTAAGAATTTTGTAAGTCTCTATGAGATCGCCCCTCAATCTTCTAAATTCCAGCGAGTACAAGCCAAATCTATCCAGTCTTTCTTCATATGGAAGTCCTGCCATCACAGGAATCAGTCTGGTGAACCTTCTCTGTACTCCCTCTATGGCAACCAGGTGGTGCTGAACGATGGCTGCCCTGCCAACGGTCTGTCTCATTCTTTGTTGTTTTTAGTTTGTTGTCAAATGCATGTTTTAGTGTACCTTTAATTTTGTATTATTTGGGGGGTGGTGGGGAAAACTCCTTTTAATCTCTTTCCTCGATGGTGATGCGACTTTTTCCGTGTCGTATCTCCGTCTGCACTGCGGCCTAACATCGAGGAGCTGGCGGCCTCTTGCTGGGGATCGCCTTCGGGAGCTCCAACTGCGGGAGCCTCCGGACTTAACATCGTGGAGCTCCTGGTTATGGACCGACTTTGGGAGCTCCAAGCCGCAGGCGCCTCGATCGCCCGCTGCGGGAGCTTCCATCGGGGCAGTCGGGGTTCGACTGCCCCATTATTTCTTGCAACGGGGTGTTAAACTTTGCGGGAAAAAAGGAGGAAAGAACTTAAGGCTTTATTGCCTTCCACCATAGTGGGGAATGTCAAAGAGTCGCTGTGGTGGATGTTTATGTCAAATATTTGTGTAGTTGTGTTTCTTGTTGCTTTTTTGGTGGGACTGTGTGGCAAATCAAATTCCTCATATGTTGCGAAACATACTTGGCTAATAAATGACGATTATGATTGTGGTCTGGTCATGGCCAATAGTGAAAAAAACCCGGCAGCGAACAGGTTTAACGTACTGTTCATCATCTGCCAGTTCAGCCAGGAACATTTGGAAGAATTAAGTTAAACGTGGTTTATCCTATAGTTATGAAACAGGCCTGATGATCTCTCAGCCAATTGTTCTTTCACTATGTGGGGTTATTTCTATTAACCTATGTATACACATTATTTCTTGGAATGGGGTGTTAAACTCTTAGTTCAACAAATAAGCTGTAATGCATTTGTTAAAATGTAATCAATGCCGTTGTTTCCATGTTATATCACTGCTTTGTTATGTGATAAGTACGTCATTCAGCCCATCAAGTCTACTCTGCTATTCAATCATGGCTGATCGATCTCTCCCTCCTATCCCCATTCTCCTGTCCTCTCCCCATAACCCTTGGCATCCATATCAAGAATCCATCTATCTCTGCTGTAAAAATATCCATTGCCTGGCCTTCACAGCCTTCTATGGCAATTAATTCCACAGATTCGCCATCCTCCGACAAAATATATTCCTCATCTCCTTCCGAAAGGAACACCCTTTAATTCTGAGGCTATGACTTCTAGTCCTAGACTCTCCCACAAGTGGAAACATCCTCTCCACATCCACTCTATCATTTGTTAGACTAAGTCTTTTCCAATATTAATGCACCAATAGTATCAAAAGTTTACTTAGGGTTGTCTTTCAATGGTTGGTGGTCATATAGCCACTCGGCCACTGGTCCATCCTCTTCAGAATCAAGCTCCATTTGTATGGCTTCAAGTGGCTCCACATCCAGTATGTTGTCGGCATAATCCAACGGAGGCTCTTCATCGTCAAAAGGAGGAAAACGCATCCTTTTGAAATGTCGCCTGTCACGTTTTTCACGTCTCATCATAATCCACATGGTTCTAGCAAAAAAAGTTCAATATTACATCAGTAAAATTACAAAATGAAGCTAACAAAGAAATAAATGTACCAATTTAAAAAAATACATCCATTCAGAAAATGTTCCATTGTGAACTTTTAAATATTTCGTTAATCACTAACCAACACTTCAAAAAGTGTAGAGTTTGCGAATGCTGATAATTGAGCCTGCAATTGGCAACATATTTAAATCAGTCACCTCAAAACATTCCTCAAAAGCTGCTGTTATTTCAATTTTAAATGAAATTACTTAATGATTAAAAATAAAGCGCATCAAAATAGAAGTAATATTAACCAGGCGTTCAAGCTACTGGAAAGCTTTAGTAGGGCAAAAGTTCCTCAATGATGCACACGCATGGAAAAACTACAGGAGCCCTTTACTAGGGGAAAGCATTTTCTCCTCGGTTCCAACACCCAGGATTGCACAATCAATCGGACAAATGTTTCAACAGTTCCCTCGGACTGCAGCTACTGTCTCAGCTGAACTCAAAGCCATAATCTCAGCCTTTTTATTGCAATAAAGTATATTGTTTCAGTGGGAATATCACAATTAAATCGTAATTCTGGTTAACTTGTCAGGGAAGTCATGTCCATATTCAGCATTGATGCTAATAATAGACATTTTTCGACAAGTTAATCATTGAATTATCAAATAAACTTTCATTTAATATTTTATTTAGAGTTGCTGATTTCAGATTAATCTCCTGGATTTGTACAGTTCAAATGTTTACCCAGTTCCTTCAGCAGTGTTTATTTGATAATTCAATGATAATTTGTCTTGGTAAGAAATAGGAACCATTAGTAATTGTGAAGCAACGGTGCCGAGTTTGCACCTTCTCCATGTAACCGCATGGGTCTTCTCTGGGTGCTCCTTACAAGTTTGTAGATAATTGGATTTGGTAAAGATTGTAAATAGACCCTAGTGTGTAGGATAGTGTTAGTGTACAGGGATCGCTGGTCGGCGCAGACTCGGTGGGCCGAAGGGCCTGTTTCAGCGCAGTGTCTCTAAAACTGAAACTGCTATTCAATTCACCAATCCTCCATTCATTGCTCGTTACTACGCCCTGATGATACAACCAAAGTACAAAGATAGTTCAGAAGCATCCAACACCATACTTACCCCCACTGAGAGATGTACACTGGCTCAATGACCCATGGAATTTCATTGACAAATGAAATTGCCCCAGTAATATGGTACAGTACTGATACATCCCTGATCTGTTCCCATGGCATTGGCATGTTCTCCAGTAGTTTAAGAACAGCATGTGGCATGTACTTCAAAGCTCTGGGGAGAGGGAAAAGATAGTTTGGATAAATTAGTCTTTGCAGAGAATCAACGCTGATATAGAATTAATGCTTCATATGAACATTAAAGACAACATATTTACACAAATTATTCATCATGACGGAGTGTATGTTAGGATTTATGTATTTTTAATAAAAATGGCTGCTGAAAAATATTTCAAATGTTAAATAAAAAACCATTTTGCAGCTTTGTAAATAAATATATTTGAAGCCTTGGCATAAAATGTCAGGAAATATTTTTAAGTTATGAAACTAACATTTATGAACGCAATACATGTCTGGCGCTTCCAATAGAAAGCGTCTACAAAGAAAGTTGCACTAATACAGAAAAACAAATCACTAATACAAAAACTTAGTTTATGTTTTCCTTTGAATAACACAAATTGATTTCCATCAGACAACAAACAGCCTTCAATTTTATTCCTCTTCCCATCCGCAAATATTGACTCTAAAATATCCAAGGATTCAAGGCAGAGCAGCTGTCAAGAATGGAGTCACAAAAGTAAAACATGAAAAACAAGAAATGACAATGGTTGAACCGTTTCTTTCACTGTTTTATTCGTAAGTAGATTTAGATGCGCACTCCTTAAACAATCCTTCATTTATTTCATTGAACACAAAGTGTTGGAGTAACACAGTAGGCCAGGCAGCATATCGGGTCAGGACCCTTCTTCAGGCTCATCTGCAGTTCATTGTATCCAGTCTGAAAAAGGGTCCCGACCCGAAACATTGCCGATCCACGACTTCCAGAGATGCTGCCTGACCCACTGAATTACTCCAGCACTTTGTGTTGTATGCAAAATTCCAGCACCTGCAGTTCCTCATGCCTCCCTTATTTATTTCTTAGCAGACGGCCGATCATTTATTTTCCCCATTATATCTCTCTAAATAGTGTTTGGTGAAACATTTAAAATCAACAAAATGAAATTTACTGGAATACAGGCACTAGAATTATGCCCTGGAATAGTGCTTATTGTTGAATAATATGAGCCAGTCTCTTAAACTCACGAGGAAGCAGAGAATCTGACAGTACAATTCAGGATAAAGATGCTCTTCATATGAATACATTTTCTTACCCGAGGTAGACTCGTTTGTCATGCCTGAATTTCCTATTGGTCATGTCACCATGATCACGAATGATTTTCCGGACATGTTCAGGGGGCATATCTTCCTTCTGAGCATCCACAAATCCAAACTTTCTTTTCTCGGCATACCGTTTGGCCTGAAGTTGCTGCCATTTCCTGGCTGGAAAAGAAGATCATTTCTTACTGGACAGCATTGAAGAGGCAATGGCATGGTTAATAGTAAACTTTCCACAAAAACAAAGCAAGAAAAATATCAAAACGCTTCCAAAATTTGTTTTGGTACTTGGATTCTAAGGAAGTGTACAAGATTTCCTTTTATTAAAGGAAGTTCTTTCTGCAGAATAATGACATTGTTTCATCCAGAAATATCTTACCCTTTTCTTGTAATTTTTCTTCAGACATGTAATCAGGTACAGGAACTGGAACTGGGTTAGGCCCAGGTGCACCTCGATACTGAAATGCTGCCATTGTTCTTGATTCTGAGGCAAGGGGACAAATTACATTTCTTTAAGTATCCATCCCACCGTAAGAATACACATAAATGCCATTAACTAATTGTGATAAATATCAACAATATCAAACTGTTCAAGAATGCCAACATATCAGAAAATGCAGATTTAAACAACCACCTGTATGGAAATCTATAACATTGCATTTATTCTCCTGCATTTCCCTCCCAACCGAAACAAAATAAGCTAAAAAGAAAGTAAATCTTTCTTCAGTGGACTGAGGCCAAGTGTAGATATATGGTATGTTGTAGGTACAGCAGCATGCATAATTCATTTTGAATTTGCAGTTAACATACAACAAACTTGTGCAAAAACATGAAAATTAAATTAACTGAAATAAGATCAGAAAATGCAGGCTATTGTATAGTAATATTCTACAATACCCAGATACTCTGCATCTCAGGGCTCTAAAATCCATTAGAATTCACACATTGATATTTTATTTATATGCCAAAACAAAATTTTAATATTGCCAATTACCATATTATACTTCATTTTGCCAGATTAGACAACTAACACATCAATATCCCCTTTACGTCTTGCGCCCATTTCCAAACCAGGTTTCCTATCTATTTTTGCGTAATCGGCAAATCTAACAACTGAACTGTCCTTTATTAATTCACATGAACTGGGTTAAGTTGAAAAGCCTTAACACTGATCACGGTGGCACATCACCCGTAACATGTTGTCATTCATTACCACCTTCTTGTTTCCTGTTAACCATTCTTTATTGTTGCCTAAATAGTGCTTCACTACAACACCAGCTATTATTTTCTGCAGTATCATTTGATGGCACATCTTATCACTTGCCTTCTGGAAACCCAAAGATGTCACTTTATTGATTCTCCTTAATACACAGTACATATTTTTTCAAAGAACTCCAATAAACTCATCAAACATGATTTCCCTTTCACAAAACAATGATGGCTTTGCTCTGATTACCTTGATTTTGTTATGTGCTCTTGCAATTAATGTCTTTGTTTATTGCTCACATAATTTTATCTTTGATAGATGTGAACTTCAACTGGCTTTTGCCTCTGTCCGTTTTGACAATAAAGGAGTAACATCATTAAATATGCAATCTAGTCGTACCTTTCATATAATTATTGGGAATATTTTTTTAAAACCAATGCGTCAAAAATAAACTTTTCCCACTATCCATTTCTTTTAAGACCCTAGGACAAAGTCCATCACGACTTTGCCAGCTCCAATGATTTTCCTACATTTCCCCGATCGTTGTCATTTTCTTCTGCCTTTTAAACCCACATGTTTTAAACACACCTTTCAGAATTTTTGAATGTAGATGGCAAATCGTATACATTACAATGCTTCCTGTGTTTTTATATTTACACCAAATGCTGGAGGATCTCAGCAGGTCAGACAGCATCAGTGGAGGGAATGGACAGATGATGTTTCGGGTCAAAATGCTTCTTCAGACTGATGTCCATTCCTTCCACAGATACAGCCTGACCTGCTGAAAGTTCCTCCAGCACTTAGTTCTGCTCTAGTTTCCAGCATCGCGGTTCCTGTGTCCAGTTCAACCGTTTGCATTTGTGTACAGATTCTAATTGGCCTCAATTCAGGAATTCAATGTAAATTTAAACAACTTCGAATAAAGGGCACGTCAGCTACTGTACCGGCAACATCTCTCCATAAAGACCATTCAGTCCTGCGCAAACATTTTCCACATAAATTCTGTTGATCTTTAAATCGATATTGCATTGGAAATTACAATGGCAACCTTCTATCAACCTTTAATAACATGCACCAAGTGGTACACACACATATTATGTGGTGTATGTGGTACTAAAAGTACCATTGAACCACTGTACCTTGAACATTTTTGTTATGTTTAATAATTGTGTTTTAGTGGGGATCCTCAGGTTCTTGGCAATGGTGGTTGGCTAGTGGTTGCAGTGGGTTTAGTAGCCAGGATAGTTTGTTTGGTGCAGGGGGGGAGATTTCTGTCTGGGTGACACACCCCCCACGAGGGGGGGGGGGGGGGTGCATTGTTTACAAATAGTCGTGCTAGTTTGTAACACCACCGGTGCTGGAGGAATCAGGGGTCGGGCAGCATCCGTGAAGGGGGACGGACATAGTCTGAAGGAGTCTGCAACCCTATCTCTCCTTCTCTATACTCTGTCTGTCTGTCTGTGTTTCGTTCTCCTCCACAGAAGCTGCCCTCCTTCTTCCAGAGATGCCACAACACACAGCGCCAGAGACCGGGGTTCGATGCTGACCACGGGTGCTGTCTGTACGGCGTCTGCACGCTATGCCCGTGACCCGCGCGGGTTCTCTCCGGGTTCTCCCGGTTCCCCCCCCCCCACTCCAAAGACGCGAGGGTTCGTGTGAAAATGGAAATGGTTCCCCCTGCGCGTTTAGTGTGCTGGGGAGATCGTCGTCGGTCTAGGCTGGGTCTGTTTCGCGCCTGTATCTGTTGAAAACTGAACGAGAGAGGAGGCCGCTTGCCGGAGCCGCCGGGTTCGATTCCAGCAACCTGGCGCGGCGCGGGACTAGGCCGCGGCGTCGGACTGCCGCCTCCCTCCCGCCCTCCCGCAGCCCCAGCCCCCGGGCCGTAAAACAGCTCACAACCCCGGCCCCGAGCCCGCCGGGCCCCACCGGGCACCCACCCCCGGCCGCCGCCTCCTCAACCCCCCACACACCAACACGCAAACCACACACTGGCTTCACCGGCCCGCCGCTCCATTCCCTCCAGGTCTGCTGGGCGCCGGTTGCTGCAGAACCGGGGCGGGGACTTCCGGCGCGCTCCCGTCCCTCTTTATTGGCAGCGCGCCCGTGATTGCGTCGCACCCGGCCCATGGCCCGCCCCTGACGCAAAACCTCGGTAACATTGCTGCTAGGGCGAGGGGTTTATACAGGATGCTATAGTATCCTCGACTCAGGGCACACCAATTGGGCTGGGAGAAACTAATCGGGTGCCTGCAGCTGCAGCAGGCAATCTATGGAGCGATTTAGATCACCGATAATGATCTTCTATATTCGGTGAGACCAAGCGGAGGCTTGGCGATCGCTTCGCCGAACACCTCGCTCGGTCCGCAATAACCAAACCCGACCTCCCGGTGGCTCAGCCTCTCACTCCCATCCCATCCGTATCGACCTCTCGGTCCTGGGCCTTCCCCACAGCCAGAGTGAGCAACACCGGCAAGTTGGGAGGTACAGCACCTCATTTTTCCGCTTGGCGGAGTCTCATCATTTGGGCTTGAACATTGAAATTTTCTCAATTCTGTTAACCTGCTGTCTCCTCCTTTCTTTTCCACCTCTCCCTCCAGCCTTCGGCCTGGCATTCCCTCTTCTCTCCCCCAACGTAGTCGCACTTGCTTCTCATTTCACTCTACAAACAGTTACAATGGCTTGTTCGTTTATCATCGATACTTTTTTGCATATCTTAATTCATTGTGCTTTTATCTTCCACATCACTGTCTATATTTCTCGTTTCCCTGATCCCTCTGACCAGTCTGAAGAAGGGTCTTGGACCCGACACGTCGCCTATCTCCTTCGCTCCTTTGATGTGCTGCACCCGCTGAGTTTCCCAGCCTTTTGTGACTTGATGTCTCCAGCATTTGTAGGTTCCGTCCTGGTAAACATGCTACTGACATGTTGAAGGAGCAGTCAAGTAAGTCAAAGAGAGTTTAGAAGTGAGGGTCTGAAGAGTTTTAGAAGAGGGGTCTGATGGGTTTAAAAGAGGGTCTTGCTGGGTCTGAAGAAGGGTTTCGGCTCGAAACGTCGCCTATTTCCTTCACCCCATAGATGCTGCTGCACCCGCTGAGTTTCTCCAGCAATTTTGTCTACTTTCGATTTTCCAGCATCTGCAGTTCCTTCTTAAACACATTGTCATGTGTCATTGTGTCCCAGATAGGACAATAGCAAGCAGCCAAAGATCATAGATCTAGTATCTTTGGCAGCAACCAGGTCTTTTGTGAAATGCACATTTATGGCAGCTGCTTCACAATGGAAATATAGCTCATAAAGCATTTCACAGGAGCTTCATGCAATGACACAGGAACATGTCTAATGCAACAACATATAGAACATGTAATATAGTACTTTATCTGTCACATGTACGAAGGTATAGTGAAATTCATTTTTGTATACAGTTAACAGCTAACAATGGCCTGTTTCTTTTATCATCATTACTTTTTTGCATATCTTTCATTCATTGTTCTTTATCTCTCCACATCACCGTCTATATCTCCTTCATCTCGCGTATGGCACGCACAGCCTAAAGTTGCAGGACAACTTTTTCTATTTGATATTATTTGATTGTGCACGCCGGGTTGATTGCATTAGTCAAAACAGGACGGACCACGTGAAGGTTGCAATCTCCCACCCCGTCTATATCTCTCTTTTCCCTTATCCCTACCCAGTCTGAAGAAGAGTCTCGACCCGAAACGTCGCCCATTCCTTCTGCTGCTGCTGTAAGTGAGAATTTCATTGTTCCGTTACGGGACATATGGCAATAAAACACTCTTGACTCTTGTAAGTAGTTGGATCATCTGGAAAAAGTGTTGTACAGAATATTGCCACAAGGGAGAGTGAGAGTGTCATACCATGGTCTGAGTGCAGCTCTGGGTCTAATAGTTTACACATTTCCTATATCGGGTAAACCTTCATAAATAAAACCAAGACGTTTCATTGAGTATAGGTGCAAGGAGGTCCTACTGCAGTTTGTTTACCGGGCCATGGTAAAACCCACACCTGGAGTATTGTAGTGCATTTTTTTTTTGTTTTTTTTTGTTTTTTTTTAATTTTTTTTATTATAGAAACAAAGTAATTCACAAATATACACTCTTATCAACGATAAAAACTATATATATTAATGTTTAAAATGATACTGTTTATATTATTTATAATATTATCAATTATACATATTGTAAAATGAAACTTACAAGCTCTTAAGTGTGCTACATCTTTTAATGATAAGCACTGGGTATTACATTACACCTTCAAGCACGGGCTGACATTTTCCTTACTGAGGTGATAGGCGTTATGATGATGTTAACTGGGCTGGGGTTAATGGGAGGTAGTGAGGTAACTATATTATTGGTTGCATTATTAAACCATCTACATCTTCCCCTTAGAAATAAAAAAAAACAAATTGTTGTCACGTCACCGAATTAACTGCAGAATTAAACGAAAATCGCCGTTTGCGAAACAGGGTCTTACTGATCGCGCCGGAGCGCGTCGGATGGTCTCCCCCTCACCCCGAAAGAGCAGAAGAAGCAGGAGGACGCAGGGGCAGCCGGGGAACCAGGAAGGGCATCATTGGGGTGGGAGAGAGAAAACAGGAGAGGGATAAAAAAGGGGGGAGAACGCCGTTCGGCAACAGGGGACCGCGCAGAGTGGGAACCAGGCGGGACGCCCGCAACGGGGACCGAGGCATGCAGGGGAACACCAGCCGGGCGGCATCCGGCTGCTGATAGGAGGTGGAGGGGAATAGGGCCAGGGGGCTGCGGCTGTGGCGCTCATTAAACCGCAAGCAGGTGTGTGGCTTCTTCGGTAGATGGAACCCTCACAGTCGTCCAGATACGAACGAGGTGAGTCGGCTCCCCAACCACGGGTTGGCCCAGACGTAGTGACCACTGGCGGTTGCTATCTAACAACCTGTCGTGGCAACAGGAGGATCGTGTGGTCTGACACGACCCGATCGTGGGAACGCGTGGCTGTCATGTTTCTCTGAATTCGACTCTGCACGGAGGCGGGCTCCATCACCCGAGGTTTCAGGATGGTCGCTGGGCAATCGGGACGGTGGATTGGTATGTTCTGGATATCAGACGCTGAGCAGGTGACCCCATGGCCGGATCCCTGGAAACATTCCTGAGGTTTAGGAGATCAAATAAAAATCTGAATTGGATGTCGCGCTGTTCCATTCAGAAGCCTTGGCGCTGCGGACGGCCCGTTATGCTAGGCCGTTGCTTGTGGGGTACTCTGGGCTGCTGGTGAAATGCACGAAGTTCCACTTGTCGGCAAAGCTTTTGATTTTGAATTCTTGGCTTGTTAACTGCCTGCCGTTGTCAGTCTGCGCCTGACCGGGGTCCCAAAGTGGAGTGAAGTGTTTTCCGAGCTTGTGGATCACCATCTCCGCGTGAGGGATGTCAGCAATCCCACTTAGAACCAGTTGGAGTACGATGTTCGACCAGGACAAGGTTGTGTTACCACGCCACTCGAATATTGCGAGGCGCCAGCGAGGACAGGCCAAAGCAGGGGCGGGGGCTGTTGAAGGCAAACAGGGGCTGTCGTGCTGGTTGTGGCGCAAGATGTTGAACTGGAGCAGGGCAGAAACTCGGTTCGGATATATTTGGCCATTCCAGGCCAATAGAATTGGCAATGGCGTGGGCAAGCGTTGCATCGACCCCAGGGTGTCCGCTGTGGGCTGCACAAAAAGTAAAAGTCAAACAGGAGGACGGGACCACAATTTATGTCCCTTGACGATCTAACGCCATCCTGAGCACTAGTTCGTCGCGGACCAGGAAGAATGGCTGAGTTTCAGATAGCGCGGCGGAGCGCTTTGTGGCCCCCTGCTTTATCACCGTGCAAGCTGCTGCAAAGCGGGACGGAGCGGTGTGCTCGGCCAAAAACCTGTAGCTGTTGGTGGGAATAAAGTTAGCCCTGTACGAGCAAGTCCTCTGTTTCGTAGGGCGTGCGGAGCGCAGGAGGACCGGGGCTCGCGGACAGGGTGTCCGCAATGCTTGCATCTCGGGGCCCTATTGTAGATTTTGTAAAAGTCGAAAAACGGGTGATGGAGCTGCAGCACATACGCTGCAGCCTGGCTGGGGCAGCGTGAATCGGTCTAGTTCCAGGATGTCACCAGTGGCTGGTGGTCGTTTCGACCGTAAATCTTGCTGCCGAAAACAGGAAAGGTCTCTGAACTGTAGCAGGCGGAACACCACCGCGAGCAGCTCTTTTCTCGATCTGAGCGTACCGCTGCTCGGTGTCCCGTCATGGTGCAGGAGGCATAGGAGACAGGATTGCAGCGATCCATCGACTGATGAAGGCAGGCCGCACCCAGGCCGAACTTGGAAGCGTCACAGGTGACGGTGAGGGGAGCGACCCACGCCGAAGAACCGCAACGTCGGAGTGCTAATCCGTTTCGACTTGAGGGCGGTCAAAGGCCTGCTGGTGATATGGGAGCCAGAGGCCCGGCGATTATTCCTTTTTGTAGCTGCGCAGGGGAGCATCAGCTCACTGAGGTTTGGTTATAAAACTTGCAAGGTTGTTCACATTGCCCAAGAATAGTTGCAGACTGGCCGTCGGTGGTGGCTGCATTTTCGGAAGGATGGCAGCTGCCTTCAAGGGTCGGGCTTTAGTCGTTAGGGGTTGATACATGTCCAACATTACGGTGACTCTGAGACACGAAACCGACACTTCTTTGGATTCAGCTTCAGGTTCGCCTGTCGCACGCGATCCAGGACGCGGCCAGAGGTTCAGGTCGTGCTCGGCAATGTCCTTTCCCTATATACCACGGATTTCATCCACGAAGATGGCACATGGCAGGTCGGAATAATTGCTCCATCGTTTGCTGGAACCACCTCGCTAGCAGAATTTGATGCCGAATGGATTCGCCAGGAACTTGAATCTGCCGAACGGTGTGGCGAAGGTGTTGTTTCAGAAGACGCTTTGTCCAACGGGACTGCCAAACGAGTTCTTAGCGTTAGGTCGAAAAAGTGGTGGCTTGCCCGAACCTTTGCCGCCACATCCTCAACAGACCGCATGGGGTAATGTGGTCGCCTTGATGGCATGCTTTAAGTCCTTCGGGTTGATACACACGCGTAATCACGTCTTGTCTTTCTTAATCGTGGGGCAACCATGTGAGACCATTCGTGGGCTCGCTTAATGCTTCTTGGCACCCCCTTTTCGACCATCTCGTTGAGCATCGCCTCGACCTTGTCCCTTAATGGCGTGGAGAACCCTGTGAGGTGCTGCGGACCAGGGTTGTATAGTTGGGTCATGGAAATATGGTATGACACTTGGTAACTTCCCCCCAGGTCATCGGTCGAACAGGTCCTGGTATATTCTGCAACCGGGTCTAACGACAGTTGCACTTTTGTGGACCGTCCGGTAAAGAGAGACCAGGCAAGAGATCCTGGCACGCACGGTTGCCCACAGGGTTTAAACAGTCAGAGTTCTGGCTCTCTTCATGGCATTAGGTCCGACAAGGTTGAGTAGGAGGAAGATTTAAGGGAGTCAGGTCAGCGCGGTGTGCGACGTTGACAAAGTGTGTGAAATCAAATTCCAACGTGGCCCAGCGCTCAGAGATGTCAGCATTCCAAAGACAAAGCTGCTCGGGCTTTCTGCAAGAGGACGCCATGGCCAAGGAGATCAAACGCACAATAAAACACAATCAAAAAAAAGAAATTATATAAAACCGATAAACAGGAGAAGCAAGTATATCCCACTTCTGTCACCATGTAAATGAAACTTTACAAGCTCTTAAGTGTGCAACATCTTTTATGATACACTGGTATTTACATACACCTTCAAGCACGGCTACATTTTTACTACTGAGGGGAAGGGCGTTATGTTGATGTTAATGGGGCGGGGTTAATGGGAGTGAGGTAACTATATATTGGTTGCATATAAAACATCTACAAACATATCAAGTTTAAAATATTTTGTTATAATTTGGGAGTTGTGTATAGGATCTTCCTAGTATTAGCAAATACTCATACTAGTCTTAATTTCATATTTCCTCTGATTTCAAAATACAAGTCCCCATGTTATAATTGTATAATACACAATATTAAAACCGTACTTCTATAATATTCAATATATTTTCATCTAATTAATAAGAGTGTTTTGTTTTATTATTGACTTTATATTTTCTAACTATTATATAGTTGAAACTACACAATTTATGTTAATAAAATTACAGGACATCAATAATATTTTCATTACAAGTAAAGATATTCTATATTCGCATTAATAGTAAAAAATTTAATATAATGTGTTTCGTACTTTTTTTTCTAATTAAGGATAGAAAAAATAAAGAATAGAAAATAGAAAAAGTGGTGTTTGAAGTTTGGTGGAGATTGAAATAATTATTCATTAATTCGTCCTTGGAGATATATTCATGATTTATTATATATGTTTCTTCATCCATTCAGATATTTCAGGGGCCTCATCAAAGTCTTCGCGCCGAACCGTTATGACCTGTAATAGTTAAATATATGAGGACCAAATCTCTACTGATGAGATCTAAACCTATCCATAAGGACAAGCCTCATCTCTCACATGAAGAGTCTCGGACATTTTTGTTGTGTGCAGTTTTTGATCTCCTAAATTGAGGAAGGACCTTCTTGTTATTGGAGGCGGATGTGCCAGCGTGGTTCTCCTGGTTAATTCCAGGGGTGGCTGGGACTGACTTTGATGAACGAATGGGTCGACTGGGCTTAATGCACTGGAATTTAGAAGGGAGAGGATTTCTTATAAAAACATATACAATTCTTACGGATTAGACCGACTAGATGCAGGAAAAAATGTTCCCCATGATTCGGGGAGTCCAGAGAACCATGGGTTACATTTTAAGGTTAAGGGTTAGACCAATTAAGACTGAGATGCGGAAAAACGGTTTCACGCAGAATTGTGAATCTGTGGAATTCTCTGCCACAGAAGGCAGTGAAGGCCAATTCACTGTATGTATTCAAGAGAGAGTTACATACAGCTCTTATGACTAACAGAATCAAGGGATATGGGGAAAAAGTATGAACAGGGTACTGATTCTGGATGATCAGCCATGATCGTATTGACTGGCGGTGCTGGCTCGAAGGGTGGAACGGCCTACTCCTGCACCTACTTTCTATGCTCCTTTGTTTATATTCATTTATGTTGTGCAAAAGAGTTGGAAGACTATTTCACACAAAAGCATTTGAAAGAGTTAAGGGCCTGTCCCACTGTACGAGGTAAATTAAGAGCTCTCCCAAGTTTAAAAAAAAATCAAACTCGTGGTAAGAATGTATGTAGTGGGTACGTCGGAGCTCGGGGACGTCTCTTAGCGGCTCGTAACGCTAACGGCAGGTACTCAGGAAACGCGGGTAACCTCGTGAATACTCGTGAAGAATTTTTCAACATGTTGAAAAATGTCCACGAGAGCTCCTAGTACCTACGATCGGCCATTACCGTAATTCTCCGAGTTTGAATCAGGAGAAAACTTGGGAGAAACTCTTGAAATTAGTCGGACAGTGGGGACAGGCCGTTAGAAGGTTTCATGGTTTGGCTGAGGAACAAAAAGCAGAAGTAGACACAAAAAAAGTGAGGGGTTCCGATCTTCCTCATGCTGGAACATTGAGGGGCAGGGCTGTGGTGGATAGAAGCCATCAAATCAAGGTAAGGGATATCACCCCAGTGGACCACATGAGTGGCAAAGGTGGGGTGGGTATAATTGTGAAAACACTATGTAATGGACGAATTTATGCATGTAATAAAGCTGTAACCCGAGAATGTCGGAATAATTTTTTGCTTGGTTTAGTCTCCTTTTGTTTTAGAGATACAGGCAGAAAAGAAACAGGGCCCTTCGCCACCGAGTCCGCACTAGCGATCCCAGCACATTAACATTATCCTACACACACTAGGGATAATTTACACTTATACCAAGCCAATTTGCCTACATACCATTACGTCTTTGAAGATCTCGGAGGAAAAACCCTTGCGGGTTACGTACATAAAGCGCCCGCAGTCAGAATCAAACCCGGGTCTCTGGCGCTGTGAGCGCTGTAAGGCAGCAACTCTCCCGCTCCATCACTATGCCGCCAATTCCTGTGTTGTATATATTTTTTGAATTTTATTAAATTGACGATTTAGATTAAAGTTGACTGCCTTGGCCCGATCTTTTGTGGTGCGTTTTAAAAGTTTTCTTTAATAAGGTCAAAAGACCTTAAAAATAGCAGAGTCAGGGGATATGGGGAGAAGGCAGGAACGGGGTACTGATTGGGGATGATCAGCCATGATCACATTGAATGGTGGTGCTGGCTCGAGGGGCCGAATGGCCTACTCCTGCACCTACTGTCTATTGTCTATTGGCCCTTTTCTGACACGGTACTTTGGGGACGAGATATTGAAAGCATCTTTTTTTGTCAGGGACAACTCAGAACAAGAGAAACATCGCTGCCAGAATGCGGGCATTGCCTAACGCATCATCCCGTAGCAACAGGGGAAATTGATCACAGTTTACCAACGACCTTCTTGAATATCTTATTACAGTCTATATAACAGGTTACTCCAGCGTCCATTGCGAGGTGCAAGGTTCTGAATGGGGAGCAGTTGTTCGTGCACCCACACCACGGTAACCCAGATCCATTTCTTGCAGGCTAACGCACCCAGCAGGAGCAGCAGTGAAGATAACAGCGGGCAGGAGATGAAAGGGGACGAGACGGAGCCTGGGCGGAAGTTTAAAGTAGACAGTTGGGAAATGGAACCTGCTGGGGACTGGGGACGGTGAAAGCTCTTTGAACATTTGCCCAAGAAACAATGACGTGGATGCGCTATAGAAACCCAAGGTCAATGAAATGCTTGGAACAGACGACAACTTAAACATTGAGTCGGTAATCATTTTAACTTTTCTGTCAAAACTTTGCCCGGTTTACGTAAGCTGTTTTTTTTTCTCCAAATTTCTTGTAATTTGCACTTGGAAAGTTGAATTCTTTTTGAAGCTCATTGATTTAGTTACATTGTGTAAAGATTGCAATGTAAAGGTTTTGACGTGCAAACCCTCTCGCTGTTGTTCCCCATGTTTCCCAATATATAGTAGAAACAAGGAACTGCAGATGCTATTTTTTACAAAAGAAGACACAAAGTGCTGGAGTAACTCAGCAGGTCATGCAGCATCTCAGGAGAACAGGGACTGCCGATATTTCGGGTCGGGACCCTTCTTCAGACCTGCACATGTGTCTTCCTTTTATAGATTAAAAAAACACAAACTGCCGGAGTAACTCAATGAGTCAATAAAATCCCTGAAGAATCTGGATGGGTGACATTTTGAGTTTGGGACCCTTCAGTCTGAAGAAGGCTCCCGATCCAAAGCATCGCCTGTCCATGTTCTCCAGGGATGCTGCTTGACCCGCTGAGTTACTCCAGCAGTTTGTGCCTTTTGGTTTTGTAAACCAGCATCTGCAGTTCCTCATTTCTTCTTTTGTAGAGTTTGCAGCAGGGTCCCAACCTGAAACATTACCGACCCATGTACCCCTGAGATGTTGCCTGACCCACAGAGTCACTCCTGCGTCTTCTTAAAAAAAAAAAGCACCATGCAGACCACTTGATATTTCACATAAACAAACAATGTATTTAATATCTGTAGGAACTGCATTGCAATTATAAATAGATGCTATTTAAGTCTTAAGGCACGCATAATAAAGAATGACACAAAATGCTGGTGTTACTCAGTGGGTCAGGCAGCGTATCTGGAGAAAAGGAACAGGTGACGTTTTGGGTGGAGATCCTGAGAGTCAGGGGAGAGGGAAACTAGAAAAGGTACAGAACAAATCAGAGCCGGCACCGATGGCCAAGGAAAGGTAGAGCCCACAATGGTCCACTGTTGGTTGTGGAAGAGGTGACAACGAAGGGATATGTTTGCATCCATTATCCCAACGTAAAACAGCCTTATGCAAGCCTCAGCGGGCGAGGCAGCATCTGGGAAGGGAAAGAACAGGCGACATTTCGGTTTGAAACTCTTCAAGCTAAAGAACAGTCCTTATCCAAAAAGTCACCAGTCTATCCCCTCCACGGGTGCTGACTGACCTACTGAGTTCCTCCAGACTGATTTTTTTTGCCCAAGATTCCAGCACCTGCAGTCTTTGGTGTCTCCAAAACAATTTTATACTGCTTTCAGATTACAAGGGAGAAGAGATTTTAATGTTATGTTGGGCTAGACCAGAAAGTATTCGAAGTGTCAGGGGATGAATTGATTCTGAATTTAGAAACCATTCAGTGAAATGTTAACTCTACTGTTAAGGGAGGAAGGCACCCTTAAAATCATGCGTGCATCTGATGAGCCCCTAAGTGTCAGCACATTTCAATTATACAATTCCTTGATTAAATCATTAAAGTTAAAATAAGCAGTCTAAAACAATTAGACCTTAAGTTCAACTTTTACATCATATTAAGACAGAAGCAAGTTTTAATTAGATTCATAGATTCATACTGCATGGAAACAGGCCCTTCGGCCCAACTTGCCCACGCCAACCAAAGTGTCCCATCTACAATTCTCCTCTAAAACTGGATAAAGCACATTGCAAAATCACATTGAAGACTCTTTGGGAATTTACTAAAAATTAGATATCTACAATGCAGATGTCATACAGTTTTGTGTACCTAATAATAACATTTCACAAATCTTCGTACTAACTTCAATCTTAACCATCCTCAGCTTCTTCCCGCAGGCAATTAGACTGATAAACGGACTTTGCCCCCTGCCAAAGTATCGCGCACCAACCACCAACCTGGACACACTGAAGCAGAGCCATTGTCGTGCCACTGCCGATCGGAACTCGTGATATATGTACTTTTATTCTTTATTTCTATTTATTTTTTACCACACACTGAATGGACACTGGTTGAGAAACACTTTTTCGTTTTCCTCTGGGTATGTAAATACTCAGAAAAATTATAATAAATATATACAATACAATACAATACATATTTACAGAGTTCATGGACCACATTCTGATCTGAGCCTTTGCCTCATTAATACAATTTTTAGAAAAACGTTAAATATTATTGAGGATTATTGAGGTCTGAGGAAGGGTCTCGACCCGAGACGTCACCTATTCCTTTGCTCCATAGATGCTGCCTCACCCGCTGAGTTTTGTCTACCTTAAATATTATTTTGATGTTGCTTTAGATATCATGAGTGCTGTCTGTAACTTAAATCATCAGGAAGTTAACTCAATGTGATTTCTTTGCTCTCGACTTGTACACAGGTTAGAGCTAGCAATGAAATCATGGCCAAAGAATGTTTGGTTGATACTTTATTATCACATGTGACATGTCACAGTGAAATTCTTCGCTTTGCATACCAGACACAAGGTATGCAAAGAGTCGCTACATAGAGGGCGCTGACAATGATAGTGTTCAATGTGGTCCCCAAAGGTCCATCTTCGTTCTCGGCAGCCCCCTCCCCCCCCCCCCCCCCCCCCCACGTCAGGCCCCTCTTCATTGAATGAGTTTGTTCATCAACATGGTAATTTTGTGTTGATAATTATTAAATGGTTTATATATCATTTTGTTAAATAACTACGAATGTTACATTCCTTTTGTCACCATTAGTCTACTTTTTTCTTATTCTATTCAGAACTATGAGAATATTGTAAAAGAACTCGAGAAAACCGGAGAGCTTTGGCGAGATCCTGAATTTCTTCCTGAGCCTTCGTCACTAACCTACGAGCACATGACCCCAGAAGGAATCGAATGGATCCGCACTTTGGTAATTATATAATGGCCTCATATTGATTAGTCCCGGATAAGGTTTGTTACTGCCACGAAGAACAACCGTGCTAAAATATTCTGGAGTTTTAAATTATTAATCGAGATGAAGGGCCTGTTTCTACGCTGTATGACTCCATGTGAAATGGCTGAGAACATATGGGTTTTCTTCATGGGTAGACAAAAGTGCTGGTGAAGCTCAGCGGGTGAGTCAGCATCTATGGAGAGAAGGAATAGGCGGCGTTTCGGGTCGAGATCCTTCTTCAGCCTGATGTCAGGGGGTGGGGGGGTGGGGAAAAAGAAAGGAAGAGGCGGAGACAGTAGGCTTTTGGGAGAGCTGGGAAGGGGAGAAAGCAAGGACTACCTGAAATTGGTGGTCAACGTTTATGCCGTTGGGATGTTTTCTTCAATGTATGTAGCCCTGTCCATCTCACAGACCAGATTCCCCGCCATTGACTCCATCTGTTCTTCATGATATGGAGAGATACAGCTTAATTGGAAACAGGCCATTAGGCCTTCCCAATCCGTGCTGACCAGTGATCACTATCCCACACTCTTGGGACAATTCACAATTTTTACCGAAGCTAATGAATCTACAAACCTGCACATCTTTGGAGTGTGGGAGGAAACCGAAGCACCCGGAGAAAACCCGATCTCTGGTGCTGTAAGGCAGCAACTCTACCGCTGCGCCACTGTGCCGTCCCTTATTCATGTACCTGTCCAAATGTCTTTTAAATGTTGCTATAACACTGATAGTGAGGCAGCAGTGCTACCAGCTGCTTTCTTATGGACGAAAGGTTGTTGTTGATTCATCCGTGTCGCAGGAAGTGCGGAGGGGTGGAGCAGCGCTTTAGTTACAGGAGTTGCTTATTTCTTCGCTCCAGGACCTACATGAAACTCCTTTCTTCATGACAGACGGAGTCAGCAAAAGTGACATCGTGCAGGGCGAGCTGGGAGACTGCTGGTTTTGGGCGTCAGTGGCCACAATCGCCAACTACAGAAGATTAACAGAGCGAGTCATTCCGTCAGGTACAAATTGGTATTTTTAAAACAGAGACCTTTACTATATAATTGGTCACAATCATTGAGTCACACAGCACGGAAACCCCAGCACTTTGTGTGTTGACTTCATTCTAACTACAGTTCCTAATATTACTAGCCTTTATAGTCTGCTGTGAAACAGTGTTAGTTAAGTTTAGTTTAGTTTAGTATAATTTCATTTAGTTTAGAAAGGAACAAAACACTGGAGAAACACAGCGGGTTAGACAGTATCTCTGGAGAAAAGGAATAGGCAACGTTTCAGGTTTAGTTTAGGTTAGTTAGGTTTCGAAATACAGTGTGGAAACAGGCCTTTCGGCCCACCAAGCCCTCGCCAACCAGCGATGACCCATACACTAGTTCTATTCTACACAGGAGGGACAATTTACAGAAGGCAACTAACCTACAAACCTGCACATCTTTGGAGTGTGGGTGGAAACCGGAGCACCCGGAGAAAACCCACGCTGTCACAGGGGGAGCGTACAAACTCTGTACAGACGGCACCCGTAGTCAGGATTGAACCCGGGTCTCTGGTGCTGTTAGGCAGCAACTCTATCACTGCGCCACTGTGCCGCACAGACTAGGTGGAATAGTGGCATGAGGGATGTGGTCAACTCATACTAATTCAGTGAAGTTCAGAGTTCATGTTTTACCACTCCAGCTGTAAGCTGTTTCAAATACATTTTGGGTTACTTTAAGATGTTTTGTGGAGGGAACTCCACAAAATGAACGACACTTTAGTGCACTTACGAAGGATGAAAACCAATTTCCAAGGACAAATGTAGAAAAGTACTTCATAAGTTCTAGGAGCAGAATTAGGCCATTCAGCCCATCAAGTCCGCCATTCAATCATGGCTGATCTATCTTCCCCTCTCAACCCCATTCTCCTGCTTTCTCCCCGTAACCCCTGACCCCCGTACTAATCAAGAATCTGTCAATCTCCACCTTAAAAATATCCATTGGCTTGGCCTCCACAGCCGCCTGTGGCAATGAATTCCACAGATTCACCTGACTAAAGAAATTCCTCCTCATCTCCTTTCTAAAGTAATGTCCTTTTATTCTGTGGCTATGGCCACTGGTCCTAGACTCTCCTACTAGTGGAAACATCTTCTCCACATCCACTCTATCCAGGCCTGATATTGAATGGAGTAGTTAATGGATTTTGGAGATAGATGCAAAAATCTGGAGTAATGCAGCGGGACAGGCAGCATCTCTGGAGAGAAGGAATGGGTGACGTTTCGGGTCGAGATCCTTCTTCAGATTAGATGTCTTATCGATGTCTGAAGAAGGGTCTCGACCCGAAACGTCACCCATTCCTTCTCTCCAGAGATGCTGCCTGTCCCACTGAGTTACTCAAGATTTTTGTGTCTATCATCGGTTTAAATTAGTATCTGCAGTTCCTTCCTACACAGTTAATGCATTTTCTTGGCCCACGATGCCATTAATGGACACGAGAATTCTTGGACTTGAGCCAGCATTGTAACAGAAGGATTGTTATCCCATTTCACTGGCAGATTACCCTTGATGAATTATTAATACTGTTTAATTCTGTGCAACAGCAGATAACATGGTTACATCTGCAAACATTATCTTGCTGCTTAAATAAGGTAAAATAAATAAATATGGGGAGAAGGCAGGAACGGGGTTCTGATTGGGGATGATCAGCTACGATCACAGTGAATGGCAGTGCTGGCTCGAAGGGCCGAATGGCCTACACCTGCACCTATCTTCTATGTTTTCTATATAGATATATTTTATTGGTTTTCATATTCAGACACTCATCCTTTCGCTGCATGTTTATCATTAATTCAGGCTTGCCTGACTAAAGCTTTTACACAAGCCCACACTCGTGGAAGTGAGCCAAAGGGATTTGGTGATTTGATTTTAAAATCTGTCCAAAATTGTTTTAAATCACAATGTACTTGCAATTTTCTTTTCACTGGCAGATGCATTTTGTACATTGGTATTATTTTCAATTTTATCGCCAGACGAATAAAATGCAAATTATGAATCATTACAATTGAAGATAAATTCAATAAGTATTAAGAGATGTTGCAACATTTTCGTGTGGGAAATCCTTCAAGAAGGAGACATGGTTACAAAGGTGGTTACTGGGCAGCACGGGGTGGCGCAGCTGATAGAGCTGCTGCCTCACAGCGCCAGAGACCCAGGTTCGATCCTGACCTCCGGTGCTGTCTGTGTGGAGTTTGCACGTTCTCCCTGTGACCGCGTGGGTTTCCCCTGGGTGGTGCGGTCCCAAAGACGTGCACATTTGTGGATTGATTGGTCTCTGTAAATTGCCCCTAGTGTGCAGGAAGCGGATGAGAACGTGGGATAACGAGGAACTAGTGTAAGCTGGTGATCGTTGGTCGGTGTGGACTCAGTGGGCCAAAGGACCTGTTTCCATGCCGTATCAATTAATCAATTAATCAATTAATCAATCAATCAATTAATTAATCAATCTGTGGGCCAAAAGGCCTGATCCTGCGCTGTACTCTTCGTAAGTTCATAGGTGATAGGAACAGAACTATGCCATTCGGCCCATCAAGGTTACTCCACCAATAAATCATGATCGATCCTTCCCTCTCATTCCCAATTTCCTGCCTTCTCCCCATAACCCCTGACACCCGTACTAATCAAGAATCTGTCAACCTCCGCCTTAAAAATATCCAAGTGACTTGGCCTCCACAGCCGTCTCAAGCAATCAATTCCACAGACTCACCACACTCTGGCTAACGAAATTCCTCCTCATCTCCTTTCTTTTATATATCCTATGTTCATCTTTCTGCCAGGAGAATATAATTGACTTACACGCCTATTTCCTGGAACGTGCCTATTTCCCAATTTTACTACAAATTGCATTTTTTATTTTCATCTTTTAGTTTAGAGATACAGTGTGGAAACAGGCCCTTTGGCCCACCGAGTCGGCTCCGACCAGCGATCCCTGCACACTAACGCTAACCTACACACACTAGGGACAATTTACACACTTACATCTCAAACTATGAATCAATGTAGTCCACAGATGCTTGTGGACTTGCTGAGTTCCTCCAGCAGATTGTATTTTCAGTCAATGAAATTCATTTTCCTAGTCATGCCCCTGACTCTGGATTGCCACAGAATTGCTGAGAATTCTTTTTAAAGTTATGCCGATGTGGAGTTGATGAACTTTTCTTTTAGTTTAGTTTAGTTTAGAGATACAGGCTCACCCTGTCGGCACCGACCAGCGATCCCCGCACACTAACACTATCCTACACACACTAGGGACAATTTACATTTATACCAAGCCAATTAACCTACAAACCTGCACGAGTGTGGGAGGAAACCGAAGATCTCGGAGAAAACCCACGCGGGTCGAGGGGAACACGTACAAACTCTGAACAGACAGCACCCGTAGTCAGGATTGAACCCTGGTCTCTGGCGCTGTAAGGCAGCAGCTTTACCCCTGTGTCACCACGCAGCATTTCCTGTAGCAATCAGTCCCCTCTATACTTGATCAAGTGAGCAGAGAAATGCTGGTGTTATTCAATCAGGAACCTAATCGAAGACACTGCAGGGGAATTCCTTCATTACCGCAACGCTGAAACACTTGACCATGTAAAATACTTGCCCCCTGTTTATCATTTATCAGCCACCTGCTAGTTATTACAACATTCAGCTAAGGCGCAGGTGTGATTCAACCAGGTGTGTTAATTAATATCTTAACGCATCACCAAATCCCTTTGGCTCACTTCCACAAGTGTGGGCTTGTGTAAAAGCTTTCGTCAGGCAAGTCTGAATTAATGATAAACATGCAGCGAAAGGATGAATATCTGAATATGAAAGTAAAATATATTTATATAGAAAACATAGAAGATAGGTGCAGGAGTGGGCCATTCGGCCCTTCGAGCCAGCACTGCCATTCACTGTGATCGTAGCTGATCATCCCCAATCAGTACCCCGTTCCTGCCTTCTCCCCATATCCCCTGACTCCGCTATCTTGAAGAGCCCTATCTAGCTCTCTCTTGAAAGTATTCAGAGAACCGGTCTCCACCGCAGAGAATTCTCTGAGGCAGAGAATTCCACAGACTCACAACTCTCTGAGAGAAAAAGTGTTTCCTCATCTCCTTTCTAAATGGCGTACCCCTTATTCTTAAACTGTGGCCCCTGGTTCTGAACTCCCCCAACATCAGGAACATGTTTCCTGCCTCTAGCGTGTCCAAACCCTTAATAATCTTATATGTTTCAATAAGATCTCCTCTCATCCTTCTAAACTCCAGAGTATACAAGCCCAGCCGCTCCATTCTCTCAGTATATGACAGTCCCGCCATCCCGGGAATTAACCTTGTAAACCTACGCTGCACTCCCTCAATAGCAAGAATGTCCTTCCTCAAATTAGGGGACCAAAACTGCACACAGTGTGTGTTCTACGAGGCATTTTCTTCGGATAGACACAAAATGCTGGAGTAACTCAGCGGGGTCAGACAACATCTTCGGAGAGAGGGAATGGGTGATGTTTTGGGTCGAGACCCTTCTTCAGACCTTACTTTATTCTAAAGAACCTCCACCAGGTCACATCATTCATATGCAAGAAGCAAGGAACTGCAGACACTGGTTTACAAAAATAGACACAAAGTGCTGGAGTAACTCAGCAGGTCGGGCAGCATCTATGGAGAACATGGATGGGCGACATTTCAGTCAGGCTATTTGTAGGGTGGGGGGGGATGGAGGAGAAGACAGCTGGAGGAACATACTGTTCTCTTTTCTAGAGCAATTTCTGTTACTGTGAAATGCTATTTTCAATTTCACACGACATTGCTAACACTGCAGATAGACACAAAATGCTGGAGTAACTCAGCGGGTCAGGCAGCATCTCTGGAGAACAGGAACAGGTGAAGGAACAGGTGAGACCCTTCTTCAGACTGAGACTCAGAGGAGAAGGTAACTGGAGGACTGCACCTATTTCCTCTCTCCAGAGATGCTGCCTGACCCGCTGAGTTACCAAACCCCCAGCATTTTGGGTCTAGTTTCGGTGTAAACCAGCATCTGCAGTTCCTTTTTACAGGTTAGAATTAGAATTAGAGGACGTTCTTTTAGGAAGGAGATGAGAAGACATTTCTTTAGTCAGAGGGTGGTGAATCTGTGGAATTCTTTGCCACAGAAGGCTGCAGAGGCCAAGTCAGCGGATATATTTTTAAGGCAGAGATAGATAGATTTTTGATTAGTACAGGTGTCAGAGGTTATGGGGAGAAGGCAGGAGAATGGGGTTAGGAGGGAGAGATAGATCAACCACGATTAAATGGCGGAGTAGACTTGATGGGCCGAATGGCCTACTTCTACTCGCTTATGACATTATGACATTACAAATGTTCTTTGACCGTCCGTTTTCAAATGGAGAGGGGCAATGAGTCTGACTAATGCACACAAATGCTTACAGGTCCAGGGTTCACGAAACGTCACCCATTCCTTCTCTCCAGAGATGCTGCCTGTCCCGCTGAGTTACTCCAGCATTTTGTGTCTGTTTTACTTCTAGGTCAATTTATCACCGGCAGCTCTCCGTATTATGGAATCTTTCGCTTCCGATTCTGGCAGTTTGGGAAGTGGGTAGAAATTTTGGTGGACGATTATTTGCCAACAAGGATTGGACAACTTATTTACGCCAAATCAGAGGCCAGTAATGAATTTTGGCCGTCGCTTTTTGAAAAGGCTTTTGCAAAGTAAGTGCATCTTTTCACCTAATAATCAGGAATCGTGCTACACTGGTAAAAAAAACTTAAAAGTCGCAGAAGCATTGTGGCATGCCACTGCAGAACAGCTGACAGTTTGCAAGTCAAATCCATATTTATACCAGAATCTGGAAAAAAATGCTCAACAAATGGGTGGCACAGTGGCGCTACGGCAGAGTTAAGGGGCTGTCCCACTTGGGCAACCTAATCCGTGAGTTCTGGCGGGTTTGCCCTCGACTGATACTCGCAGCATGGTCGACACGAGGTCGTAGGAGGTCTTCGTAACTCTCCTTCATGCTCGAGAGTGCTCTCCGTGTACTCGAGGCCTCAGCTAGGTCGCGTCGTTTTTTTCAATATGTTAAAAAATGCCCGCGAGTACAAAAAGGTCGCCATGGGGAAAATCGATACTTTTTTAAAGGGTAAGGTGGTCTCTCATAGTTTTCGGGCCCCGACTTGAATAGAAGGAATATAGAAGAATTTAAATACAATTAGTCGTTAGTATATCTCCAATGGTCTAATACTCCACTCATTTTATTGATTTTTATCACTTTCTTTATTTCTTTTTCTTTTTATTACTTTTTTATCTTTATTGCATGTTATAAAATATTAAAAAAATATATAAAGTATAAATAAGATGACGTAAAAAAAATTAAGGTAATCGATTTAATATTATTTCTTTTCTAATATGTTAATTACTTCTAATAAAAATATTTTAAACAAAAAAAAAAAAAGGTAGGACGCCAAGGGAAAAAATCGATACTAAGGTTAGTCGTAGGTAGGACGCAATCATAGATATTAGTCTAGATATTCAACATCATAGTCGAAGGGAGGTCGAAGGAGATCGTCTTCACTCTCCACTATTCGGTGTCCAATTATCCGGAAGTTAGTCGTAGCTAGTCATAGCTTGTCTTCTACATAGTTGAAGGAGGTCTTCTACATGTCATTTTTTAAAACTCTTCTAAACTTGCCAATTAGGTCGTCCAAGTGGGACAGCCTTACAGCCTTACAGCACCAGAGACCCGGGTTTGATCCCAATTACGGGCGCTGTCTGTACGGAATTTGTACGTTCTCCCCGTGACCTGCGTGGGTTTTCTCCGAGGTCTTCGGTTTCCTCCCACACTACAAAGACGTGCAGGTTTGTAGGTTAATTGGCTCGGTGTAAATGTGAATTGTCCCCAGTGTGTGTAGGATAGTGTTAATGTTCGGGGATCGCTGGTCGGCGCGGACCCAGTGGGCCGAAGGGCCTGTATTTGCGCTGCATCTCTAAACTAAACTATGCTAAACTAAATGTCACGACTGTTTAATATTAAGCTGCGATATTTAGCAAGTAACCTACAAAACACATTTTTTACTTCCATTTTCTTGTCACCGACTGGTTTGTGCGTTCTTAAACTCAATTTGCTTTAGAGATACAACGCAGAAACAGGCCCTTTGGCCCACCAAGTCCGCGCCGACCAGTGATCCCCGCACACTTACACTAACCTGTAACTTACACTAGGGACAATTTGCAATTATACCAAGCCAATTAACCTGCAAACCTGTATTTCTTTAGAGTGTGGGAGGAAGCCGGAGCTCCCGGAGAAAACCCACGCAGGTCAGGGGGAGAACAGACAGCACCTGTAGTCAGGATCGAACCCGGGTCTCTGGCGCTGTGAGGCAGCAACTCTAACCTTCTTATACTGCAAGTGATTTCCTGCTACAAATAGCAGAAGTGTAATTCACATTGCAATTGTAATTTTGAATAAATAAATTCTTAATGGAAATGTGAAGACAAGTATGACTTATTTATGACAAATAGTGATGTGATATATACACAAATTATGATCCTAACAGCTAGTTTATAAATGTCAGATTCCTCCAAGTATCCCTACTTAGTTTAGTTTAACTTAGTTTAGAGAGACAGCATGAGAGCAGGCCTTTCGGCCCACTGATTTCATGCCGACCATCGATCACTCGTTCACACTAATTCTATGTTATCCCACTTTCTCATCCACTCCCTAAACACTCGAGGCAATTCACAGAGGGCCAGTTAACCTACAAACCCGCATGTCTTTGTGATGTGGGAGGAAACCGGAGCACCCGGAGGAAACCCACAAGGTCACAGGGAAACATGCAAACTCCACACAGACAGCACCCGTAGTCAGGATTTTTGGTGCCGCGAGGCAGCATCTCTACCAGCTGCGACACTGTGACACACAAAGCTTCTTCTGAATCTTTTTCCAGGTTTTATAGGGAACTGAGTGGAGAAATAGGACCCATGGGAATGTTTTAAGAGCTGGAACAGATGGGCTGAATGGCCTCTTTCTATGTTGTACGACAATTTGGTGCCATAAGAAAGCGGCATATTAAGGTGACCCGGGTTCGATCCTGACCTTGGGTGGAGTTTGCATGTTCTCCCTGCGGCCGCGTGGGTTTCCTCCGGGTGCTCTGGTTTCCTCCCACATTACAAAGACATGCGGGTTTGTTGGTTAATTGGCCCTCTGCAAATTACCTCTAGTCTGTGTGGAATGGATGCGGTGATGGAATAACATAGAACTAGTGTGAATGTGTAGACACAAAATGCTGAAGTAACTCAGGTCTATCAATGGTTCAATGGCATTTTATTGCCATATGTACCGAGGTACAGTGATATTCATTCTTGTTTATAGTTCAGAGCAAATCTCACTTTTCATAAGTACTTAGATACATCTAGGTAAGCATCTCAATTACAGTTTAATCGGATATCTCAGATAAGTGTTTCTCAGACAATAGACAATAGGTAGCAGGAGTAGGCCATTCGGCCCTTCGAGCCAGCACCGCCATTCAATGTGATCACGGCTGATCATCCCCAATCAGTACCCCGTTCCTGCCTTCTCCCCGTATCCCCCGACTATCTTCAAGAGCCCTATCTAGCTCTCTCTTGAAAGTATCCAGAGAACCGGCCTCCGCTGCCCTCTGAGGCAGAAAGTTCCACAGACCCACAACTCTCTGTGTGAAAAAGGTCAATGGATATTTTTAAGGCAGAGATAGATAGATAGATTCTTGATTAGTACGGGTGTCAGGGGTTATCATGGAATCATGGAAACTTTATTGTCATTCAGACCTTTCGGTCTGAACGAAATGTCGTTGCCTTGCAGTCATACATATAATAAAATAACAAAACACACAATAAACACAAATTTAACATCCACCACAGTGAGTTCACCAGCCACCTCCTCGCTGTGATGGAAGGCAACATCTTAAGTCTTTGTCCCTTCCCTTCTTGTTCTCCGTCTGTGCCAGGCCTCCGATGTTGTGACCCCACCCGGTGATGTAAGTAAGTCAGTCCCGCGGCGGAACCGTGCTTACGGGGAGAAGGCAGGAGAATGGGGCTGAGAGGGAAAGATAAATCGGCCATGGTTGGATGGCGGAGTAGATGGGCCGAATGGCCTAATTCTGCTCCTAGAACTTATGACCTCGTAATTGTTTAGCAGTATTACACTGAAACAGTATGCAGTCGCCAGTTTCCAAGTCCCTGTTTAGTTTAGTCTAGTTTAGTTTAGAGATACAGTGCGGAAACTGGCCCTTCGGCCCACCGGGTCCGTGCTGACCCGCGAAGTACAACCATTCAATGGATGTACTGCCGCTTGCCTCCCTCTGCGACTGCAGGTTGCACGGTTCCTATAAAGCGATTGAAGGAGGATGGACGCTGGACGCGCTGACCGACCTGACCGGCGGCGTGGGGGAAATTTACCGGTTCTCGGAGTACGCTGACCGCCACGAGGAGCTGTACGACCATCTCGCTGCGGCCTCCAGGAAGAATGCGCTGATGGCCTGTGGAACTGGGAAGGTAGGGCAGGCCGAACCCAAGCCACCTCGCACCACCACAGTCAATACAGGAGGTTTTAGTATCAATATCACACACACACACACACACACACACACAACACACACACACGCACACTCACGCGCACACGCACACGCACACACACACACCACACAACCACACACACAGACACACACACAGACAGACAGACAGACACACACACAGCTGCAGTGGATTGACAAAGGACATTTCCTTGTCACAAAAATTTTTTTTGTCACATTCACCAATTGGTGCAGTGAAATTTCAGTTGCCATTGCAGCACGGCAATAAAAACTCAAACACAACATTAAAGAATTTGACACGAAACATAAAAACATCCCCCCACAATGGCACGGTGGCGCAGCGGTAGAGTTGCTGCCGCACAGCGCCAGAGACCCGGGTTCAATCCTGACTACGAGTGCTGTCTGTACATAGTTTGTACGTTCTCCCCAGGATCACGTGGGTTTTCACCGGGTGCTCTGGTTTCCTCCCACATTCTAAAGACGTACAGGTTTGGAATGGTTCAATAAGGTTGTAAAAAATTGGTTACCGTGTCGGCTGGTGTTAGTGTACAGGGTGATCGCGGGTCGGTGTGGACTTGGTGGACCAGCGGACCTGTTTCCGCGCTGTATATACAACGTCTAAAGCCAAAATTCTTCAAGTCACTTATGACCTTCAACTTTCTTTAACTGCTGTTTTTTAGGGAGATGGGAAGTCTGAAACTCAAGATGGTTTAATCGCCGGCCATGCCTATGGGGTGACGGCAGTAAGAAAGGTAAACTGTTGACAATAAAGAACTCTTTGCAATTTTTTTAAACAGGATTTCAGATCTCCTCCCTTTCATTTTCCTCACCCTCTCTCAGAGCAGATATGTCATAGAGTGATACAGCGTGGAAACAGGCCCTATGGCCCAACTTGCCCACACCGGCCAACATGTCCCAGCTACACTAGTCCCACCTGCCTGCGCTTGGTCCACATCCCTCAAACCTGTCCTATCCATGTACCTGTCTAACTGTTTCTTAAACGATGGGATAGTCCCAGCCTCAACTACCTCCTCTGACAGCTTGTTCCATACACCCACCATCTTCTGTGTGAAAAATGTTACCCCTCAGATTCCTATTAAATCTTTTCCCCTTCACCTTGAACCTGTGTATTCTGGTCCTCGATTTCCCCGGCTCTGGGCAGGAGACTCTGTGCATCTGCCCGATCTAAATTGTATACACATTTCACACGCAGACAGCTTTCTCTGAGAATGTTTTTTTTCTCGGCATATTTTAATGAAATGAATGTTATTGTATGTTGACCGTATACAAGTAGCATTTGACAACCACGCATTAGTTTGATGAGGTCATATGAGGATGGTGGCCAACTCGGGCGACTATTTGCAAGCTATCCACAGACGCAGATCTACTAGCACACACTGCACACTCGTAAACCTCTATTCCTACAGTATCATTTCTTACTGTCACTAAACGTTATTCCCTTATCACCATGTATCTCTTTACACTGTAAATGGTTTTATTGTAATCACGTGTTGTCTTTCCCCTGACTGGTTAGCAGGTCGGGGGGGTACGCCACGGGTACCATGCAATCCCGCGCTACCTGCTCCATGGTCGGATAGTCAGCGACTAAACCGGCCCCCCCACCTGGTTTGCCAGGTGAGGGGGGGGCTGTGGACCCCCAGCAGGACCAAAAACAAGACCTGTCAAAGGGCGGATGAGCTCCTAGCCAGCCAACGGCCGTCCGCACTTCAGTAGAAGTTGCGATCGCTGTCGTACACGGCGTTGTAAGGCACCGTGCCCGTTGTTGTTTTGAACGATGATGATGGTGGCCAGCACGCAACAAGAAGCGTTTCCCTGTACTTCAGTACACGTGACAATAAACTAAACTGACACTAAAACCGATTCAAAAGACTCAAATGAGGTAGATGGGCGGTCAGGGACGCACTAGCTGGTGAGAGTTGCCTGATAACAGCTGGGAAGAAACTGCCCCTGAATCTGGAGGCATGGAGTCTAAACATGCGGGTTAGTTTAATTGGTGGTGATGGGGGACTTGAAGCAGTGGTGAATCCCAACTCAAGAACAATGAGGTTGGGACAGTGGAGAAACTCAGTGGATCAGGCAGCATCTTTGCCTCTCACTTTTTGCTGTTAGATGCAGAAAAACCTGGTGCTATTATAGGGAAGAAAGCTTAGAGATGCAGCTCGGGAGTTGTCAGTGTACAGTATACTAACACTGTAAGCATGAATCATAGCACTAGCTATGGGGTCAAGGAAAGAGCGTTCACGTCGCGACCCTGTTTCCACCGCTCTTCCCACCACCACGCATAAGAAGCGACGAGACAGACACCGTTGTACGCAGATGCTGAGAAGCGTGTTCAGCTCTGGCCGAACAACCTCTAATCTTGTGTGTGGACTCGATAAGGAGAAGAAGCTCTAACAATCATGGCATTAACCAGCACTCCCAGGTGACGAACGTTTCCACACCAGCTGACGTTATTTTCTGTGGGTCTCTCATTTGGCCGACACATATATTTTGGAATGTTAATTGTTGACTTACTTTGTATATCGACAAATACATTCTAACCTAATTTCCCTTTGGTGCCCGCAGCCCAAAGCACCACATCAACCAACCTCCCTCCCTTCCCATCGACTCCATCCACACCTCGCGCTGCCTCGGCAAGGCCAGCAGCATCATCAAGGACCAGTCGCACCCTGGCCACTCCCTCTTCTCCCCTCTCCCATCGGGCAAAAGGTACAGAAGTGTGAAAACGCACACCTCCAGATTCAGGGACAGTTTCTTCCCAGCTGTTATCAGGCAACCGTACCATCCCACCACCACCAGAGAGCAGCGCTGAACTACTATCTACCTCTTTGGTGACCCTCGGATTATCTTTGATCAGACTTTGCTGGCTTTACCTTGCACTAAACGTTATTCCCTTATCATGTATCTGTACACTGTAAAGGGCTCGATTGTAATCATGTATTGTCTTTCCGCTGACTGGATAGCACGCAACAAAAGCTTTTCACTTTACCTCGGTACACGTGACAATAAACTAAACTGATGGTGCTCCATTGATGCCTGCCAGCTGCTTTAGATGTTCGTATGATGAACTCAACGGTAAATATTCTGCTCCTATTTTTACATTCAAAAATATTCCCATTAGCTGACCACTCCAAGAGGGAGAGTGCCCCTTGTTCGGATCCTCAATCCATGGGGATCAGGGAAAAAGATGGAATGGACTGGGGATTGGAGTGATGAGTAAGTATTGTCCTTGCTGGAATTGTCACGTTGTACAATATCGGAGCAGAAGTCATCAACTCACCTTCTGAAAATTGGTTTCTGTAGGGAGTTGGAGATGTTTCTTCCTCGATACACATTTATATTAGTGTCATTAGCATCAGCACTCAGTAAACTCCATTTAAACTATCCAGTAACAATATAGACCAACATAGAACAGTACAGCACAAAACCAGGCCCTTTGTCCACAGTGCCTGTTCTGAACATGCTGCCAAGAACCAACTCAGTCTGAAGAAGGATTTTGGCCCGAAACGTTGCCTATTTCCTTCGCTCCATAGATGCTGCTGCACCCGCTGAGTTTCTCCAGCACTTTTGTCTACCTTCGATTTTCCAGCATCTGCAGTTCCTTCTTAAACACCAACTCTTGACTACCGGCACATAAGAATAAGGGGGTAAGGCATTTAGAACGGAGATGAGGAAACACATTTTCTCACAGAGAGTTGTGAGTCTGTGGAATTCCCTGCCTCAGAGACGGAGGCGGGCCGGTCCTCTGGATCCTTTCAAGAGAAGGTTTGATCGGGCTTTTAAGATAGCGGAGTCATGGCTGGATCTCTCCTTCCCTCCTAGCCCCATTTTCCTGCTTCTACTCTCCCAATAACCTCCCTGACACAAACACGTACAAATCCAGAATCTATCTAATCTCTGCCTAAAAACATTGAAGTAGAGTGACAGATTATTGAACGCAGATTATTGGAAGGAGAAGAGGAAAAAACGTTTTGCACCAAACACCCAGAGAGTTGGTGAATATGAATCTCGCTCAAATTTAGTTGAGGCCAATTCTCTGATGCTTTCAATAGAGAATCTCTTGTGGTTTGCATTTTACTCCACTGTCTTTGTAGTGTAACCACACGCAATCCTGCATCAGAACAGGTTGACAGGTTAAATTTCGTGTTTATCATTCAATGACATTTTAAAACAGCGATCGTTCACTGAACTCCTCCCTCAGCCCGCCTACATCCTACTGAACTCCTCCCGGTTTGCTAAACACTTTTAACTCCCCTCCCCCTCTCCCATTCCCACACACTGACCTTTCTGTCCTGTGCCTCCTCCATTGTCAGAGTGAGGCCCAGCGCATATTGGAGAACGCACACCTCATATTTCGCTTGGGGCAGCTCACACCCCAGCTGTATGATTATTGATTTCAATTCTAACTTCAAGTAACCTTTGCTTTCCTTCTCTCTTATACATCCCTCCCCCACCCAGTCCTCTGACAAGTTTTGCTGTCCTTCAGATTATTTTACAGTTTGTCTGGCCCCATAGACACCTTCTCCCGCAGGCCAACAATGAACCGTTTTTACATTTCCTTGATCGGTCGTTTTTAATTAACACCTGCACCCTTCATATCTTTAGGACTCCCCTCTCACTCCCCCGACTCTCAGTCTGAAGAAGGGTCTCGAACCCAGAAACGGTTTAGAATTCAGTGGAGTCCCGTTCTCCCCTGGATGCTTTCAAGAGAAAGAGATTTAGATAGAGCTCTTCAAGATAACGGAGTCATGGGAATATGGGGAGAAGGCAGGAACGGGCACTGATGGGGAAGATCACCATGATCACATTGAATGCGGTGCTGCACGAGGCCTAATGGCCTCCTCCTGCACCTGTTGTCTATTGATTGTACAGGAGTCAGGGGTTATGGGTAAGGCCAGGAGAAATGGGTTGAGAGGGAAAGATAGATCGGCCTGATTTGAAGGCTGAGTAGCCACTATAGACGACTGCCAGGGAAAGTTTTAATGGAATTCACCTACGACACCTGGTCAGCCTACACAGCACCTACGACAGCCCTACGACAGCACCTACGACAGCCAACGACAGCAAAAATTGTCACCAATGACTCTGAAAATTTTATAACATGTTGAAAATTTTGCGGCAGACAACCTGTGTTTCCCCAAAAAATTACCTCAGGTGGGACAAGCCAATAACCAGATGTAAACACATAGTAGATCCCCTGACAATATTTTAGACAGATGTAAACCCATACACAAACTTTTATCTTAAACCCCAAAGGATGAAGATGATAAACGTCAGTATTGGCAGTAAACTGAGTTTAAACCGTGATAGGTTGAATAAGTTTTATTAACTACACTCGATCCCGACTACAGCGCTGTCCAGTCCGGAGTTTTGACGATCTCCCCGTGAACCGCGTGGGTTTATCTCCGAGATCATCGGTTTCCTCCCCCACTCAAAGACGAGCATGTTTTGTATGGGTTCATTAGCTTGGTATAAAATGTAAATTGTGGCCCCATGGTGAGTGTAGGACATTGTCAGTGTGTGGGTGAACCTGGTCGGTGCTGAGCTCGTGGGCCGAAGGGCCTGTTTCCGTGCTGTATCTCCAAACTAAACTTACTCATGAACCATGGTACCTCTTTGCTTTTTAAAAAAAAGAGAAATCCACTGATACAATATAAAGAGGTTTCAATAGGAAAAAAAAAATTCTTTTTTAATTACAAGAAATTTTGATGCAAGTACCAGCAATCGAAAAATATTAAAAATGGGATAGTAGAAAAATCCAAATAATAATTTCCTAGCATAGTCATCATGGTCTGACCTCCCCACCACGAAGGATCGACAGGAGATCCTGCTCAAAAAGGCAGCCAGCATCGTCAGAGACCCACACCATCCGTGGCCACAAACTCATTGTACCCTGCGCGTATGGAAGAAGGCACAGATCTGAAAACTGTAACTCCGAGTTCAGGAACAGCCTTCTTCCTTACAGCCATTGCAATGTATGAACTCCAACTAATCCTGAACTATGAATTGCCCTAAATGCCACTAGGGAACTACAGGCTTGGTTTCTGTTTTTTGCACTATCTTGTTTTTTTTAGTTTATTGAATTTTTTGGTGTGTATTAAGGTCACTACTGAGTAACTATCTTACATACCTACGGTGCTGCCTACAAGTATAATGTCACCCTATTCTGTTTTTGGGCCAGAAGGTGACAATACACCCTACCTTCTTCTCGCTCTCTCTCTCTCATCTCACATCTCTCTCTCTCTCTCTCACTGTCTCCTCTCTGGTCTCTCTCTCTGTCTCCTCTCTCCGACTCTGTCTCTGTCTCTGCTCTGTCTTGTCTCTCTCTCTGTCTCTTCTCTCTGTCTCTCACTCTGTCTGTCACTCTCTCTGTCTCTCTCTCTGTCCTCTCTCTCTGACTCTCTCTCCTGTCTCTCTCTCTTCTCTCTCTCTCTCTCCGTGTCTCTGTCTGTATCTCTCTCTCTCTCTCTCTCTCTTGGTCGGACAAAACTCCGAACATTAATACCCTTTATCTTTATTTGCACTTTACAGTATAATTATACATGTTGTATTTACGTACAGTATTAACGGAATATGGACACGACTGATCTTTTTTGTAGTCCCCAACCCACTAACTCACCCAATGCCTACTATGAGTCGTTGTTGCCTAAGCAAAGAATGAATTTCATTGTCCTGTCAGGGACAACACGACAATAAACTCTTTTGGTGACCTTTTGACTTGATATCTCTCTCTGTCTCTCTTTGTCTCTGACTCTGTCCTTGTCCTCTCTCTCTCTACTCTCTCACTGCATCTGTCTCGTCTCTGCCTGTCTCTCCCTCTCTCTGTCTCTCTCTCTCTCTATCTTTCTCTCTCTCTCTCTCTGTCTCCACTCTCTCATCTCTCTCCTCTCTCTTCTCTCTCGTCTCTCCTCTCTCTCTCTCTCCTCTCTTCCTCTCTCTCTGTCTCTCCTCTGGTCTCTCTTCGTTCTCTCTTGTCTCTCTCTGTTGTCTCTGTGCCTCTCTCACAGAATAGTGCTTGCTTTGGAATTCATGCAAAACTAACATTTTTATTCCTATCTCCTGTCAATACATTGATACTTAAGATAAACACAAACAGTTCCCTTTGGCCCACCGGCGATCTCACGACCACGCTCACCTGCTCACATTATTCTATATTATTCCACCTTCACCTCCATTTCCTACACCCAGGACAATCACAGTGTGCCAAGCAACCCACAATACCACAGAGACAAAGGAACTTGCAGATGCTGGTTTTACAGAATAAGTGCTGGAAGTAACTTAGCAGGTGGGGGCAGCATCCTCTGGAGAGCGTGTGTATGTGTACGATTCCGCCATCTTCATCTGATATTGTCAATGAATATTGATCCATAGCTGCTTAACACCGATATTAACTGTTAATTTTGTCTTACTGATAATAGTTGTTTTGCTAACGGAATTGAGGTGCTGGAGTAACTCAGTGTGTCCGGCAGCATCTCTGTGAAAATGTTGTCTCCCTCCTTCCATGTAATTTTGTCGGGAATTCTAAGATGCCTTAGGCGGGCGAAAGTAATGAGATAGGTGAAGGATTTGTCCCCCTTGAGTATGATCGTCTGAGTTTCACTGACAGCATGCAGAGGAACGTGATTGTCTTTTTACTTATGTTGTGTATCGGAGGACCGCAAGTTTTAACTTAGAATAAAAAAAGGACAACACAAAGCGCTGGAGTTACTCAGAAGGGTCCAGGCAGCAACTATGGATAGGTACGTATCGGATCAGCACCTCTTCCTCAGACCGTTGATTACTTATCTGGAGGAAGTAACGTGATTGCCGTGAGATGTTAGAAAAAGACAGCCTGTGTAGAGTTACCCGCCTCAAATCGCA